>WBMY01014846.1:0-35441 GCA_013397315.1 Donacobius atricapilla | reverse complement strand
GAGGCTCATATGATGCAGTGTCGGGCGGGCTGCGTTAGTGAAGCTGGAAGTCACAAACAGACTGTGTCTCTTGTGGAAAGTTACCAGAAGAATCAGGAGGGACTTGTCTCTCTCAAAAGACTGAATGAAAGACTATTTTATTAAGTGCTGCTGACTTAAGAGTTCTGATGTTTTGTCCCTTTGCATTGTTTTTTCGTGGAAAAGTAGATTGTTGCTAGGGAGGAAGAGGGGTTGTTTTTGAGAGGGTTTCGTAGTTGGTTTTTTTTGTTTGTTTACCTTTACTGTATGTTAATAAATCTAACTGTTTCTATTTTGAATTGAACCTGTTTTGCTTTTCTTTTAATCCTATTCCACTAAAATGAAAATTAGGCAAATGTGATAACCACTACATCTTTTGGTGTTTCTGCCTGGTTGTTGAATTTTAACCCATTACACCACTCTATTTCCTTGGGAAGTTCTTTGCACCCAGAACTTCAGGACATGCAAAATTTTAACACACGGAGGAACCCTTTCGCCCAAGAGCTGGAGCAAACCTGCAACTGTGGATCACCTCTGCACTTCTTAGAACAAGAAAAAATTCATTTTAGGAAAAGGGAATTTCCCAACACCTTGAAAGAAAAATCACGACAGGTCCCAGATGAAACGTTTCCTGTGAGGCTTTCTTGTCTTGTGCTGCAGTAAATCCCTCAGGCTGGGACCCCCAGGACAGAATGTCCTTTCTAGAGGCATTGGCACTGAAAACAAGATAAATTAAATCCTTCCTCACCAACCAGGCTGTGACTCACTGCATGTGGCCTGGCCAGGAAAGCAGGAGTGCTGCTTCGCTGACCTCACTCAGTGAACTCAGTCTTCATGCAGCTACATGCAGAAGCCCTTGCATTTTTTACTCTTTATATATCATCTGCAATAGATTTTGTGAACTTTTTATCTTCCCAGTGAATGCAGTTCCCACCCAAATAAGCTGACAGGCAGTTCATGAGCCATCTGCAATATGCTGCACCTTCCTTGTGTACACAAATAACCGTAAGTTCGCTCCTTCGGAAGACTACTTTTTCTTCAGCAAAAAACAGTTACAATATTAAGCCATAAATCTCGGTCTTGTCTCATTGTTTATTTATGGTAAATTTTCATAAACAAATGGTTCACGTCTTCCCTAAATTGATAGCATAAAACAAACAAGTTTATCAAAGTTGTTCCAAACTATATATAACATAACTGTGGTTTTGTAAATCCAAGTCAGGTACATAATTATTGCAAATATTTTTTCCTGCATTACTCACTTGAGCAGAAAGGTACTTCAGTGAAATTTTAGCTAATAATTGACTGTTCTGAAAATCCATCATTTCAACTCACAAGAACACATGCAAGTTGATACGTTTTATTTATATACAAATACTTCTACTTGCCACCTCACATGCCTGCCTACCACAGTGCACACATCACCAAACCTGTGCCAAACTCAACAGCCCTCTGTTCTGTCCCAAAGAAATGTTATAGGCTGAAAGGGTTTACTCCCTACACCTTTTTTTTTTTTTTTTTTTTTTTNTTTTTTTTTTTTTGGCTTTTGTTTTGTTCCAAGGGCTGCCAAGCAGCACAGTTCATGGTGAGAGTTTCTGGTAACAGAATCAGAAATAGTTGCTCTCTCTTTTGAGCCCAGTACAAAAACCACCAACCCTGCTTTCTCCTCCTTGCCTCTTGCATTCCTCTCAGCTCCTCAGACCCATTTTCCAACCCTAAATCTTCTGTGACTTCCTTTTGTAGTGATGACTTCATATTGTAAAACCAGTTTATCATTCAAATCAATCGCTTGCACATAGTTGCAGAAGCACAACATTCTATTATTAGCATCTAATAGCAGAACAGACCCTTTCCATAGGTAAACAGCTGATATGTACTTGCTAACACCAATCTGCTACGGTGGGTAATGTAGTGAATGATACAGACCAAGCTCTGTTCATTCTCAAAGCTATCAGTTTCAAATTCATTCCATGCCTTTGTGTTTAAAACCCCACTCTGGAGCTACAACCACAAAATATTAGTTAGCCAGTCTCTTGCAGAGCTCCATACCCCTTCTCACACCCACCACTGTGCCACAAGTTTTTGCAAGGGGTTAGCTTCCAAAGCAGCTTTCAGTGACAATCTTTAGAGCCAAGGGACAATGAATCAGACAGAGCCTTTGTGCTTCAGAAATAAAATATCTCTTTAATTGTTTGCTTGTTTTGCCTAGACATTGTTTTGAAGGCCAGAGTATTGTTTCTCAAGCTGCTGGGTACTTTATACTTCAATGGAAATAAAACCAGTCTGCAAGCACCTTCCCAGCAGCATGCAAACTCCCTCTCACCTCCCACTCAATAAACGGGAATGAACTAGCATTCCTACTTAAAGGCAGATGGAGATTGGGAAGGTTGGGAAATCTTGGTTCTGCCAAATCAACTGAAAAAAACTATAGATGCCCACCAAGAACTGCTCCCCATTTTTAGCAAAATGAGGCTTGGGGATTTCAACTCTTCTTGTTCTTCCAGGTGATGGAGAGAGTGAGCGCGTCTCCGACTCACCCAGGCAGAGCACCAGAAAGGTTTCACGCCAAGGAGGGCAGGTGACACCCAGCGCATTCCATTCCCCCAGCAGTCACACCCTGCCCCGGCAACAGGGCAGCTCTCGGCAATGCCCCTCTCCCACCAGAGCAGGCTCTGACGCGAAAAGCGCTGCCATCGCCGTATTTCAGCATGGTAAATATTCAATCAATTTGCAGATTTTCATTATCAATGTGACTCATTATTGATTTCTCTTTTATTTTTAGCCAGCTGCAGCACACCTGATCTGCCACTTCCCAAACCTCCGTCTCGCAGTGACCGCTTGTCTCAGCAGCATTCACAGGGGTGAAGTGTCACAGGTATGCTAGCCAGGAGGGAGGGCACAGCATCTATGACAAACTTTCTGCAGCAGCAATCCAAAAACACAGCAGAGCTAAAACATCGATCTAGGTATTTCTCTCGCCCATTTCACCCGTGTGCCACCAATGCAGATCCTGGTGCTGCACACGGGACTCATCCACTCACACAAACAGGATGACTCACTCCCTGAAACTGGAAAACTGAGGGTAAGCCTGTACAGGATTGTGACCAGCAATTCAGTCTTTCCAGTCAATATTTAAACTCCAGCAGCGGAGTTTCATGAGGGAACTTTCCCCCAGAGCTCCCTTGGAAGGCTGTGTGCGCCTTCCCTAACTCAGTGCTCTGCAGCTAGCGCAGGGCTCCTTCAGTGCACAGGCTGTGCTGCGCCTGGGCTTTAGGAGTGGCATCCTCAGGGGACACTGCAATGTGTGTGTGTGTGTGGAGTCTCACCTTACTCAAAGCAATCAAACTGTTTCAGTTACTTCAATGCTCTTTATGCACAGTAATAGAACAGGACTGTTAAAGCTGAATCGTTAATCATTTGAGCTAGATCAATAAATAATCTGTGCCATACCACTGTGCTCATAAACAGAACCTTCCAGACACAGACACACTGGAAATAAACATAAGCCACCTGGACATATGCAAGAAAGAAGGAAAACGGACATTCCTCACAAAAAGTACTTTTTTTCCCTAAGTGTATAATAGTGAGATTTGTTAAGTGCCAGAGCTGTGAACTGATAATTCATTCCTAAAACAATTAGAGGCTTTTGAAAATTGAAAAGAGCAGATTAATAATTACCATATCTGGTATTATTCCTGCACTATAATTTTAAAACTGACCAGACATGCACAAGGACACAAAAACATGAACAAAGTGATCCTGACATGCCAAGGAGCAGTGATGTGGGTCTTGACCTGTGTAGGAGTTTTATGTAACAAATTTCCTGCAATAATCTAAAAGTTGTGAGAGAGGGGGGAACAAAAAGTAGGCATCCAGTCACTGCCACCATCAAACTCCATTTTAATACCACGACACCTTGGAGAAATGCCAATTTATTTATCTCCTAATGAGGAGCCCACCCACCCCCTCACATCTCAGCTCCCTTCTTCCTCTCAGAAAACTCTGGGAATTGGAGCTTCAAGGAAAAACAGCAAGCACAGCAAGATTTTAAATAAAAATTGCAAGACGTGTCAGCCCTGCTACTCGAATGCTTTCCTGTTTTTAAAACTGAGCCCTATGTGCTGCACCATGGTGCTCACCCCGAGACAGGACATCACAACCAGGCTCAGCATCCCAGCTCCCACGAACCATCACTGCAATGTCCCTTTTCAGTCTCTCCTGAGACACAAGTTCCCTTTTCAAGAGGAACCTTGCTCTAGTTTCAGCATATTTCCAGAACTGAAATTCTTACACAAGATTAAGAAAAAAAAAGTAAACAAACAAACAAAATAATCCCAATGCTCCTCTAATAAAATCTACATAAGATAATGCAATTTTTATAGTGCATGAAAATAACAATAAAGATTCAAGCTCTCGTAGAAACCAATGATTCTTCTATTTCAAAAGCTTCTGTGCAAACAATATTTCCTTCAACTAATACACTGAAGTGAAAGTTGTAATTTTACTATAATTGCATCAATACAGCACTCACATTCCTCCATACAAAACTCTGAAGATGAAATTTTAAAGCATGGTTCATAAATACAAGAACTGAAAGAAAATAGCTTTTTTTTTCTTTTTTTTTTTTTGATAATTAAACAGCAGCTAAATTGCATTGTAATTGATTGGAAAATTGCTTTTTAAATGAAATTTAGTCACTAGGAAATGGCTTCTTTCTTCAATATACCCAATGCGCATTGGGGTCATCTAAAGAGCAAATTGCCTTCCTGAGTTCTTCCACAGAGAGTGAACTTTCTGTAAGAAAAGCCACATCACCCAGCAAAGGAGTCGCAGCCCTGCAGCTCAGCTGTGCAGGGCAGGTGCAGGTGTGCACTCAGGATATGGCAGGTGCAGGGGGTACAGGGGGTGCAGGTGGGCACTCCTCACTGTCCCACGAAATGAACTCGCACCCTGCCAGCTCTGCTGTCTGGCTGATGCTGGGGTAGACTGGGAGCAGTGCTCCAGCAGAGACCTCAGCCTGGACAGTCTAAATAGACAAAACAATGTGAGAGAGGGCACTGAAGTATCTTTTTAAAGATGTATTATTTCAGACCTAATGTACTGCTATGATTAATACAGTGTGCAAAAAGATAAAGTAGCCTTTGTTCAGCACTAGAAAGGCCATTAAAATATTTGCTTTCAAGGATATAGGAAACAGTCTAAAAGAAATCTTGTCCAGCTACCTTAAGAGCACTGAGTAAGCACACATTAAATGTAAATTATCATTTCACAGCTATTAGTTAAAGGAATTTTCCAAATGCTACAGGAAAAAAAGATTTTGAAGAATCCTCATTATTGCGAACAACCTATTATTTACAACAACACATGCACTATACAATTAAGTCAGATTTTTATTGTTTCATTTCCAAGATTGCTATTGATGTGACTTGGACTGCAATATAAACAGCAGTGATGGCAATCATTTGTTGCTGCCATAGCAACAGAGAAAATTAAAAGGGCAAACACTGAAGCTGAAGTGGCATCACAGTTGTAGCTTTTAATTGCCTGACAGTAAAATGCTGTGAGCAGGGTGGCAGCAGCACTTGCAGGTACCTGTGAAGCAGGTTTGCTTGCAGAGACCAAAGTCATTTAGGTCAGGTTCTGAAATCAAGAATGAGCACCAGCTCTCATTTTTCTACAGTTCTTTCTCTCTCTTTTTTTCTTTCTCTCATGTAGGTAGATTTAAAAAAAAAAAAAAAAAAAGTTCAGAGCCATCTTATAGATATTTAAGCTATGTCTCCATTCTCCAGGTTTCTACTTTGGAACTCAGACATAACTATTATTTGCCACCTCGGTTCTGGGTTTTAGATTGTGGTGGAGAACAGAGTCCCCACTATTAATGCAGTTGCATACCAGTTTCCACAGCCCAGGGATGAGTTTGCTTCTGCTTTGCTGCCTCTGCTGCCTCTGCAATTTGCCATCCCTTGGAGACATTTCTGCCTACCTTAGTCCACTCACTTTCCCCTGCTGGCTACTTGTACTTTTACTGCATTTCTTTCTGAGTTTCAGGGATATGTGTTCATATACCCATAGGAGAAAATGGTCCTGGTCATCTATCTAATAGTTTGTTTACTTTTTGCAGGGTTTTTTCTAAATAATAAAAAAAGTACTTGAGTTTAAGTTTCTAAATTTTATCCCAATGTGACTCAACTCAAGACACCCAGAAAGCCCTTCAGCAGCAAATGAAGAGATGTCAGTCATGAGGTACTACACAAGTTTCATTGTTGGGTATGGTTCACAAAATATATGCTGTTCATTTTAACATGCTTAGGCAGTGTGGGGGCCTTGTGTTGGCTCAACAGATGACTTTCACCCTCTGGATTATTAAAAATCCACACTCATAGAAGACAGCAGTAAGACAATGAGATCCTGCATTGTCTTTTGCAACAGAACCATTGAGAAGCAGAGTGGGAAAATTCAAAAATAGGTCATTCAGCTTCTCCCCATCAGCTCACTGCAGGGTATATTGTCAGTTTAATTTCCTCATTTACTTCCTTCTGCTTCCCATAACATTGCTTTCGAATCACAACAGTGTCTAGGAGTAGGATATACCAGCTGGCTTTGCAGTGTTTTGTGTACACACAAAAATCCTGTATTCAAATGAGATTAACCTTTGAGCAAACTTAAAATACACACAGCACATAGCATAGTGAGGACCAGGCACCAGCACACAGCACCTAGGAAATGGAGAAATATGAGGTGTCCTTCATTCTGGTGCCTCAGAGATTGGTGCTTAAATTGTCACTACAACAAAGGATTGTTTAAAAAAATACTGTATGGAGCGGCATGTAGGTAAGGGTTCACTAGGGAAGGAGGGTCATACAGAAGTGGATTGCCTCCCTCCACTGCCAAAATATAAAAATATATCTTAAGCTTCAGGGTAAAACACTGAAATCGCAGAATATTTGAAACCTCAGTAACGCTTCAGGAACATGATGCCATTGCCTTTGAGTACCTGTCCTGGTAAGGCTGAGCTTCCTTTTCTTGCACAAAAATGTATTTTTAATCTGATAATAGTTTTATGCTTAGTAAATACAGCCTATCTATTTTTTTTTTTTTTTTAAGAAACAGCCAGTAACAAAACAAATCCTCATTACCGAGCGGAATGACGGCACACTTATTTTCTTGGCTTCTCTAGATTCTTCCAGTTCTGTGTCCTGGGGCAAATCCAGGCCGAGCTCTACGATCCTCCCCTGCTGCCCAGGGAAAAGCACATTGGGCCTTTATTGCCATCTAGTGACCGAAGCGAGAGCACCGGCACACGAACTCATCTGGGAATTTGGAAACCGACAAGCGCTGCTCCTCTCTCAACCTGAACTTCGTGGTACCCTGTCACCCGCATCCCTTACGGACCTGAGGACTCAGGTTTGCAGATGTGTGGGAACTGCTGCTTTCCTACAGTCCCGCCGCTCCGCAAATGAACCGGCTCTGCACCCTCCCACCGGGACCCGGCCGTTTGGACAGAGGCCCCTCACAAAACTAAAGAGCCTTGGTTTGTCCCCAAGGAACACACCGAGCTTGGGAGCAGAGTCGCCAGGCTGGACAGCACATCCAGCCCCACAGTGACATTTGGGGCGGAATCAGATGGTAACAGCCATCTCCTCACCCTGGCAGAAGTACGGAGACAGATCGCTTACAGATGTTTTGAAGATCCATCAGAGGTGTATTTTGTTTTGGAGGCTCTCTTGGCACTGAGACAGACTCCTGACAGCTGGTACACCGGCACACATGGCACCAGAGCCTGCCGGGGGCTGCAGAGTGCTCCGGGCCATGGACACCTGGCTCGCTGCTCTCTTTTTCCAGACGCTGTTGTCTTGGACCCAGCTGGGACCTGACGTTATGAATTATCGAATGGTGCCGCGCCCGGGCTGGCCGGGCTGCTCCCGGCTCTGCTCCCGCCCGGCCCGATCCCGATCCCGATCCCGAGCCCGACACGGTGCCACCCACAGCCACCCGCAGCCACACGGTGCCGCCCGCAGCCACCCGCAGCCACACGGTGCCACACGGTGCCGCCGCAGCCGCACGGTGCCACCCGCAGCCACACGGTGCCACCCGCAGCCACACGGTGCCACCCACAGCCACCCGCAGCCGCACGGTGCCACCCACAGCCACCCGCAGCCGCACGGTGCCACACGGTGCCGCCCGCAGCCACACGGTGCCGCCGCAGTACCGAGCGCCGGACACCCCGCGCGCTTTGGCGAAGAAAACACCTCTGCCAGGCCAGGCTTCCCCCCCCTCCAAAGGGAACGGCTGGAAGGCTACAGCCCGGCCCTCTGATCTGAGGTAGTTTTGTGGTCTGAGGCGCTTTTCAGGCGCAGTAACCTCGGTCCTGGGTGCTGCAGGACGAGGTGTGACCCCGTGTGTTCTCACCATAACCCGTGATAGAGCACAAAGACAGTGTGCAGTACTCTTGGGGTAACAGGGCTGGTGTGTGCACCATCCCTTTACCTGCCTGTCCCTGCCCATTTGCTGCCTCATGAGCATCCACTCTCCCTGCACGTTTAACTTTCCTGCCATTGGACTCTATCAGTTTCCACTTGCATTTCAGGACATGAACACCCTCAGTTATCGTTGGATGTTCCTGCCATCTCCTGAGATGAAGGTGTTTGTGCTGGTCCTGGGTTCAGTGGTTCACTCAAGTCATGGAAAACAAGATTTAACGTTTTCTAATTTCACTGGGCCCTGAGCTGATAAACACCAAGTTCTCAGCTATCACTGAGCACAAGAGGAATTGGTAGCACTCAACATGATAAGGTATTCTGAACTCCTCATTTCCTTCTCTTCCCCAGAACAAGTATTTTAAAATAAGCCACTCTCCCTGCTTAAGCAGGTGGGAAAAGTACATTCCTAAAGCAAGCTTACACAGAATTATTTGAAATTAGAACAGCTGTTGAGCTCCCATCAATTTCACAGTTTTCTGGCAAAACCTTTAAACACTTCTCTTGATAAGGAATAAAAAAATCGGAGTCGCTCTTTGTTCTTAATCCAGAGTAGCAAGTTTACACTTCTATTTGCCGATAAAGCTATCATACTTTCAGTGTCTTTTGCTAAAGCTGAAGCTTCAATCTGAAGACATGCCTCTATTTCCATACTTAATCACAAATGCTCTAGAAAGAGTCTTCTGGAAACAAAGACCAGTTTATGAATGTTTTTAAAGTTTCAGCTTTACAGCCTTCCTATGTCATCATTCAGTTGAACAATATATAAAAAAAGGTCGCTATGCAGTTCAAATAATCCATGTTATTACCATGTACTCACTTTCATTTCAAGACCAGAGTCCTGTAATTCAAAACTAGGCGTACCTCTTATTTCTCACTTTAGTACTTTTTCTCTTTAATTCACCAGGAAAGGAAAGTTTTACAGGGAGAATACATCATTTACTGAACAAAGCATAAAAAGGACAGATTGAGAACAATGGCTTTCAGTTTCCCTTAATTAAATTGGACCAACAGGAAATTATTCTGCCAGGAACTGAAAACCAAAGGAGGATGTTCTGGTCTCTGCTTCAGTAGGGAAACCATCACACTGTTCAGAGTAGATTGATTTGTGAGGCACAAGACATGTTAGTCCGAGTCGAGAGAGGGAAAGCAGACTGGCTCTGCAGCAATGCTTGTTTAGTGCAATCTCATGGGAACTCACTGTGTATTGGAATCTAAAGTGCTTTGTGTGACTCTGAGTATTAGCTTTACAAGATGCAGTTCCTCTGCAAAACATCCCGTTTTTCCAGTTAACTCAGGCTAGAATCATCCTGAATGAGGAAACCTATTCTAAATTTGTGAAATTTTGCAGTACCTTCTTCCCTGTGGCTTGATTTTTGTTTCATCCTAGCATTTTGCAAAGTTGTCCAATGCAGACATTTGATCTAGAAAAATAAGTAAAACTCAAATCAGAGAAGAATTTAACATTATTTGCAACAAGCCATCATATTCAGTCAGGAGGCAACTAGATATAATCCTACTATTTGCTTAGCAGGAACAACATGAGCCTTCAACAAATAAGAACAGTTGCTAAAGACTTTCCAGGATTTGAGCTTAAAATTAATTCCTCCAGTCATGGTTATTACTTTCCTAAAACTGAAGCAGACTATAGGCAATGGATCTTGTTTGTGTAGATGTGAACATAAACAGTCTGCGGAACTACTGAATTCCACACTTCACAGACAGGGTGTACCTGTGGCCAACAGTTCAAGAAGCTCTGGAATACAGAGCTGCCTCTCTTACAGGAGATCCAGATGACACTAAGGAAAATCCTAGAAACTCTTGAAATTCCCCTTTTGTAGGAATGAAGATCTCTTACCAAATTTTGCAGAACTTGCTTTCTCCTGAGATTTTTATTCTGCTGGATATCCTTTCTTCTAAGAGCAGAGAGGAAAAAAAAAACCTGAAAGGCTTTATTGCAGTAACTCCACCCCAAACAGCTGTTTAGCCAAAAAATTCTTAAAAGGAGAAACAACAGAACTGCCAGACAAGTATTGGAGTTCCACACACAGATTAATTTGCTAATCCTTAGAGAAACTCTAGGGTCTCAGTTTCCTTCTTTCCCATGTAAGTTTGATTTATATTAGCTAGTTCAACAGATGCCAGGGTTCCTCCATCCCACCCCTGGCTGGCCTCTGCCCCCAGTCCCAGGGGTGCTCCAGCCCAGGAGCAGAGAGAGCCTGTGGCACCCTGAGGAAGGAGGCACAACATGAGTGATCCTCCAGGCTGCAGGGTCCCAGGGCTGGCTTGCGGTGAGCAGGAGGGCAGGGGCATGCTGCCATCCCCTTCGCCTCTTGAGGGATGGTCTTGATAGTATTTGGCCCCACAAACCCACCTTGGTCTCCCTGGGCCAATGCTGCTTCCCTTGGACAAAGGCTGCCAGCTCATGGGAGGTGTTTTCCCTCCATCTCCATCCAGGAGAAACCCAGCATTGGTCCCCAGCCTCTTGTCCCCACGTGCACAGCGTAGGGTGCCCAGCAGATGCCTAGGCCTCACTGGGTCCCCAGTGACCTTTGGAGCACTCCAGGGTATCCAAGTACGTGCCAGGTGAAATATCCAGCCTGCATTAGCCAGCACTGCCTTTCCTCCCCGGGGATACTTTGCTGTGACTGGGATGGACTGACAGCACAAACGCCCCAGGAACAGCACATCCTGTCTCCTCCTGGACCTCAGCAATACATTTTTAAATAGGAAAATATATGATTTAGGAAGATATATGAATTAGAGAGAAAAATGAACAGAACTTTATGTTTTCAATGCCAAGAAGTTTCAAGACTTTCTGAAGGAAGGTTGAGCATTTGTGTACCTGCTGCTACAACTGATCCCTTATAGCTGTATGATGGAAGGTGTGTCTCTGATGTGACAGACCCTACCCAGTGTGGAACAATGGGATACAAGAGATGCAGAAAATATTAACTGATTTTCTTAGTCTGTCAAGTAGGGGCACTAATATTAACTCTTTCATTTTACAGGAGTACCAGAAAGAATCATTCACTAGTCTTTGCACAATGTATCTGCAGTGGTTTCAGTTCACCAATTTCTGTTTCCCAAAATTAGTGTAGTGGTTTGAGTGCCTACTAGAAATATTTACTCTTTTTCTGCTGTGAGATAGGATTAGGAGAGAAGCAAAGCAGGCTCAAAACTTTAAAGAGTATAAAGACAGGTTTATTAACAAAAACTACTGGAGAGAAAAAAGTATCATAATGCCATAGATAACAGCTGTCTCAGATGTTTCTCAGAAATTGGTGTGGTTCATTTCCCCTCTAGAATCTGTCCCTCATTTTTCTCTGGGAAAAATGAAAGAAAAAGGAAGCGCAGTAAGCCATTATTTAGATCTGAGAATAATGAATGTTTATCTGAATTTTCTAACACAAATTATGTAATGAAGCAGATAAAAGGCTTTTGAACAAGTATGTTAATGAGATGGCAGCTAAGGGAGAGGTTACAGAGCTGCCAATTCTGAATCAAAATTTTAACAAGATTTTCTTTTGGATTTTTTTTTTTTTTTTTGGTAGTTGTTAGCCTGCACAGCATTTGAATGGGCTTTAGGGCACAAACTATATGGGAAACACCAGCTCTAGGTCAAGAAAGACTGATACACTGACTGAGAAAACCCCACTGAATCAAAATTCATAATGAGGGCTTTTATGTAGAAAGTTGTTGGGCACAAGGGTTGTGCCGAAAGGACTGTTCATTCAGAGTCTTGAGAACTTTTCTTGGAAAAATATCAGATGCTCCACTGGGAACTTAGTTGAAAGCTGCTCCTGAGGCAGGGCAGCGGACTGGCAGTAGCTGGGAAGGACCGATTGGAGGGAAAATGGAGAGCAATGGAAGAGTGGGTTTCTCTGAATGCTGGTAATAAGTCTTAATATTTAAATTCTGTGTAAACCTTCCAGTGCATAACATTACCATACAAGACCTCTTCTAGGCATCTTTGGAAGGCAAGAATCTCGTAGAGGTAAGTTCTGCGCTGGTTGTTTTTTAAATGTAATTTTCAAAAACCTAAGTAAAAACCATTATTTTTCTGCTAAGTCTTAGAATATCCCAGGGTCAGTTGTTTTAATTTTTGTTTCTCAGTGTCAAGTACAATATGACTTACAGTCCTTGTTTAATTTTATTTTGTTAAAACTGTGGTACCTCTGGCTGTTGTATGGAGCCTGCAACACGAAAGAACTTCAAAAAGTATGTGAGGGGTTTTTGTCTCAAGAGAGAGTGGCAGTTATCTAGGTCAAATGGACTGCTTTAGAACAAGCAAACTGTACTTGTGTGCTTGGCCAGCATTTGAATTAGAGGCAGAAAATGTGTCTATCTGTAATTAAATGAACCAGCTGCTGCCTGCAAAGCCACCTTTTTACAGACCATTCCTAACCTCTAATAACTGGAGTAACTGGGATAATTGCCTCCTAGAGAGCCCAATATATCAGAAAAGCAGCTTCTTGGGCATGAACTAAACTATAAAAAAAATCTTTATTTTTCAATTTTTCCATCTGGACTGATGCTGGAATTCCTACTTTCTAAGTGGGATTGATTTTCAGTCCCTTTCTCTACCAAATAATACAGGTCAGCGTTTCTTTACTAGTCTCCAGCAGTGTCTCACTTCTGACTGCAACTCTTGGCCATGATTCACATCATTGACTCTGGTATCTGAAGTATAAAAGAGAAGATTGCAAGACTCTGCATGTGATTTGACAATGCTGTCAAGCTCATCTAGGCATTTGCTGTCTTGAAAGGTGCAGCTGTTCCTGCCACAGCTGTTCCTTGCCCAGCCATTACTAGCCCAGTCTCTTGAGCTGGCTCTGGTGCTCACTGAACACTTCATTGAACCTATTCAGCTCACTAACAGCAGAAAAATGTTCTGCTTTCTTTGTCAAGTTAAATCAAATGAACCCCAGAGCCACCAGCTGAGAAAAGTCGCAAAGGCCAGGGAAGGTTGGTGGCAGTGAGCTGCAAGATGGGCTTGGCTTTGCCATTCAAACCCTTCATTCTTAACATGCTTCAAAATACCTGTTTATTAGGGCAGCAGAACAGCAAATGGGAGAAGTGGTATGCAACCAGGCAAAGGGATTTCAGGTACAAGAGACCTGATTCAGCTTCTGGTTCCACCTCATGTAACCACCCATACCTAAGCCGCTTTGTAGCACAAAAATTTCAGTTCCTTTGAAAACTCATTTGAAACGTACTACCAAGAACTAGAACAGCACATTATTTGACACTAGGATATCAAAATTTGGCCCAAAGGATGCTACAGTCTTTTAAATGATGTCTGCAACCATTTTACCCACTGCTTCTAAAGCAGTATTTAAGCCATTGCTTTCTACTGTGTTCAGAGCCATACTGGCTGGAGGAAAGGATTCCTTTTTCTTGAAGGTGTGCAATTAGTGCTCAATTAGCATGAACTGAATTTCAGACCGTGGGAGGCTTTTGTTTGAATGCTCTTTGGACCACCTAAAACTCCTCCTGGATGTTTTGTAAGTGCTTAGGCTCTCTGCAGCTCCCTTCTACCCAGCTGTCAAACCAGTTCTGAAAAGTAAGCAGCCAAAACTTTGTCTTCTCTTTGGCACAGTGAAAAGGAAGCTCGTCATCAAGTGATATCAAGGCACGTTTGCAGTAATTCTGCACAATAAGGAAATACTGATTCCCCTTTCTGTATCGACAAAAAAAAGGACTGAGGCATGAATTAGATAATTTGATTGCCCATGGAGTCCCATGTCTCATCCCCAGGTACAGCAAGCAAGTCTCCTTTCATAAGATTAGTCAGTCTAAAGGTATCAACACATTTTTTGTCTTTCTTTTATCTTCACTGCATCTTATTGAAACAAGAAGACAAATCATATTTGCACTGGTCTATCAGAGTTAACCTTAGAACAACTCCTTTAGAATTAACTATTTGCATTTTCTTATTTAAGCACTTCTAGTCCTTTTTGGTTTTTGACTAGGAACCTTTTTTTTCATTGGATACAGGCCACAGGAATGCAAGTTTTGGCTGATTCCCCACTTTCTGCTAGACTTTGCACTGGTGTGAAGTTTCCTCTGTGTTGGTAAGTTACCCAGAGGGACTGCTCCTAAAGGTTTGAAGATTTGGAATCTACCCAGATCCGGTTGGCAACTATTAGTGGGCATTCACTGCTTTTATAAATGAAAAGTAACATTGGAGTGTCTTGTTTTGAACTTCTGTCACTCAAGTTCCTCTGGTCAGCAGAGGATAAAGAGTGCAAGCTGTAGTCAGAGCTCCCTCATTACTTGCTGTGGAATCTGACATCCTTTATTTCTGTGAGTAACTGCTTGGTAAGACCGTATTAAGAGACTGCACGATCAAATTGTTGAGATATGATTTACGCTGACTTCAACTTCAGGTGGCTGTCACCGTCCCAGAAGCAAAACCAAAAATATCAACGATTTGTCCTCTGTCCATTTGTCCCTTTCTGCCCTCTGAGTTGTGCTAGCCACCATCAGTAGGGGCATCCCTTTGGATTCCGAGGCTGTGCTGTAGACGAAGTCACTGAATTCAACAACATTAAAAATAACCTTTCAAGTTAACCTTCCTGGGTTATTTTTAACCCAGATCCAGAGGCACAATGCCTCTCAAAATAATAGCTAAACACAGCCATGCATGCCTGCACAGACCTTTGTTTTGGGGAGAGCCCCGCTGTGGTTTTAACTCTCCATTTCCCTAAAGAAGCTCAGTCCTTCCCCAGCAGTGTGTGAATGAGCGCTCCTACCTTGGCGTCACCAGCACCTCCCGAAAGCGCAGCCCCCGACAGGGGCCGTGTCCGCGCCTCGGTCCCTGCCTGGGATGCGCACTGAGAGCCTGTGCCGGCCGGCACCGTTCTGTGGGCTCTGTGAGCAGGGAGAACGTCCTTACACCACTCTCCCGACGCGTGTGATAGCTGACACACAGTCTTTGCTGTCCTGGGCACGGAGGGGCTGCGGGAGCCGCGCACGGAGGTGGCCGTCAGGGCGGGGGTACGGGACCGGCCCCACGCCGTGTCCGGCGGCCTGGCGGCGAGGGCGGCNTGTGGTTGGCCGGCCGCGTTCGGAGTTGTCCTGCACTATGTCGTAGCGATTGGAGTGGGCTGAAGGGCAGGAGCGCGTCCCTCGGCTCTCTGCTGAGGCTCTGGTACTCCCAGCGCGTTGGTTGGTGACATTCTCCATCCTGATGCAGTCAGTGTTATCTTGTATGAATTGGTCAGGATTTCTAATGCCCTGTCCTCCAACTCATCCATCTTACTCCAGGGATGGCGATGGCACCACTCCTTTGCGTTCAGTGGAGTTACACCACCATAAAATTGGAGTAACTCAGGGAAGTTTGGACCTTCATGCCTTGTAACCTTCTTGACCAAGTGTGAAAGCTCAGTTCACAGTATTTTAGCCTACTAGAGCTTTGGAGGCTATTCTAATGCTAAAAACAACCTTTCTTCTGGACAACTTGTATCACTCAGTCTCTTTTAAAATACAGGAAAATTTTATCTCTGTTTGTAAACCAAATTGCTAACCCTTCTGGTTTACCTGTCTAGGTTATACCAGCCTGGCCTTTCAGCTGAATGGTCATGCTTTATATAATGAGGAATTTCTGACTGTTAAGCTCTACTTTGGTCAAAACTAGGAAAGGTAATTTCCAAAAAAATTAAGTATATCTTCAGTTTGCCATTATTGGTAGGTGTATTGTGTCATTAACCTAACCTAAGAAATTACAGTATTTCTCAATGGGAAAGCAATATTTCTGTCCATGACTGCTTTTTCATCTCTCAGACAGCAGGCAGGTCCCTGTGTTTTGTGTACTGTACAGGAAAACCAAAGAGACATTCTGTGACTGTTCCCATAAATCACAGATAGATATAGGTATAAGTAAAAATATGGATTTAATTCCAAATCTTTGGTTGTTTGAATTGGCCATGATTGTTGGAGTTAATTTATAAGCATGGTTGTATTTTTGAACTTCACATAAATTATTTACTCTCTACTCTCTAAAACCAGTGTTTTGAATTTTATTCACTTAGAGTTGTTTATCTGTCTTTCATACTAGCAACAGATTAACCACAGTAAGTTCTAGCCCTGCATTACTGCAGTACAGCATGAATTGTACCATGAGCTGACCTAGTATGTGTAAAGGGAAGAGACTTCAACAGTTAAACTTCTCAGTAAAATTAAGGAACACACAGCCCTACTTACTAATACCACCTGATGTCAGTTTTTAAGTGTCACTGTCACACCATTTATTTTAGCAATAAAGTCACATTTGTTGTATTAGAGTAAAATCCGATGAACGCAGGCCCTAAATAGGAGCAAATACTGAACTACAGAACACTGACTTCAGCTTTCAAACAGTTCACTGCTAGCTAATGAATGCTTGCTTCTCCTGACAATTTTTAGAGTGCAAACCACAGAAGGCTGGGATACAGAAATGCCTGATCAACAGCCCAAAAAGACAGGTTGCAACAGTTCTAAACTAGGGAATCCCCTTGGCAGGTAGGGACAGTATGATTTGGGAAAGTACTTTAATACCTCTAATGTGCTTAGTAACAACAAAAAAACCCAACCAATAAACAACTTCAGTAGTTACTTTAAAAAGTGAAAAACTATTTTAGATTATTCAGTGAAATAGTGTCGTAGCTCAACTGTGCTAATGGACATATATCAAAGACTTGGGAATTTCAGGCAAGCTAATCATCCATACTGAGAAATTTGGCCATCCATTTTAAAAAATTAACTCTATATTGCTGTTCTTGGCTCCTAGATGTAAAATCTGATGACCTCAATCACCAAGAGGTACTTGCACACAGCAAACTGTGCACTTACCTAGTGGTGGAAGATTTGTTTTTCTCACAGCATTTATTTTGTATGTATGTATTAAAGCAAACACTATGGTCTTCGTGGTCAAAAAGATCTTTTTATACAAGTGACTTCAGAACATGATTTAAAAGCACAAATGGAAGTCCTCATTCAGCATAACTTGTTAAGCTACAGACAGTGGAGCGTGTGAGCCACTTGTAAGAGCTACCAATGTGTTTCTTATCTTTAAAAACAGTTTCTAATGCTTAAATGTATCTTATGTTGCAGGAGGCCAGATGTGCATATATCATCATCATCATGGCTGTGTACTGGTGCACTGAAGTGATCCCCCTGGCTGTCACCTCCCTCATGCCAGTGGTATTTTTCCCTCTGCTTGGAGTTCAGACCGCTAAAAAAGTACGGAACTCATGAAATCCAGGTTTGATACAGAGAAATCCAGTGCTCTGATCCCTCATCAATATTTAGCCAACAAGTCGGTATTAATGTTCAGGGTTCTTGCATGGGAAGATGCTGAACTACATACACATTTGCCCAAACTGTTAAGAGTGGGGGGCTTGAGATGGTAGAGGGGAGGGTCTGTTTTGGGCATGGATCCTGCTGGAGAGCATCCTGCTAGTGCCAGCAGTTTGTGTGTTCCCAACCTATGAGAAATTAGTGCTGACTGTCTTCTGGGAGATCTCAAAATGCATGGAACAAACTTCTGAGAGGATAGATGTGCCAGCAGGTATGCTGTGTCCTCCCCAGATCTCATCCTGGGCTGTTTGTGCTGGAGGCACAAGGCACAGGCTGTATTCAGGTTCTGTAGCCCAGGTTCACTACTCCCCAACAAGCTGGTAAAGGCAGATGTGCTTGCTGGAGGTGCTGACAAAGCCCTTTTGGATCTCAATATTTCCAGCACCTTCCATACTTTGAGCCCCCAACTGTGTTTTAGGAAACTGGTGTAATTTTGTACAATGATGCACAAAAAGCTCCAGCACAGGCAAGTCAGCAGTTACAGAGGAGATCAAGGGTTCAGGAAACTGCAGGGAGCTCTCAGGCAGCAGTTGCCTCTTGTTCCACTGTTGACTGGGGCCTGCTCCAGTCCATGGGTTTGAGAGAGTGATGGGCAAATTGTACTGGTGAAGCAAGTATTTTAGCCTGACTTACCTTCTCTGTCTTTCAGGTGTGCTTGCAGTACCTAAATAACACAAACATGCTCTTCTTTGGAGGGCTGATTGTTGCAATTTCTGTTGAGCAGTGGAATCTTCACAAAAGGATTGCACTGAGGGTCCTTCTGATTCTTGGAGTGAAACCTGCACTGTAAGAGTATTACGTTATTTTTTTCTTACCTCTTGGCAGTTTAGCAGAGGCCTAGGGATGATATTTAACAGTCGGCAGAGAAAGGATCCTTCAAGAGCCTATCTAGCTGTACTTGCACAGAGTTTCCAGTCATGAAGTCTCGCAACAGGAACAGTTTATTTCTCCTTTATCCAAAACTAGCATCTGACTAAATTTTAGAGGCTTGCCACTGAGGTCAAAATTAAGACAGATTTAATCCTGCACTGGGATTCCTTCAGTGAAGGTGGCCTAGAAGGGAATCTGGCCCTGCCCTGTATTAGTGGATGCTGCACACATCCATGCCTGGGCTTTGCTCCCCAAATTACAGTGACTACAAAGCCTAGCAGCATTTGTTCAATTTGTTCTTCTCTCCTCTGCGTCTTTCTCTCTTTTCAGCCTCATGCTAGGATTTATGATAGTCACTGCCTTCCTGTCCATGTGGATAAGCAACACGGCCACCGCTGCCATGATGGTTCCCATTGTCCAGGCTGTCCTGGATCAAATGGACAGCACAGAGTGTGATGTGACCATGATGGAACAAGCAGCTGGGCAAACAAATACAGTGATCGAGCTGGGGGAAAAGAGTACATCAGAGTCCACCGCAGTTCATGGTAAGGGCCTGCTCACCAATAAGCTGATGCTACTGAACTTGCTACACTCGACTCCCCAACCTAGGAGTGCTGTGTACCCTTCCCAAGGAAAGAGGATGGCAACCTGACTGAAATCCTTTAAATACACGACATTTAGGTTTTACAAAATAGCTTTCCATTTTGGTGGCTGCCATTTTGTATGCTAGTGCTAGATTCCAGACAGGTTCTTGTGTTCTTTCTTTCGACCTGGAGTCATCCTCCCACAGTTTCCCTAGACTTAACCGCCTGTTTAGGGAAGTGAAGAGCATATCCTGTGGGAAATAACCATCCAAACCCCCGGCATCCCATTTTCTTAATCTTGTGATTATCAGTGGGGATTCAGCTTCTAGGCCAAGTAGGACTATTTGAAAATATTATGTAAACACAATCTATTTTGGTTCTAGGGTAATAAATATCTCTTTATTGACCAGATTGTTTGTGGAGGTAGGGAGAAGAAGGAGGACTATTTTAAAAGCCACATGGAAAAGCGGAACTGGTGTAATTTGACTCACAGTAGGCAAACTGTTCTTGTGTGATCTTACCCTGGTGTTTGATTCCTCAAGGTCCTCTGCCAATGCTGTCATTCTACAATAGGTTTCACTTCATTTGAAATATGCGCCCAAACTCAGACCCTGTCATTTCACTGCTTTGCTGTGCTGTTACAGCAGGTTATATTATTAAATATGAATAAAGATCAGATTCCAAGTGTAATGAAGATAATGAGTGTGCAAAAAATACCCTTTGAGATTGTTGAGTTCGTTGTAATTGCCATAAATTCTTTCTCCTGCTCCATCAGTCCAGTCAGACTTCAAGATTAGAGTGTTAACCTCAGAGAACAATGAACACAGCAGTAAAGTTTCATGGTTATTGTAAACTGACATAATGCCGAGCAAGGATTTGTGTTCCAGTGTGAGTTTTTTCTGCCTATATTCATATCTGTTAAAGCTAGTTGGGTTTTCGCTGTGGAATTGGAATGGTTCCAGTAACTACAATATTTGGCTGGTGGTAAGCCTCTCTGTGAAACAAGACATTACTGATGAGAAGCTGTGGCACTGATGTGGGCAACAGCATCCTTGGATCATGTAGACCCACACTGTCAGCCTCTTTCTTCAGCTCCTCATGAACATTGGTCTGAAGTATTTAGGGAAATATCTGTGGGATTTTTAATTAAAATAAAATGGCACATACAAACTGGAAGCACTAAGCCGACAGACCTTATCCTGAACTCTCTGCCTTTCCAACTTTACCTGAGGCAAATAATTTTCTTTCTGTTTAGTTGTAAGCAATGAACAAGTCCCTGATGACCCCAGATCTTCTGAGGAAAAAAAAAAGAGGAAGCATATAAGCAAGGGAATGACACTTTGTGTATGCTATGCTGCCAGCATTGGAGGAACTGCAACACTTACCGGAACAGGACCAAACATGGTACTGAAAGGCCAGATGAATCAGTAAGTAATTTTTGCTGCTTCTTTTACTTACACTGTCATACTGTTTGTGTGACCAATTGACTGGTCTTAGATGATAATTTCACTGGTGAACTTCAAGCAGTAAGCTGAGGAACTTAATAATATGTATGAAATGTGAGAAATGTGTATGAAGTGTTGGGCCTCATTTTTTTTGCTTCAGCATCTTTTAAAAGGAAGCTATGTGATGGAATAAAAGTCTTCTGAGAAAATTGGAAATACTTGTTGGCAACTGACATGCAAGTGGTTGATTATGAGATATTGGTTCTTCTGTGTACTCTTTTTCAACTGAAATACAGCACATTAGAAGAAGAACTGCAGTAGAGAGCACCAGAAGAATGTAGGTTAACTCTACTCATAAGCACACTGAAGAGAACTAGAAGGAGCTTGGCCTCTCCTGTAACACTGTTCCCCCATGCTGTGGCTGTGGAAACTGTGCAGTTGTTTTGTTCTCTCATTGCTAAACTGAGTTTGGGAAGTGATCTATATGGAACCTAATCTGCAGTGAAAATTTTCCAACATTGCTTCCTTATGTTGCAAGTACTTCAGCCTCAGCTGAAGCTACATTATCTGTTGGTTTTAACACCCAGCTGGAAGTTTGCTATTGATATTTTTCCTCCGATCATTATTGGCAAACACAGAGAATAACAAAAATTGCCTTTCTTAGAACACTTCTTCATTCTTTCTAGTCAACGAGGAACTTTTTCATCTGTTGAAGGCAGCAGAAGTACAGGTATTAGTTGCAGGAAAGACATTTCTTGCCCTCTTATTAGAATGTATTGGGAGGAAGAAAAAATACCCTGCCTCGGCATAAATGAAACAGGCGTGTTGGAAGTGAAAGATGTCTACAATGTATGGGAGATCTTTCAGCCACACTTGTCTGACTGAGACCTAAAGTGTCAATGTAAGCTCCTATGTGCATCAAAGTAAAACGCAGGGAAAACTGACAATCATTGAAGTTCTGCTCTGAAATGAGGCTGCCTGCCCCTGTGACTTAAGTTTGGCTGTGGATGTTACCTATGATTGCTTGTAATGGTTGCCCTAGATTTACTTGCGTAATTGTCACTAGCACATATTAAAGGGAGAGTAGATTTCTAAATGTTTTGACATTCATACAGAAAGTAATTTCTTTACAGGTTATACCCCCACAATAATGAAATCGTGAATTTTGCTTCCTGGTTTGGATTTGCGTTCCCAAACATGATCCTGATGTTGGTGCTAGCTTGGCTTTGGTTACAGTGCTCCTTCATGGGACTCAAGTGAGTATTTACCTACACAATATTGTGTAAACCTCTCAGTTAGTGCAGATCAGCTTACTAAGACATCTGGCTAAAACAAATGCACTGACAAGTTATTCATTTTGTAGCAGAGAGCAGGTCTGTTTCACAGAAATTTTGAGGTCTGGAAACCTTTTGTGTTCATGGGAGGTACATTAAGGCAAAAGCCTTATACATTCTTAATCTTCAGACAGAATTGCCTTTTTATTTTTAAATCTCTCAACTGTGAATTTCAGCCCTAGGAGAGCTGGCATAGCTGGTTTGCAGCCATTGATTCAAACCTGACTTTTTCATCCCATACTCCAAATTGCCATCCTTTGATAGAACCCATTCTTCTGTGAGAACTAGTGTGTCCCCACAAAATACTTTGGCACTGTTGTAAATTCTTTATTTATGGCCTCTGCTGTGGTCTGTGTCTGTCCCCAGGAGTGACAGCTTCAGGGTGATAAGGATGTTAAAGCCCTCTAATATGTTCATACTTACAGTATATTTTTTCTCCCATTTTTCTCAAAGCTTTAAAAGAAGCTGGGGCTTTGGGACAGAGAAAACTAACAAAGAAAAAGCAGCATACAATGTGCTGAAGGAAGAAATGAAGAAGTTAGGCCCTATCTCCTATGCTGAATCAAATGTCCTCCTCTTGTTTGTATTGCTGGTGGTCTTGTGGTTTTCCAGAAACCCAGGCTTTGTAAAAGGCTGGGCCTCCAAGCTCTTCGCAGGAGGAGAAAAGTAAGTTTTTTTTTGTTTTCTCCATCTTTTACCCTCTTGGTAATTAATCAGATTCCCTTGCTCATACATTCCATTTTGAATGTGGGATCACTAATTCCAACTTCACCTGACTTCACATGTTTGCTGGGCTTGATCCAAGGGTTTTTACATGACACTACCAATCATCTATGATTTGACAGTTTGTACTGCAGTGGAAAGGCTGGAGACTGAGACATGAAACAAGCTGAACCTTCTAAAAGAAGAGAAAATTCTGTAATGCTGGTCTCAGTCACACAGACAAACACCTTGGTATTTTGTTTGTATGAGCTCCAGTTAGTTGCAGTGACACTTGAATATTTGGTAATATCACCTTTAACCAATACCTTAAAACTCACTGGAAAATTGATTTTGTGCTTTGAATGGCTGCTTTGCATAGTGTTTGTGCATGGCATGTTAGGAACAAAAAATACATGTTGGGACTATCATTCAGGCCATTTCTTTAGATATCTTTGAGATACAACTGCTGAATCTTGTCTTGAGCACAGAGAAGGAACCCTGCTCCAGGAGGGATGAGTTGTCATCCAGGACTCTGGTTATTAGTGTGTATTGTGGCTTGTTTCTTTTATTATTGTGTTTATATTTTGGCAGGTCTGAGACACCTCAGACATGAGCTAATGACCCATTTTGCTCAAGCCCCAAAAGGGATGGCAAAGATCAGTGATTAGAATGCTGAAAGGCAGCCCTTTTCTAGGAGAAAGGTGTCCATTTTCTAACCTGCATTCTCTTTTCTTCATTAGGTATATCACTGATTCTGTTCCAGCTGTGTTTATTGCCCTGTTACTGTTTATCCTTCCTGCTCATAAGCCCAAATTCATAGCCTGGAATTCAAGCAAGTCTGATGCTGAACAGACTGAAGAAGGTATTTAAAAGGGGGATTGTAGTACTGTGAAACAGCTAACCCACACAGCTAATAAGGCAGAAACATGCACTGGATTTTCATGCAGTTCCTTAGAGCAGCTCACTTACCTCCCTTGTTGGGCAGGGCTGGGCTACAGTCCATGCTCGTGTGTGTTACCCTCACCCTGTGCAGATTTCTCAGTACTGTGCGTCTGCCCACCGGTGTGTTATAGAACAGGAGACAAAATGTCTTCGTGCTCCTAAAACATGTTCTACTTTTCATTTCTCACTTCAGATACAAAAAAGCCATTTATATCAGCCTCGCTGTTAGACTGGAATGTGGTTCAAAGGAAGATGCCCTGGAGCATTGTGCTGCTGCTTGGAGGAGGTTTTGCTTTGGCTGATGCAAGCGCAGTATGTCCTGACATCTGTTTTAGTCTGACTGAAAGGCGAACTTCCCTGGTTTGTTATCTAGTCCTGTATTACTGGGCATGCACCCAAAGCCAAACCCAGTAGCAAATTTCAGAACTGGAGGGAAATCTAAATTAGCAAAAACCAAGAAGAGATGAATGCTTGTGAGTCTTTTCCAGGAGTTTTTGTTCTCTGACCAAGTTTCTTTGATTTATATTACCTCTTGAAGACTGCTGAGTAGGTTGGGATCTTCACTGTCTGGACAGTCCAGAAAAGCATCCTTTCTTGTTTCTGTAATCATCCCAATCCTGGGCCTGGCTAGAAAAGTGGAAGTATAGATAACATTTGTCAGATTTTCAGAACCATTTGAGGTTTGTTTAAAGGTTATATGTCTTCAGACTTAAAGCAAAACCACTACTAAAGTGGTCAGAAAGAAAAATTCTGGGTTGATGCTGTGTTCATAAATTCACAGAAAAGTGACCTAAATTCCCAAAACAGGAAGGAATCTTGAGGTGAACTATATTGTTTCCTTCGTCACTGCTAAGATGCATCTAAATCAAAGCAAGTGTTAGCTGTCAATAGTGCCATACTTCGGAGAAAGTCATGTTCACATCTAAGTTTTGTGGCTAATTAGCTTTAAACCATGGGGCAGATTAAAGCTCTGGGCCTTACATTCATCTACATACATCACACAGAAATTACTAAAGCTCCAGAGCATTAAAAATGATCAAGTCAGAGATTTTGTAACCTGTTTGTATCAACTACTGACTATTTTCTTACAAACATTTCCTAGAGAATTCATACAGAATCATAACCTTAGAAACCTTCAGAAACCTTAGAGAAATGTGCCAAGATGCTTCTGGGCCATACATTAGGTATTTGGAATGGCCTTAGAAAAAAATTCTTGTTTAGCAAGAAAACTGTAATTTTGTAACCTATGTGTGAGCAAATATTTGGTTTCCAGAAGAATCAGAAAAGTGGGATTCAGTGTTATGTCTAGTTGGCAAGGAATTTCTTCTAGTTTTTTTGACAGATCATTGTACTTTCCTGGGTAGTGTTTGTATAATTCTGGACTCCTTTAGCATCATTTGACAGGAATGTTGCCCACAACATAGCTTCCCTGTCTCTGAGTCAGGGGTTCTAAACCTCACTGAAACCCACTTTTTTTCTTGCAGACCTCTGGGCTCTCAGCTTGGCTGGGTCATCAAATGACTCCACTGGGATCTATCCCACCTTGGGCCATTGCAACAGTGGTCTGCCTTATTATAGCTGTCTTCACTGAATGCACCAGTAACGTGGCCACAGCTACCCTCTTCCTGCCTGTCTTTTCATCCATGGTAAGATTGCTTCTGTCCTGTTACCCTGTCAGCTGGAGGATCAGAGTTAAACTGGGTGGCAAAGCAATATTATATTTATTGTCTTGGATGTTGCTCCATTGTACTTAAATGGAAGCTAGGTCGTGCCTTCTGTAAGATGGGTGCCTTGGCCCTGGAGAAAGGGAAGTGACAGTCACTTTTTCACTGCAGATCAGCAAACATCTGTTACTTCTGGTCATTTTGAACCGTCAGCTTAGAACTAGAAAAACACACACACACAAAACCCAAACCAAAACAAAATCCAGCACTTTCTGATGATGCCTTTGAATTATTCATCTTCTCATTTTGTGCTAAAATACTCAAAGTGGTAGGCCTGATTATTAGAAATGTGTAATTTCTTATAGTTTTTTTTCAAACAATTTTAAAATTTAGGGGGGAAAACCTGATAAATTTTGCTGCCTTTTCTGAGCCAGAATCAAAACTGTGGCATAAAGAGAAAAATAGGTTACTTTATTCTTGTCTATTTCATCAAAGCAGAATTACTCCAATCAAGGTACCGAGCTATTAATGGCTTAAATTGGCACTTAAGTTTTGAGTCCCACAGAGTTTGTGTAAAGTCTAAGAGTGTCACTCCACGTGCCTAGCAATTAGAATCCCATTCCTGTGTTCCCTGTAAAAAGGGTGTTTCGAGGTCAAAGAAAAGATGGTTGGATATATTTGACCAGAAATCTAAATTATACCATAGAGCAAAACAAACAACATGAAAGAGTCAAGCCTTGTTTTTAAGTATCATGGGACAGCAAACAGCAGCAAGTTATCTTTAAGCACATGTGGATTTCAGAATAAAATGTTTGTGAATTATTCTGATGATGTAATACAAGGAAACAAAATAAGCCTATGTATCTCCATCCCAGGGGTCTGGGGTGGACTGATCCTTTATGCTTTTCTTTTTGAATACCCCTAGAGTATTCTATTCTCTCCATTCATTGCAGGCTACATCCATCAAGATCCACCCTTTGTATGTTATGCTCCCTGGTACTCTCAGTGCCTCATTTGCCTTCATGCTACCTGTTGCAACACCCCCAAATGCAATAGCGTTTTCTTATGGCCACATCCATGTTTGGGATATGGTAAGATAATTGCCTTCTCTCTTATCTGAAATTCTCCATTGCTTTCTTCCTGAAATATGGTGAGAGTTTAATTTTCTTTGCAGAGTATTTCCAAAGTAACCAGGAAGCTCTTATGAGCTGTAACTATCACTCTATATCCCTCTCTTCTGCAGTGTTAATATTGTGATAAAAATCTGCATCTCTGAAGTAACAGTACTTTTCTCACAGGCTTTGGAAGACATACAAACTGGCCCAAGTGAAATGAGAAACTGACAAGTCATGTCTCTGAAACCTGAAGGGTTGAAGTGCAGGCATGCCCTGCAGTGTTCTGGGGCTTTGGTGAGGGTCTAAAGCCTTGTCTCCAGTGGAGCTGAAAGCAGAAGGTAGCAATCAGTAGCCCTTGGCTCTGGTCCTCTGATTTTCTGCCAGACCACACAGGGCAGGTTCTGGACAGAACACACAAACATTACTGGTTTTCTAACTGGCTACTTGGAGAGAGCATAAGCTGTTCTCTAACTAACAAGAACAACTTGTTACACATGCCTTAAAGCTCCTAGATTGGTTATATACGTAGCAAAGTGCTCAAAGACATTGCACAGTGTGTTCCCTGGTTCTCTGCCTAAGCAAGAGCAGAAGGCAGTGGATACAGTGAGTATTTCTGTGATTTGTTTGACCATCTTTCTTGTGTATGCACAAGTAGATCTTGCTGCAGTTTGTTTTGCTGGTGTTTGGGTGTTGCTGGTTTGGACTTGCTGCGCTGGTGTTTGATTATTGTTGTTGGTTTGGATTTTTTTCCTCACAGGTTAGAACTGGAATTGTGATGAACATTATTGGAGTCTGCTGTGTCACACTGGCCATCAACACATGGGGAAGACCTCTGTTTGGGCTGGACACATTCCCAACCTGGGCAAACACCACAACAAACCAGTGAGCTGTGGAGAATTTGTGTGTTAAACAAGGAAAGTACCCTTAGTACTCCCTATTGCCTAAAGTCCTGTATAGAGTCTCATCACCACTTCAGATCCAGTGTTGGGTGTTTGCTGCCTTCCAGCAGTCACACATCAGTTCAGACTTGAGCCAACCCAATCTTGCTCCAGTTGTGCTGGGGCCAAAAGTGTTTGCAATTACACAACCTCATTTGTTGGGATCATAAGTATGATCAAGTGATCCATTGTACCTCCAATCAAGGTCAAGAATTAGGATTTTTCAGACTTTCAATAAAGAGAGAGGAGGCTGTTGTATCTAATGGTTTGAACTATTATATCACTGGTATGTACTTGTAAATCATTGGCATTGAACATTGAACTCAGGTGGGGGCTGAGCATTCCTTACCTGTTCCTTATATCTACAAGTCAGCAATGTACAGGGAAATCCCTGTTGTCACGTGTCTGGTGAAGAAGGAGTATGTGATGTTAAACTGTGTTATGTTTTAGTTGGGCCTCAGCCATGTGGTGGGATCCTTCCAAATGAGCATCCAACACACTTTCTCTTGCCTTGTTTTCACTCCCAAGTCTCACTGCATTTAGACACCTTTATTGAGGGTTGAGATAATGTAATTCCATGCTGATCATGGTTCAGCTGATATCTCGGACAATGATGCAATAAGGCTGGCTCTGTGTTTCTTGCCCTGTGGCAATAAGAGGGCTGGGAGCCTTTCCCTCAGTCACAGGTGTGATTTCACATGCCAACCTGTGTTTTCTGAGTGCCAGCCTGGAGATGACCAGTGGCCCATAGGACTTCACACCTTCACACACACACAAGTTCCTGAATTAGCCCTTGATGTGCCTTATTAATTAACTCTGGAATTTTTGAGTGAAGTCAAAACATGAGAAAGGCTCCAATTGATGACCTGGGAAAAATTTAGGAGCCCAGATTTGAGTGCTTGTGCTGTCTGACAGCAGTGGGAGTTGCCTTGTGTACTTTGGAATTCATGTCTTGCGAGAAAAGTAGTTTGTAACCTATTTATGCTGTTCCTGTTGCAGAAGTGGTCTACGGAACGCTTGGTATTGGGCTGGGTGTATTTTGTCAGTGGTACATGGATGCTTTCGCTTCAGCCCTGGGGATGGAGGTGGGTGGGAGGTGAAGCAGTGTCTTACAGTGGAAAGATCGGTGGGTGTGACATGGGATTTGCTCCCGGACTTGCTGTGTGTCCCCGTGCAAGTTGGTTCACCTCTTTTTGCCTATTTCCCCTCCTAAAGAAGATGTTATGGAACCTATCTTCCTCACCAAGGTGTTGTGAGGATATAAGGGTCAAATTCTGCAGTCATAGTGGTTTCCCACCTCATGATAATGGGTACAAGGTGTTAAGTTACAGAATTACAGAATTCTGTGTAGAAGATCTGGCATATAGCATAGTATTGTGTGTAGGGTATTCAGTAGTTATGGTTTTAATGTAAATTTTCTTTATGGAACTAGAAAAATACATTTTTACCTAGAAGCAAGGGAAATACTTACCCACAAAATGAGCAGGTGCTTTTTTGAGCAGAAAACTGCTTCAAGAATTGACTTCTATGCCTTTATCTTTTGTGCTCTTTCACAGTGCTAAGCACCATAAACTGCTGAATGTTGTTCCCGAGTGCCATCAATGGCTCGCAGTCTTCCCAGCCGGCTGCATGCCGTGCAGCCTCACACTTCTTTCAGGGAGTGGTGGATAAACAGACTTCCACTTGCAGAGTGTATCTAAGGAAGAGGCCAGTTCAAGAATTGGCTTGCTTACAGATATTTGTCACCTGAAACTTACCACAGTGTTTTTTTCGAAGAAAGTGAAACCAGGAACGGTTGAGCACCTTCTGTCCTTTGGCCGTCACCACTTAATGCTGATTTGCATCTCTAGGTATCTAAATGCATTTGAGAGAGGGATTTTGCTTTCTGATGGACTTCACAGGGTGAGAACATGTTATTTTTGCCAGATACATGGTGCTTGCTCTGCTGTCTGACAAGTAAGATACAGGGGAGCTGGCATGGGTAGATGATACTGAGCTTGGCTATCTCAGTTCATGTACACCAAAACTCCTCTAAAACCAGTTCCAGCTAAAAGCTGTAGGACAGACACTTCACTGTCCTGTTTGCAGAAAAGAATGTTCCGAAAGTTTCTTGAAAGGGAGAAATTGCCCTCACCTCAGCTAGTGAAGAGCTTCACTCTGTTGCTGGACAAGAGGGAAGCAAATGCTATTTTCATCAACAGTCACACAGCGTGATTCGTGGTCAGGTGTGCTGGGCCAGAGGAAGTGTGCATGTGGGATAATAAAAGAGTGTTTGGTTTATTGTAACTGAAGTATTGGATGTGTCACCCTCTGTACTGTTAATAGCAGTTTCTTTTTGAGACACTTTTATGACATCCTGTGATTGATTCATATTTAATTTAAATGGGTGGGTTGCATAATTAGAGCCTGGCAAATAAAAACTTTCTAGAACAGTCTCCCCTCCTGTGTAACGTAGTGGACCACGTGTTTCTGCATTAGCTTCCACTGTAGCACACTGTTGTCCAAGTAAGATCCAGGAAGGTACACACTATCGTGAATAATGCAAAGCAGATTTGGACACTGCTCTTAAGTGTCTTCAGACCTGAATATCAGTGGTTTCTCTTCCTTCATCAGCTAAGTGATAATTCAAGTTTGCATCTCTGAAGATGCTCAAGTGGGAACAAATCAGATGGCATATCCTAGGAACTGTCTCATTCATTTCAGAGTAAAGGATTTTAAGAATCTAAAGAAACACAACCAGTTTTTAAGAACAAATGTTGTACAAACTTTCCAATATAACAGGCACAAATGGGCTTTTCTTCAGCATCAAGCATGTGTGGTGTCCTGTTCCAGTGCCCTGAGTAAGTACAAATTGCTTAGTGTGGATAATGCAAGGACAGCTGTTTTGTGACTAGATCTGGTTAACAGCCCCTTCAGCTCCAGGACAAGTACCGTGATAGAAACTTAGCAGGCATAGCATTTATTTTGTTGCTCATCAAAGGATTATTGTTTTAGATGCAGAAGTTGGGAGGGTCCTAAGGCAGTGGCATAAAATAATCTGTTTGCCCTGCACTTTAAAACAAGCATCCCCAGCACCCACAGAAAACATGGGAGGATCCTCAGTGTGGGTCTGTGTCAGGGCGGGGTTGTTCAGCCACCCTGAGTGAGCAAACAGTTCCCATTTTACAGTGCGAGGGCAGAGTGTGATTCCTTGTGGTCAGTGAGTCTGTCAGCTGACCAGCTGGCAGCACAGCTGGCAGTGCCACCTCTAAGGAGCTAAATTAATCCTTTCTTATTTCTGCCCACTCTCTGTGGATCCTTGGCTTTTCCTTTCTTCTCTCAAAATACCAATTTACCAAAATACCAAATTGCTGATGCTGTTCCTGCAAATAGCGAGTGTCCCAAACCTGCAGTGTTGTCACCTGGGCTGCTGTTGCACAGGGTTCCTGCTTGGTCCTGTACCAGTGGGCAAACTTGCTCCCACAGTGTACTGGTGCTTGGGAATGGTCTCACAATTGTGAGTTCATGAATGACCAAACTACAAGAAAACACACAAAGGGAGAACAAAGGTATTTCTCATGTGTTGAACATGTGTTGAACATCTAGATCTGAGAAATAGAGAAGAAAACCCTTTCAGCATTCTCCGTATGATCAGACAAAGTCCCCAAGCTGAGGAGCGGCTCAGATTTGTTGGTGTTGTCCACTGAGTTCAGAGCAGGGGGTAGTGCATTCCAGCTGAGTTCTGATCTCACTTGAACTCAGTCTTTGGCTTATTCAGCCTTTGTTTTCCAGCTCAGGTGCATTGCCACTTGAAATAGCAACGGGCTGGTTGTAGCCAAACCTAACATTTGCTGACAAAGTTGGAATTGGACAGTTGGTGAAAATCAGCGCAGAAAAAGATAGAGACCACTGAATCGGTCCTAGCCAAAATGCAGCAGCAGTTCTTTAACATACCACCTCTTCCTTCTTACTAATAATATTTTGTATACATGTTTACATACTTCACATCTTTTTTTTTCCCGCCAAGTGTCTGTGCTAAATATGTGAAGAAGTGGGTGGTAATGAATCCTGAGCCCTTGGATCAAGTGACAGGAGTTTTCACAATGTTTTCCAGTATGAGTGAATAACTGTGTGACTTCAGACACGTCTGATCAATTTCTTTGTGCCATTGAGAGGTTTTCAGCACTCCTATACCTTGCACCACAAGGCCACCAGTCTGCTGCAATAGACTTGGTCTCAGCATTTGTCTGCATGGTTTAATGGGAGGGTGCTGATTCTCCTCTGCCCAGAAGAAACGTCCCAGTGGCGGCTCTTCAGTGTCAGATCAGACCTTGCCCTTTTTGTATCTTTGCTGACCCTCTGTGAAGCATCTGTGGCACAGAGAGGGCTTGCTCTGCACTGCAGACTACCTCTGGTTGGCAGAGAAATTCTGAGGGAAGAACTGCCCTTACCACTGGGAGCACGGAGTAAAGGCAGGCATACCATGCTGTCCTGAGGTGATCGAGGATTGCTTAATACAACGTTTGGTAGTTATTTAAAAATAGAGCTGACTATACTGAAACTATTTTTGCCCATATAGGTTTTTCTGGAGCACTTAGTCAATAGTTCCCATTCATTATGGTGCAAATGTAGATTTTCATTTACTGTAGAGTGTGGCCATAAGAAAGAGACTGTTTCTTCTGTCAGAGAAAAGATGCTATCCTTCCCCAGTTTACTTCAGTGCTTTATTCACCCACACAAAATTGTTTCCCAGGCTTGTTTGTCACATGGCACTTCAATGAGTTTTCATAAGCTGTTTCAGGCCAGAGTGTGAGCCTTATTATAATGTTCATAAAATATTTTTTATTGACAAACCATTGTCTTCAAAGAACTGAACGTTCCAGATACTGGATCGAATTTATTGTAGTTCCTTTGTGAGCTGTTCTTTGACAACAATAACTTGGGTTGGGTCTTAGCAAATACTTTAGAAAGCCAGCTGAAGATCAAATTTCCACCAGAAACAAAGTTGACACAATCTTTCAATTAAGGAATGATTGTTCTGGAGGAAGTTTCTATTTTACTTCAGTATTTTGCCTTGGCTATACAGTCAGAGGTCAGAATCATAGGAATGTGTATTGCTCCTGGCAAATGGCTGATTTCAAATTCACCTGCTGTCCAGGTGTCCTAATAGAAGCCCTCACATATTTTTAATCAACTTATTAATGAAAAATATAAAATGCTTTTTGATATATGACATTTAATTTTGACTTTATCTTTAATTCCAGTGTTTGTCTGAAGCTGGAGGAGTACCACAGTCACAGAAGTACATGTGCCAGTGCCTTCAAGAAACCAGTCTTTTTACACTATTTCATCCAATTTGCAGCCCGCTTGAATGGTGTTTGGCATCTGCAGATGAAGTGGTTCCACCATGACTGTTACTGACTGCCTTCTGAAATGCACATTACCTGCCAGTTTCTTGACCTCAAAAAAGAGAACTTAGTGGAGAGTTAAGCCTTTAATTAAATACGTTCTGACAATTGTTTTAGTCACTGAAAACTATGATCTTGTTTCTATTGAATTACAATTATAGCATTGGAATAAAAAAAATTGCAGACTTTGTGCTGGCTTGTTATAAATACAACATAATACATACTCTGCTGTCTGTTATTTAACCATATTTTAAGCAGGATGCTCTCCAATCTACAGAAGCTGTCTTGCATTCTGTGGACAGAATCCTGTCAGATGTTGTCCATGTTAATATCAGTTTGCATTCTATTCCAAAGTAGTAGGTAAATGGCTGAAAAAGAGGGGATGTCTTGGGTTTCATGCACTGGTGTAAAACACTTCCCTGTGTCATCTCTCTTGATCCGTTTTCAGTGATGAAATTGCTGGACCCTCTGGTGCAAATGCCCTGCACCGTGGTGTCACAGAGGAATCTTTTGCAGCATTTCACTTCCTCAGTGTTTGCCTTCAAGATTCAACAGCGTGCCAGAGAAGACTTCCTTTCCTCTTGTGTCTCATGAAACCTTGGTGGCCTCAGGTCCCAGAAGTGGCTCCACTTAAGAGCTGTGTGCCCCTATGCCAGTTCTGATGAGTTAAGATAAACTTACTGACCTAAACCATCACATTTCTGGGCAGGCAACAGCAATGATAGCAGTCTAGTCTCTATGGATGGAGAAACCGAGGCAGCAATGTCATCCTGGTTCTATGACAATAAGACAAATTCCTGGCTCACATTTATATTAACACATATCCTGCAACTTTGGCTCACCTGACATTTCAAAACAAAAAAAAAAATTCAAACTTGTCTTAGAGAATGTTCTCAGTTAGTATACTAAAATCCTGATTTTCAATTTTATTCCTAGTTTCGATGGATGAGAATTGAGATGTTTGACTTAACTCTGGCAAACCTACATAGTAATTTATTTTTGTAAGCAAACCTTATTTTGGATTCTCTCCTCTGAAGTTACTCTTGGGAGAGAAATCCTGCTCTAGAATAGCAGTGCAGACACGTGGGATCTATTTGAACTCTTCTTTTAGCTCAAAGTCTGTGTTTACTGGGGAGTGACTTGTTATGTTTTGATATAGTAATAGTAGTATTCCACAACCACTAAAATGTTGTCTAAAAAAGCAACCTTTTTTTATTAAGAAAAAACTATGCATGGATCCTTTTTATATGTTTTTTGTAATCCAATTTCCAGGGAAAAATCATACTGCATAGGAAAAGATAGTATTATAGAAAATTGCTAAGTTGGGTGCCAAAAATACTTCAACAAATGAAAATAATTAAACAACAAAAAAGGAAGACATTAGAAGGGTTTCAGCTAAGTCTGTAAAGATTGCTTCCACTGCTGCTGGTCACTCATGGAGCATTTGTTTATTAATAGTTTTACTCTGAGACAACTGTTGTTTTAATTAATGAGGAATTAAGTGCAGAGGTTGACAGAAGTCTCCTTGGCTGACTGTAAAGTCACTATGAAAAACAAAATAAAACCCAAAGCTCCAAACTTAGTCCAATATCCAATATTTACCATTAAACTTTAAATACAGTTTAGTATTTTAGGATTGATTCTCTCCACTTCCTTTTGCTCTGGAAGTGATGAACAGTGGCTTTGTCTAGTACAAAGCTAAAATGAATGTCCTGCAAATACAAACAAAAGTTCATCCTCTTTTTATCCTTCCCAGCTCAAGGGTTATCTGTGGAAAAAAAAGCCGGTAACACTGACCCCAAAGCCACATTCTAAGGGCTCTGTGACTGACTGGCCCCTCTGGCAGATGGACAAAACACCACCCTTGTTCCTGTCAGAAGGAATGTTCCTGTTCGGGAAGAGTCGTAGGAGCCGGAGTCCCGGGAATGTCACTCTGTGCTTGCGCTGGGCCCCCTGGCACAGGCGCCGTGTCCCGGTGTTTTTTCCCCTCAGAAATTCTGCGGGGCCGGAGGCTGCCGCAGGACGGCGCTGAGTGACGCCGTCAGGACAAAGCGATTGCTGTAAAACTGAACGTCGATCGTTTAAAAATACATTGGTTTGTACTTTATTGATTTCCGAGTTCATTGGAGTTTGCCGTGAGCGGCAGCAGAGCACCGTGAGAAGGAAGGAATTTGCACCGTGCCATATTCAGTGTGGAGTTTATTTGGATATTGAGATCTCTGAATATTCTTTCCAAGAGCAGCTATTCGATGCCCTGCTGCTGTGACGCAGCAGGAGCTGCTCCCTCACCGGCGGGAGCGAGGGAATGGTGTCAGTTGTGCCCAGCGCCCAACACCACAGTGTTCGCAGGCGGTTCTGCACGGCAGGAACGAGGGAAGTGCCCCGACCAGTGCGCGGCTCTGGCGAGACTCGTGCGGTTGGGAAACCCGACCCTTAAAATGACCCGCACTTGTTCAGGGGGCGCCGTGTCAGTGTCTAAGGATGAGTGCGAAGCACTGTGTGGCAGCACATGACCGGGAACACGAACGGGAACGAACGGCCTCTGCAAGAGCCTCCGCCGCGGCAGCAGCGACGCCAAACCCCGGGAACCACCGCGGGAACCCCCCGGGAACGCACCGGGAAC
>WBMY01014844.1:57631-83008 GCA_013397315.1 Donacobius atricapilla | reverse complement strand
TTTCTCGCTGCCCCACCAAAACATCCTGCTCTGGCACTGCTCGTGCGGGTTCTGCCGCATCGTGCGGCTCCGGGGGCTGGTCAGATACCAAGATGCTGGCTGGGATTTCATAAACCCTTCTTTTTCTTGCTGCCGAGATTCCAAATCGCTCGTGTCTGAGCGAGGAAGGAGGCTCTGACAGACTCCCCTTCTCCCCCGGCGTGGGAGGGCAGCCCCTCCTCGGGCACCAGGTGCTGGAACCCCCCGGAGCTGGGATATATTAATATCTGCCATGTGATACCGTGGCTCTCCATGCTCTGCAGGGAAAACACAGCATAACCATGGGAACTTTTTTCCTCAACCCCCTCAGCACGCCCCTCTAATCCAGGCAAGTCGCCCGCAGCCCTCGCAGTGATTAAACTGTGTGCATAATGAGCTCTGGAAATCCTGGGTGTCCCAGCAGTTCCCTCTGCCCTTCCTGGCGAGGGGATGTGTAACAGGCTTGTCATCGGGAGGCTCCCAGGGCTCACGTTGCAAGGAAAAACAACCAGACTTGGCAGCTGGCGGAGCTGTTTTGGGGTCTGCGCAGACAGGGAGCGAGGCTGTGTCCCGGCTCGTATGTCTGAGCTCCAAATAACCGCGCTGGGACACCCAGCGTGCAGCTGCCGGCGATGCTGCGGGGCAGCGCTGCCAGCTCTGCCCTTCCCCTGCCAGGGCAGAGCCAGCGCGGGGCCTGGGGGGTCCCACCGGCCTCGGAGCTCCCGCAGACGAAGCGAGGAGGGGACTTTGCTCCGCGGGGATCCCCGGGCTCGGCCCGTGCGGCGGCGCGGGGCCGAGCTGTGCCCGGCGGGTTTGGGAAGGGTTATCAGAGCAGCCTGGGGTGTGGCGGCACAGCCCTGGCTCCGGGGCACCCGGCTTCTGCCAGCCGCGCCCAGCAGCGCCCTGCAGCCCTCCAAAGGCAGTGTGATACCTGCAGCCCGCCTCCTGCCCCCCGTGGGTGCTCCAACCCCAGGCCTGACACCCCCAGCCCAGCTCCTTTTCCTGCCAAGGGCTGGGGTTACCCGGCTGAGCTGCAGCTCCAGCCCCACAGCCTGGCTCTCCTGGTGCAGCGGGCAGGTCCCTCACTGAGGACATTTCTAAGAGTGTCCATCTGCACGTGAAGTCTGTGACTTGTCCACTTCAGCTTAGAGAGAGTTGTGGTCCACAGTCTGCTTCCAGTAGCAGAAACTCCGCATTTTCCAGTCTGGATGTGTTTGTGCCAGTTTATTTCCATCTCTTTCTGTGCTAGCCTTGACTTAGCTGAGACAACAGAGCTCCTTCCCCGGAATTTCCATACAGCCAGTGCATGTCCCAGCCCTGGCTGAACCAGCCTGTCCAGGCATGGCTGCAGTGCTGGGGTTCCCTCTGCCAGGGCTGCCCTGATTCTGCCCCAGAACTCACTCTGCTGCTGCCCCAGAGGCATGGCTCATGGCACGGTGTGGATATGTGTGATACCTGTGCCCATGCCTGGCCTCTCCTCCCTGCCTGGGCGGCACAGCCAGACCCTGCCCAGCCCTCGCTGGGCCTGTGCATGGGGACACTGCCATCCCAAGGCTCCGGGGAGGTCCTGCTGTCTGTGGCCAGCATTTGCCTGTCCCACGCTGGTGGGGCAGTCATCCTGTGATTCACCTCCTTCACCTCAGCCCTTCTTTGCCCTTCCATGCACAAGAGCCTGCAGCTGAGGCTCGCAATTCCTGTGAGGAGCCTGGGAGACCTCTCACTTCAACCCAGGGAAGGGAGAAGAAATGAGGTTTGGAGGCTGATTCTGGCAGCATCACACATGAGAAAGATCAAAAGCTCAGGGCAGGAGGACAAGAAAGGAGGGAAGCTGTTGCGTGCATGCTCCTGGAAGCCCCGACAGCCCTGGTTCATGCATCCTGCACGTTATTTCTGTACCTACTTAAATTAAAACCAGCCTTGTCTTGTGGATGCTGACTGGAGCCAGGCAGCTCTTCTCCCCAGGGGAGAATCCAATTTTCACTCCATCTCGCTTGTGTTTTTGACCTGGAATGACTCTTCTTTTTATATTTAACGAACGCTCCCTCCGAGCCTTGTACCACACTGCACTTCTCACGCAGGGCTGGCAGTGTTGTGGCACACAGTGCCCCGAGGCAGGACACCTTGGGTGGTTTCCCAAGGTGGGCATCTGCTTACCTGGGCTCTGACCAGCCCCCGGGCAGAGCTGTGCTGTCACTAGACCAGAGGTGACATGAACTTTGTGGGCAGAGCCCTGGCACTGGCAGCCCAGTGGGGAAGGGGGGCCGGGTCCCAGCCTGCTCCTGTATCCACTGGGCCCTGGGGTCTGGAAATGCCGAGGGAGAGCCACATGCTGATGCTGGCCATGGCACAGCCGGTGGGGAGGGCACCGTGGGCTGTGGCACTGCAGTCAGAGGAGGGACCCCACTACCTGCAGCCCCTCACCCACCTGCCCCCCAGTTTCTGGCAGATCCCTTCACGGCTGGCTCTCCATAGGGGTGGCCAGCTCCAGGCTCAGTCCATCTCCTCTGGGAACTGAGGCAGACCTGGCTCCAACAGCATAGCCCCAAATTCCCAGAGGCTCCCACCTCTAGGAATAATTAGCAACAATTCAGAAGTGACTTGGACCTGTCTAATTCTGGCTCCAGAGGTGCTTCCCTTCTTGCAGCACAGCCCTGCTCCCAAGCCATTCCTATGCCAGTCCTGTAACTAAAACCTCTCAGAGGCTCAGGAGACACGGCAGGGGCCGGGCTGACAGGAAGGGAAATGGGGTTGAGGTATTTATTCACTCCTGCAGCTCTCCATGCTCTCGGAAGCCCTGGAGAGGGATTTACCTGCCATGACTCGCCTGGAGCCGGGTGCTGACAGCAGGAGCAGACAGCAGCGATGTTTTGCTTCTAATTCCCTACACATTCTGAGCCTGGGGTATTCTGGGTGTCTCTCTAGCAAGATGTGAGGCTTCTCCGGGGTTATGTAACTCACCCAGGGCACAGCTGCCTTGTTTTGAGCCACCCTCCATACCTGCTCTCAACACCCGGCAGGGCAATTAGTCACTGATTACAGTCAGTGACGCAGGGCACCAGCCCTGCGCCCACGGGGCTGAGACCGGCTGCCTTGGAGCAACGTGTCTCGTTCCTAATCCTGTGACTCCATCGTTAATCAGCCCAGGATAAGGGAGTAAATAAGTCCGTCATTGGAGACTGGTGCAGGACAGGACAAATATTTTATGAAGTGGACCCCTCTGTTTGTGAGTGTCACGCACCAAGCCCACACAGGACATGGAGAGGGAGCCCTGAGCTGTGGCATTAACTCCTGCCAGCAAACCTTTGGCTCTGGATCTCTGGATTCCCTGTGGTCCCCACCAGTGCTGCCCTCCCCAGGGACCGGAGAGGATGGTGTGGTGCTGACACAGGGAACGTGCTGGCCCTGGATGTCCCCAGCAGGGAGCCCCCGGGCTTGGCTGCCACAGTGGGTACGGGGTTATTATCCTCATCCCAAGCCAGAGGAGTGACGGTCATTCTGTGTTTGGTGGCAGCATGTGGCTGAGGGACAGCTCCTGCCAAGCAGGAGGGGAGCAGCACCTGGGGGAACCCATTTGATTGCTGATGCAGCAGGACAGCTTCCCCACCTCCAAACAGCATCCCAAGACCCTTTCTCCCAGACCCCTGAGGGAAGCCAACCTCATTCCACAAGGGTTTATAACGGGGAATAAAAAAATACTTTCTACCAGGGAGTATTCAAAATGTATCTGCAGTCAGATTCTTCGAGCAGCACCACGACTGAGGCAGCAGCCACGTCCGCAGGCGTCCAGGCTTGCGTTGTACCAGGAAAATGAAATCCTGGATTAGCTGTACACCCACTTGCAGGACACTGCCCTGGCAGGCAGCTCCAGCTCTCTGCCCCACAGGGCTCCAGGCTTTCTGGCTGCCCTTAGATGGCTCCCGGGTCCCATGGGAAGGTTGTTGGAGCCTTCATTTCATTCTTAATCCAGAAAATTAGCAAAAAAAAGCAGGATTCCTTTTTAGGCCTTTGAATCCGGAAAAGCTGTTGCCAATGAGTCTTTCATGTGCTTGCCCGGCTGCACTGTGGCACCAAGAGCAGAGGCTGGAGGGGGTGGAAAAGCAGGGCAGGGTGACTTGTTTTCATATGAGCTGAATTCCAGCTTTCACTCCAAATCCCCGTTTTTATAGACTTTTCCGCTGAAGTCTGCTCCTGCCCGGGGCATGCCTGTGTAACCGCTCCTCTCTGCATTCTTCAGATTCTTATTCCACTTGGAGACTGGATTGAAGACAGGGTCTGAGGTCCCTGGTGGAGGAAGGAGGCGAGAAGGAGGAGGTTTCCCTTGGCCTCTAAGCTGTGAAACCGGAAAACCAAACCATGTCACAGGTCATAGAATCCCACGTGTTGCGTGTTGGACAGACTGTGTGTATTTCCTCACCGGAGGAAAGCAAGAGCCTGCACGTGGTGGGCTACCCGGGCTGCTCCGCGCTGCCGGGCAAGTACGTCTACTACTCCACAGAGTCCTGGACTGACCCCCCCTCCATGGTGCACCCCAAGGCTCACCTGCTCCCCAGCAGGAGAGCGTACGGAGCCCAGCCCGTGTTGGAGCATGTGGCTGCTCACACACAGGGGAAGGGCCAGCAGAATTCCTCCTTGGAGAGACCCCCTGCCCCATGCCAGCCGAAGGAGGAGAACACCAGCATGGACCCCGAGGCTCAGCCCATGTCTCCCTCCCTGGATGTAACCCTAGAGAATCTCAACCAGCTGATGCTAGAAATCGATCCGACCTTCCAGCCGCTGCCGTGCGGGCCGGTGAAGGATGGAGCCCAGCCTGCTGCTCAGGGTGACGCTATGGCCACCAAGAAGCAGGACCCGGAGGCAATAGGTGAGGCAAAGACAGCGCTCGGGCTGTGGAGCCAGCGAAGCTCGGATCTGGTGAAAACCCTCTGCCAGAGCCTGGGGCAGAGGGGTCAGGCACACGCCTGTCCCCTGGACCTGTCCCCAGGGGCTCCTGGGGGAGGCTGGAAATGGGCATCAGGGACATTGCCCACTGTCCCCGGGGGGATCAGCGTTGGGGACTGTTTCCTGACATCAGGGTTCCGTATTGAGGAGCAGGACAGGCTGCATATCCAAGCTCTGCCTATCTCCGGTGCCTCCATGGCCTTGGTCTGGTCACTGTTGATATGTCTCATGTCCAGAGAGCTCAAAGGGGTCCTGAAAGGAACAGGGGAAACAGCTTTCAGCTCTACCTGATGTTCATTTCCCTGTTTGGAGAAAACAGTTCTCGTTACAAATGGGACTTGCAACCCTTGGAAAATTTCTAATCCCACTTCTCACGCCCAGTGACTGGCCCTGGGCTCTGGGTGCCCAGTGAGGACTCCACTCCCCTCAAGGGCAGCAGAATCTTTCCCAGGGTCACACTTGACCTGTGGGAGCACATGGATTTGCAGCTAGATTTCCAGAGCCCTGGGCTAAGGTATCAAGTGTTGCACAACCATTCCATTTAAGTGTTCCCAAATCTTTTGCCAGGGAAATTCTTTTTCCAGGGCTTGTGCACTCCCCGGGCAGCATACCTGGCATAGGCAAGGCAGCAGCAGCACATACCAGCCCTGCCTCTGCTCACGAGTGCCTTATGTGAACCCTTGTGCAGCTCTTCCCTGTCATCCCTACAACCCAAGCTCCTGATCCAAGTATTCCTGCCTGGGCTCTCCTGCTCATTTTAGGTGTTCAACACCCTGTGCACGGGGCAGCCCCAGCACATGGGGAGCTGGCACTCTGACACAACAGGTCTAGGGTGGTTCAGGTGCCTCAGGTCTGCCTGCTTCCCAAAAGCCTTATTGCCCGTCCCTGCCTTTACACATGGAAACACCTTGACAATCAGTCCACAGGCTTCTTTCCGCAGCAAAGTCAAATGTGAGGATGTTAAAGACAAGAAAAAAAATTCAATTCCCCCTGAGCCCTGATGCAAACATGAGGACGGCGGGGCTGGAGAAGGATGAGGTGGGTGTGAGGCTGCTGGTGCTGCAGCAGGGCAGCAGCACTGCAGGAGCCAGGCAATTCCAGAGCAGACGGTGTTCCTACTTCCTGCTGGGATGGACAGGGTGGCCTTGCAGATAAAATACTGTGACAAAGTGCAGATTCAGCTCTGCCTGCTCTGTGCCTGACCCATTTCGCTGCCCCTCTCCGGGCACTACTAGGGGGCTGGAGCCCCAAGCAGCTCCATAGGTAACGTGCTAGTGGTCTGCAGAATCTGGCCCCAAGTGGAACTGAACATCTGGAAAGCTGGCCATGAATTCAATGGGAAAAGCCTCAGTTCAGCTTTCATTTTCTTTTAACACCTCTTGGTTTTTTACACTAACTTCCTCCCACAGTGCAGTGTCCCTGTTTGCTCACCTCCTCCTCCTGCAGCCTGTGCCCTGATGTGAGGGACTGATGGTGCCCAAGAGAGGCAAGAGAGGCTGTTCTCGTCTGGTCTAGTGGAGACTATGAGCAAGCTTTAAACATGACACTCAATCTTGATGGGTCCCTTCCAACTCAGCATAGTCTATGATTCTGTGAAATGCTGCGGCAACAGGAGGCATGTTCATGAGAGGCACTATTCCCTCTGGATCCTTCCAGTTCCTAGAGGAGAAAGGAGATCTCAGATCTCGGCTTGCGTGACATCTGGGCTCCGTGTTTGTGGCACTTTTGCCACTCCTTGATGCAGGAAAACTTGCCAAGGTCTTGAGCAAATATTTGAGGTTTAACCACAGGTGATAAGAGGAGCAAAGGCAGAGAAGTAGGAGGTAAAAGGCCTCATGAGCCTGGTGCACAGATGCTTGTCAGCTCTTTAAAGGACAATTAAAATCCCCATTTCTTTCTCCTTTTGGGGAGACATTGACAAAAAGCATCCGGCCAGCCCGATGCAAGGGTTTGTGCATTGATACTGGGACTCGTGGCTGCAGAGCTACCCCGAGGCTGGGCACTGGAGGGGCTGCTGCTGGCAGCAAGGCTGTGGAGGGGCAAGGCTCTGGCTCTGTCCTGCTGTCATCCAGCCGTGTTCCCACTGGGGACCAGCCCTCCTGGCTCACCCAGCCCTTCCTTGGTGCTCATGGCTGGCCGTGTTTATCCAATCTCGTGCTAGGATTGGCATGGAGAAGGGGCTCAGGGGGTAACTTCTGTACCGCCCCGTGCTTTTCCTGCTCATCCGGCTCCATGCCCCAGAGCTCAGGCTGTCGCTTGCAGTAGCCAGGGCCAGCAGGTCCATCAGGACCTGTCACAGCCTGGGCAGGGAGCTCAGGGCTGTCAGAGCAGTTTGTCTTTGCTGCAGCAAAAAGGATTTTCCCTCTCTGAGAAACACCTTTGAGAAGGGGAATCTTCCTGAAGTCTATGGCAGGGCAAGAACCAGGCGCTGAAAGCAAATCTGGGCACGTCCAGGCTGGAAGGGAGGTGCCCACCTCTGGCACTGGAGTGATTAACCACTGGAGCAGCTTCCCTAGGATGTGATGAATCTGCCATCACTGCAAGCGCTCCAATCAAGCCTTGCTAAAAGGCCTCTTCCAGCTCAGCCAGAAATGCTGGCTTTGTCCAAGGAAGCCAGGACCTGTATCAGGCACCCGTGGCGCTGACCGTGGGCTTCCACTGGGGGTCTTGGACAGGAGATATTCTGTCAGGTGTGTTCCCGTGTCACTAATGGCAAGAGGAGGGGCTGGCTCTGAGCACGAATGGAAGAGAAGGAAGAATCCCACGGCAGGACACAGGCACGGTCCCTTCCTGGGAAGTTACTTCTCTAGAGAGATTTGTGCAGGGTCGGGGAAGAGAGGAGGGAGCAACCAGCCCTGCCCAGATCTGTGCTTGCTGCCAGCATGGCTGGTCCTGTAGTGGACACCACGAGTGTTGTAACTTCCCCTGAGCCAGGTGGATTTCCTGTGGGATGGCAAGTGTGGATGGAAGTCCAGCTGTACCTCGGGCCAGGTGACATCCCCCTGCTCCTCTGCCCAGGGTGTGCAGGGCCACCCTCCGAACCTGACGTCACCCCAGGGGGAGCAGCCAGGTGTTTTTCTCTTGAGTCAGGTACAAACACAGCAGCTGCTGGAGGGAACACCCGCCTCTGGCGGCAGGTCTGGGCAGGTCCTGGCTGGGTAATGCTGGCGAGGGGGGTCTGAGCAGCCAGACATGACCGCAGGTAACCCCCCTCCCTGGGAGCCTGCCAGTGCTGGGGGGGGTCACTTCACCTTGGGATCTGTGAGGAATCAGCCCTCACTGGGTCTCAACAAAGGTAGTGCTGGACCCCCAGCCCCGAAGAGAGAGAGCCAAAATTCACAGTGGGAAGAACAGACACGTGTTCCTCACAGAGCTTTCCTAAGGAACCCAGCTTGCACACCAGATCCTTCATGACCTCCTCTTTCTCTCTGCAGATATCAAGTACATAGAGCTGACACCGGGCAGAGCCACGGGGCCCGACCTGCCACAGGGCTCCCCCAGCCCTTCGGGCACCCCCTTCTCCAGGTCTCCCCAAGCCAACAGCTTCCTGCCCCAAAAAGGGACACTCGGAGGCAAATACAACACCAGTGACAGCGTGGTTTTCTCAAGCCCACCCGGACCCTCGAGTCCCCAGTCGGCCACCCTGAGCTGTAGCAAAGCATCCGAGAGCAGCAGCGTGCCCTGGCAGTGCGTGGCAGGACACACGGACACCGTCTCCTGCTGCCGCGGGGCCCTCAGCACCTCCCCGGGTGTTGACAACCTGCTGAAGCCTGTGCAGCTGTTGAGGGCCCGGCAGAGGGGAAGCTGGGTGTCCCAGCTCTCCACGAGCCCTGGCTCTGACACCAGCTACATCCTGGGCAGGTAAATGCCACCTCTGCCTGGTGGAAGGGGCGTAGGGCAGCACCCCAAGTGCCTCACTCCTTGGGCTGGGAGATGAGGCCCTGCAGGGCTGGTGCAGTCGCTGGGATGGTCTCTGTGTGTGAACAACCCCCTGATCTCTGCTCTGTCTCCCTCCTACAGCAGCACCCACTCGCTCCTCAACGAGGACTCGGATGCTTCAGCCGCTGCCTCCCCCAGCAGCTCCCTGGGCAGCCCCTGCTCCCCTTCCTCTGGCATCGTGCCTCACTCCAGGGCAGCTTTTGCCCAGAGCCCCCCACAACCCCTGGCAGGCAGCTCCCCCAGCGCCGGCACCTCCCTGGCCCAGAAGGGCCAGGCCAGCAGCTGCCCCCCCTCCATCCTCACCTCCGCCGCCGACATCCCGGTGCTGCTGGTGAACGGGTGCCTGGAACACGGAGATGGACCCCCTCAGCTGGCCAAAGCCTCCCCCAGCTCTGCCATGCAGCCCCCCGTGCCCGGCTGCAGCCCAGCCTCGAGGCTCGGAGGGCTGAACAACGCGCTGTCGGCGCCCGCGCTCAGCTGCCTCTCGGACAGTGAGTCACAGGGCAGGGCGGGGAGGAGCTGCAGACCCCAAAAGCTGCTGGGAAACAAGGGAGCGAACCCCATTTTCCCTCTGCTTTAGCTGTGGATTATAGACACAAAGGATGAGAGGTCCTTGCTGGGGCTCCCTGCTGTGTCTCCCCGTGGTCCAGGTGGTCTCCAGCTTGAGGCTGGTGACCCTGGATTAGCCACAGCCTTCTGCCCACCGGTGTCTTGGGGCATGGGCTAAGCAGCCAGGAATGCTCTGCTCCCTCCAGGAGATGCAGATGCACCTATTTATAGTACCTGGGGATAAGAAACATCATTCTGTCCTGTCCTGCCTGTTCGCAGACCCAGACTGGGTTGGGAGGAGGGGTTGGGGCTCCCATTTGCTCTGAGGACACCAAAAGGTACCAGGGTTCACAAGGTCCCTCATTCAAGGGCAAACACTGGGGCTATTGTTCTCTGGAGGAGATGAGCAGAGGCAGCTCTCGGGGCAGAGGGTTTTAATTGGGATCCTTATGGGAATGGCAAGAGGGTGTGTGGGTCAGATCCTGGTGTAAATCCCATGGTCCAGTGGATTGTGCAGGGTTGGGCAGGCTGGCACTGCCAGGGGATTCCATGTGACCCTCTCTGCACTACATCCCAGCCTGCCAAGAGAGATAATTACATGGAGAATCAGCTGTTCTGAGGAGTGTGGAGGAAAGGATTCAAAAGGATTGAAAAACCTTCAGCCCTGGCCAGCCTGAGAGAGGAATGTCTTTGCTGGGCTCTGCCGTCTGTGGAGGTCCTTCAGGTTCCTGCTGGCCCTGACATCCTGTGGTCTCTTGCAGGTGCCCTGAAGGCTGAGCAGCCCACCATGAAGTTTGTGATGGATACCTCAAAATACTGGTTCAAGCCAAGCATCAGCAGGGACCAAGGTGAGGCAGGAAAGGCTCTACAGGTGTGACCCCACCTCGTGCTCTGGCCTGTCGCCAGAGGCCTCCAGTGTCCCAGTGGGGACTCAATGGGGGCAAATCAAAGTCTACGGGGGGCTGACGGATGTGGAGGGACCCTCTCAGAGGTTGAGGGGGCAGCTCAGAAACAAGGCCCGTGCTGCAGCCCCTCTGTGTCCTCCAAGTCCAGCAAAGCTTCTCCTGCCTGTCACACAGCGTGACCTGGGCAGGGGCTGAGCGGCCTGGGGACTGCAGGGACCCATGGGACCAAGCCAGGGCCCTGCAGGGACGCTGCAGTTGGTGCCACACGAGGGACATGCATGTGCTTGGCACACACTGCAGAGCTTTTCCTGCTGCTGCCAAGGAGTGACTCCTGCAGAGCACCAGGGCACGGCGTGGGGAGGTCCCACCTGGCTGAGCCCCTGCCTGTGCTCTGACAGCAATCCAGCTGCTGAGGGACAAGGAGCCGGGCACGTTCCTGGTGCGGGACAGCACCTCGTTCCGGGGCTCCTTCGGACTGGCCATGAAGGTTCCTGGCTCCCAGACAGGTACGGGGGGGTTGCTTCAGGGGTTTAACTGAAACTACTCAAACAAAAGCCAGATGAGAAGCTGAGAAGCCACTGGACTCTGGTGTGTGGGAGGTGCTGGCAGCGAGTCTGTGGGTGCTCATTCCAGTTCTCACAGGGGCTGGCATCATGATGGCAGCACAGAGCAGCCCCAGTGATGCCCTGGGACAGGACCCCGGGGTGGACAGGGGTGACACAGTGGCCAGTGCTGATGCTGATTATGGTCCCTCTTGCAGGTGGGGAGAGCAGTGACCTCGTCCGGCATTTCCTCATCGAGTCCTCCACCAAAGGGGTTCACCTGAAAGGTGCCAGAGAGGAGCTGTATTTTGGTAAGGACGGTGCTGTTGTCTACAGCAGCCCTGGCAGCCCCAGGAGCTGTTTCCAAAGCCCCTGGAAGCACCAGCCAGGACCAGGTGAATGTGCTGCACACACATCCTGTGCTGTGTGCCAGCACAGGGACCCCCCAGCGCCAGGTCCTGCCTGCACTTCCCTGGCAGTGAGACTGTGGTAGTCCGCTCCAAAGCAGGAACATGAGCTCCCTGGGACACTGTTGCAGGGTGGAGATGTGTGGGTGGTGGGTTCCAGGCAGCAGACCCCCCCCAACTCACAGTTCTGGTTGCAGGGAGCCTCTCTGCCTTCATCTACCAGCACGCCATCACCCAGATGGCACTGCCCTGCAAGCTCAGCATCCCCACCCGAGGTAGGTGATGGGACTGGAGGGGTGCTCAGAGCGGCGCCCCCGCCGCTCCGGGGAGGTGGGCGCGGGCCTGCTGTGAGGAGGGGTCTGAGCCCCCCCCCGGTGCCTGCGGGGGGCTGCTCCCCTGGCTGCAGGTGGAGCAGGGACCTGCAGAGCTGACCTGGGGCGGGACGGCAGTGACTCCCTTCCGCTGGGGAGGGGGAGAGGGAAGTAGGGATGGGAGATCAGAGGTGAACAGAGCCCGGAGAGGGAAATGAAGAACAATTAAGTTAATCACTGCTCTAAACCCCTGCAATTAGAGTGGTCCTGGGCCTTTGAGCCTCTTTTGAGATAAGCACAGGGCAAAGAGGTGACCAGCTCAGCCCAGCCTGTGTCATTCACTGCTCCTGCTTGTCCTTTGTGCAGATCTCGCTGATGGAGAGGACAGCCCTGACTGCGCTCCCGAATCTGCACTGTCCCTGGCCAGGAAAACTGCAGGTGAGGAGAGCAGCCAGCTGCTGGCTCTGGGGACAGCCCAGCTGGCAGGAGTGGAGCCTTGGACACACCGTGACAGCAGCAGATCACCCCTGTGCAGTGGTGTGACATCCCTCCCCAGCTTCCCCATGGGGCTGGAGATGCCTGCAGGATTTCTGCAGATTTTTCCCTGGGCTGCGAGGGAACCTGACACTTTTAAGAAAAGGAGACTTTGGGTCCTCAAGATGCTTGAGAACACAATTCTTGAGGTCATGAGGCTGATAAAAGACCCCCAGTTTCAACAGTTTTAAAACCTCTCTCCTGATGGGCTTCAATTGGGGTGGAACAGCTGGAGCTTTAGGAGAGGAATGGGCAGTCAGGGGCTGGTGAAACTGCTGAGGGACCTTATGGGGCACATCTAGGAATGACAGAGCAGGACGGGGACGCATCTGTGCACCTCAGCCTGGGTGGGCTCCAGGTGAGGGCAAAGAATAAAGGGCAGGAGATGATGCAGACTGGGGAGCTGGGGACTGCTTTGTTTTGCTGGAAATTCTGAAAAATCAGTTGGCAAGCTGGAAAGTTTAGTTTGACCCAGAACAGCCCTTTAAACAGCTCAATCAGCCTGAAATGTCATGTTTTAGGTTGGCCTTCAGCCCTTCATTGGCTTGAGGTATTTCTGCTTTTCATTAAAGGAAATATGTAATAAACAGAAAAAAAAAAAACCCAGCAAATGTGACATTTAGAAACGGGAAATTAAATACTTTGACTTTTACAACAATTAGTGCGAAGAATTAAAGTAAACCAAACTAAATTAGTGAAGAATTTCTGAGTCACCAAACCTTTTAATTTTCATCAAAACAAACCTGACCCGGGTCCATGTGAGGGATCTGCAGGATGGCCCCTTGGACCCAGCCCTGGATCTGGCCCGTGTCACATCCGTGCTGAGCCGGGCCCTGTGCTGTCCTTGCAGTGTGCAGCGTCCTGTACCTCAACTCAGTGAACGTGGAGACTCTGACAGGAGCCCCGGCCATCCTGAAAGGCATCTCCTGCACCTTGGAGCTGGAGACGCTGCCCACCCCAACCCTGGTGCACTTCAGGGTGGCGGAGCAGGGCGTCACGCTGACCGACGTCCAGAGGAAGTAAGAGCCCAGGATGTGCCAAGGGGGTGGCCCGGGGGGGTTCCTGGAGAGGAAGCTCCCTCCTCACCTCCCAGTCTCAGGAAAACCTGCCCTGGTTGGACAAACCCACATCACGATCCAGGGATTGACCTGACCCCTTAACAAGGGGTGCTGTTTGGTAGCATTGCAGGGGTGGGATGCAGGAACAAGCTGCATCCAGGGTTGGGATTTTGGGATGTCTTGAGACCCTCAGTCTCCCACAAGCACAACAGGGCTTGGATTTGCAAATTTGTGGTTTGCCCAGGCCCTTCCCTTTCCTAACAATTCCCTGTTCTCTTCCAGGGTGTTCTTCAGGCGACACTACCCCTTGGCTGCCATCAGGTTCTGTGGGATGGACCCTGAGAACAGAAAGTGAGTTTTGGGCGGCCATGCCTGTTGGAGCCACCTGCTGTGCTCCCTTCCCTGTGGTTCCCAGTGCCTCCGCACCACTTCAAATCCTAAATCCCATAAAACCGCCCTGGGCACACCATGCTGGGGTGGATCTAAACATAACCCTTGGCTTCGCAGCTGATGGAATGAGTTAAATATCAGCCTCTGAGCAACTCCAATTCTGTTCTTCCCCCAGGTGGCAGAAGTACTGCAAGTCCTCCAGGTAAGAGGAGGGACCTTCCACTTGGAGTAGGGGGCTGGAATCTGGGGGAATGGTGCTGCTTTGGGAAGTGGCTGCATTGCAGAGCAGCAAAGAATGAGGGGGGGGATGTGATAGAAGTTACCATGGTGGCAGGATGAGGTGTGGGACTGATGGGTGAAGCTTTGGGAGGGGTTGCTCTGTAGGTTTGGATGACAGGTTTGGCTGAGCTCGGTTCTCCACATCCCCTCGTGCAGAACCCCCCATCCAAATCCCACAGCTTTCCTAGGGACTTGAGCTGGGCTCAGGAAGTGAGTTTATATCTGGCTCTACCTTGTGCTCAAGAATCTTTTCACAGCTGGAGAAGCCTTGCCAAAAATGCTCCTCCCTGCTGCTTGGCTTCCAAGGAAACGTGATTGGGGAGCGGGCCAAGGTGGAATTGCTGGAACTGGGATTTGGCTTTGTGGCTGGGCTGGTTTCAGCCTATTCCTTCAGATTCCTGGATGCAAACTGAATAAGCCTCTTTTCTTTCTCAAAGAATCTTTGGGTTCGTGGCCAAAAGCCAGACAGACTCGGGGAACCTCTGTCACCTGTTTGCAGAGTACGACACCGTGCAGCCAGTGTCCCTTGTCATCGACATGCTCCGCCAGCTCCTGCCCAGCCCATAGGGACAGAAGCCTGGGACACTCAGGGCCAGCAGCTGCCCACACACTGCTGAGCTTCTCCTGCTCCCCTTCTCCTGCTTCTGGGTTGCATTTTGGCAACAGCATGTATTTAGACATTTTTTGTTATGCACCATCACATCAGGAGTCTCGGTTAAAGACTTTCAGCTCTGGTGGGATGAGATTCTCCTCCAAGCCTCTCCATGGGGCACTGGCTGCCCTGGGGAAGGGACAGGAGCTGCCCAGGAGGGACGGGAGCTGTGCTCTCTATGGAACCACTGTCCCTCAGCTGGACCATCTGCTCTGAAGGACCATAGTGCTCTGGCTGGGGCTTCTACCAGCTATGAGGTCCCCTGTTCTTGGGGCGCCTGGGCTGAGGGAGGTCGTGGAGCTGAGCTCCCACCATTGGAGACTCAGCCCTGACACCCCAGTGCTGCAGAAGGGAAAGTCTGGGGAAGGAATCACCCCCTGAGCAGCACAAAGAGGCAGCTTTGCAAATCAAAGTGTATAAAATGACTAAGTCCTGCTGGAAACCTGCTTCCCTCAGGGAGCAAGCAGCATCCACAGGCAGGAATGACAGAGCAATGCATTTTTCCTGGTGCTGGGAAATTCTCCTGCCCTTTTACACAGCACAGGGTTGCGGGCGGGCTCGACCTCCCAGCACTGCAGAGAGCTGGGAAATAAATGGTGACATTTTCATGACAGTGAAACATCAAGTTTTTGGAAATGACTTGCCTGAATTTGGGCCGGATTCTCAGATGACGTAAATTGGCAGGGCCTCGAGGAAGACAGTGCTGCTGTGATCTGCAGCAGCTGAAGGGTCAACTCTCGCTGTAGCTCAGAGCAGAAAGAAGCTCTGAGGCCACCATACTCTTCTCTACCTTTGTTCTCATTTGGTGGCTCTGCACTGGCTTAATTTTGGCCCCCATGTTAACAAACCCTCTCAGGGGTATTTTCAATAAAGCAGTAGAACATTTATCCTGCCACAGGCACCGCAGGGATGGCAGCAATGGAGACGCTCTGCTCCCAAACAGCTGAACAGAGGCACCCATGGCAGAATCCCTCTCCTCCAGCCAGGCTGTGCAGCAGGTCCAGCTGTGGCTGCTCTTGGCAATGACCAAAACGGATACTGGGATCACTGCAGGGAGAGCACATGGTGCTCCAAGAGGAGACGGGAGCAGCTCTGTCCCCCTGGTCCCTCTGCCCTGAACTCTGCTCAGACACAACCCAACACTACAGGGTGGGCTTGGGAACTGAGCCCAGGGGATCCAGGTGCCTCTGCTGTCCCCATCGTGCTGCAGGGACCAGGGGGCTGCACCTCCCCAAGGTCACAGGTAGCTCAGGCTGTGGGACTTCAGCCCTGAGACCCTGGAGCAGGCCTGGGACCCCCAGAGCTGGGCTCCGTTGTGGTTATTGTGTTGCTGGATCAGCTAGTGGGGATGGGGACAGGCAAAGGCTTTGGCTCCCGACGGTGCTTTGGGGGGTCATGCTGCCCCCCCGAGCCTGGCCAGCCCTGGTAGCCATCAGCACGGGGCCAGGCTCCGGGAGCACTGGCGTTGGCCCTGGTCCGGTGGCCGATCTGCCGTGCCAGCAGATTTCTGGGCTGTCTGAATTGGCTGCGGCCGCCTCCGGCCCCGTCCCGGCAGTGTTTGCACAACGCCAGCACCGCCGGCCGCCCAGCTCCGGTAACCGGAGCATGGGGCTGGCGCCGGCCCCGGATGGCACTGCCACCAAACAGCGACCCCACAAACTCCTGGGCCGTGACCCTGGGCAGCACTGGCTGCAGACACAGCGAGGGAGCCAAGCCGTGACCGGGAAGTGTGCGGCAGTCGCAATTCCTGTGCCTGAGCATCTCCCGCCTGCATCCTGACACCCTCCCAAAACACCGAGCAGGGCTGCAGATGCCCGGTGCCCCCTGGCACCAGCAGGCACCCGCACCTGCCTCGGGCTGGGGCTTGTCAAGGCCGTCGGCAGTGCCTGGCTACGAGCCCGTGTCCCTGGAGCAGCCGGTGCCTGTCCCTGTCTGCCCCTGAACTTTGAAGCCGGTCCAGGGTCCCCTCCCCAGGCTGGCGCCGTCTCGGGCCCCGCCGCTGCTCCGTGGCGCTGTGTGGGGCCGATCCTCCCGGTGGCACCGCTGGAGACGCTGAGCTGGGAGTCACAAGGAAGCAAGAAATCGCTTGTTTCCCCCCCTAGCCCTGCTCAGTGAAGTTCTTCCAGAGGCTTGTGGGCTCCTGGGTTTCCAGGGCTGCTGAACCCCAAAAGCAAGGCAGAACCAGGAGACCAGGTCCTTGGGCAGAGGTGGTGACCAGAGCCTGTCCCCACACACCAGTGGGATCCCTCTCTCCTGCTCTGCCTCCCTCCTCTCCCATAACTTAAAGCCATAAAAGATAAAACACACTCAATAGAAACACGTCAAATAATGGGAAATTAAATACAGTAATTACCTTTTTTGAGGATACAAATGTTCAAGTGTACTGTAAAAGGTTGGTGCTACACGGGAATCTGATGGGATGGGCTTGGCCCGGGAGGGACAGACAGGGACCCCTCGGGTGCCAGGGGACGCGCTGGGGGTGGGGGACACTGGTACATGGTCGTGTGTAAATACAGCCCTAAACTACAGGAGAGACGCTAGGAAACGCTGGAGCCCTCGGAGCGGGACACAGAATGTGCCCTGGTGCATCAGCATTGCCAGGAGCCCCCAGACCAGGAAAGGCCCTGCTGGACCCGCCCTGGCGTGCACGGGGAGTGACCGAGTGGCCGAGGCCACCGGGCTGGCCCTGCCACTGCACTGTGTCCTGCTGTGGTGCTGCTGCGGGGGACTGGCACTGGGACTGGCCTCGGGAATCCCTTCCCTGGTGCGGTGGCTCTGAGAGGCTGAGGGGTGGCAGGGACAGGGACCCCCCTGCCCACTGAGGACTGTCCTGGCAGATTGACTCCGTTTAGAAGTTGTGTGTGAGTAGGGCCACAGGCAGCCTGGGCAGGCAGGGATCTGGCAGGACACAGAGCAGGCAGGGGATCAGGAGGGCAGAGGGTGTTTCACTAAAACTGAAACACTTCATTCCCATCGGGGGCCTTGGACAGGACAAGGACTAATCCACGTGGAAAGCCAAAACCTACCGCTGAGGCCATGGAGCCAGAGGGTGGGTCAGGAGGGGATTGGGGAAGTCCCCTCTGTCTTTGGCACACTTTTCATGGCATTTTTATGTGAAAAATTTCCATCCCAGCTTGAAGAAAAACCAGGTGCAAAACCAGTGACAATTTCTCAGCTGAGAACTTTGTGCTGGTGAAATCTGCAGATCCCATCATGGAGACATTCCAGAATCCATCCCAGTTTTGTCACATTTGCCAAGAAGACAGGAGCCATCACCGCAGTGCCCTGGACCCTGGGGATGGAGAATTCCAGCCTCGGGGCCACACAGTCACTTATTAGATCCCACCAACAACATTTTTTAAATACTAAAAAAATTGTGGAAGAAAGGAAAAAACTCAAACCAAAAGCAGCTCTTCCCCCTGGGACGTGTTTCCTGGGCATCCCTCATCCCCCCACCCTCCCCTCAATGTTGCTTGCCTGGGGNGGGCTGGGGGGCTGCAGCAGAGAGGGGGAAGGTCTCTCATTGCTCTGTGCAGCCACACTGCCCTTCACACACACAAACTCAGGGTGGGATGCAGGCGGGGGGATCTCTCCAGGTCCCCCAGTCCTTGCCTAGGCAGCCTCTCACCACCAGGGAGGGCAGGATGAGGCACTTCTGCTGCTGCCCATGCAGAGGTCTGGCATGGAGGGCACTGAGCTGCAAATGCAATGCTGCCACCGCACCCCCTGAGGTGCCAGGTGTCCGAGGTTGCCTGCGGGGCCAGGCTAAAAACCCGGGGTACCACGGGGCAGCAGCAGCAGCATCAAGGGTGCCCCCCACCCACTCCACCCAGGCAGCCTGGCCCCAGTCCCAGGCAGCATCGTCCAAGCTGTGTCCGTGTGGGCTGGAGGTGCCGCTGGCGCATCCCGGGACCCCTGGCAGCGGCTGATAGTGGTCATGGCGCAGGTGGCGGTGCCGTGGGCAGCCCGTGGCGCAGAGCGCGGTGCAATCCAAGGCGCATCCCGGGGTCCCCCGGCACCAGGGCACTGCTCAGCAGTCACGTCCCCTCTCCTTCTCTCCTAGGCAGCCCCGGCGGGGGTCCTGGCCCTGCACGGCGCGGGGCCGCCGCGGTGATGCTCACATGCTGTCTGCCAGCTGGTGACAGTCCAAGTCCCCCTTCAGCTCCAGGAAGCCCGGCAGCTTCACCCCCGTCTTGCGGTCCACACACCAGCACTTGCCCCGCTGCCCGTCCAGCGCCGGGTGACACTGTGGGGATGGGTTCAGTCAAGGACACCCAGCCTGGACCCCATGGCCGACCCCATGGCAATCAGGAGCTCTCACAGGGGCTTTACCACCCCCATCCCACCTGGGGCTTTTGTAAAGGGCCCCCAGCATCTGAAGGGTAATTCTCACCAAAGCCAGGAGCCGGGCAGGCTCTGCTGTGCCTCGTCACTGTCCCCTCCATCCATGTCCCCCTCCCAGCCTCACCCTGGCTCTATAAAATGCCCCCCACCCAGTGCCCCGTGGTAGGTCAGAGCCCATCCTACCTGCTTGGGGTGGAAGTTGCCGTTGCGGTCGCAGTTGGGGATGGGGATGACGTACAGGTCCTCGTGCGTGCGGGTCTGCGAGGCCGCCAGCCTCTCCAGCGCCCGGTGCAGCTCGCTCTGGCACGAGCCCTGTGCCTGTGGAAAGGGAGGGCTGAGCTGGTCGCAGGGCTGGCACATGCTCCTGGCCCGGAGCCCCAGGATCCCGAGCCTGGAGCACCCACCCTGCCCTCCCCAGCCTTCCTGGTGCTCACCATGACCCGCGTGTCCTCGCGGTGGTGAGGGCTCCCGCTGCTGCGCATCTTGTTGCCGTTGTTGACCCTCTTCGCCTGCTGCTTCTGCAGGCACTTGCGGTCATGGATGCTGCAGGGGCTGAAGCTGTTGTTGGGGTGGTCGATCTCCTCCTTCTCTGCAGAGACACAGACCAAGTGGGCTCAGTGCCACAGGGCAGCCCTGAGGGTGGCAGAGCCCCCACGGTGCCCCAGTCTCCACAGTGCCACTTGCACCCCGAGGAACAACATGCAGTGGTTTCTGGCAGGACCCACATCACCATCTCTGGTCCCCACAGGCATTCTTCACAGCCCTGGGTCCACCCTGCCCCTGCCACTGCACTAGGCTGAGCTCCCTGCAGCACTGGAAAGATTCCTGGGAGTTTTTCCTACTCATTAGCCACGACTAGCAACTTGTTGCCATGTGTCTGTTATTGTAGGGTTACAAACGCAAGCTGCGAGCGCCGGGCAGTGGTTCCAGTGTGCTGGTCTGGCTGTGCCCTTGCCAGCCACATGCCACCAGGCACTGGGTGCTCACCCACAGCACTGGAGCTACAGGCCTGGATGCTGACCCTGGGACACAGAGACAACGAACCCCAGGACGCCCCTGGTGCCACCCCAAATCTGCCTCTGAGGGACTGCAGTGGCAGTGGGAGCACCGGGGCGGCGCTGAGCCCCCGCCAGGCCCGGGGCAGCACCGGGCGCCACGGCCGGGAGTGGAGCCGTGCTCTGCTGCAGGGCACGGCCCCCGCCAAGACATGAAAGAAGAAATTCCTGGAATAAGAAAGTTAATCTCCCGCGGGGCCGATCCCAAAAGGCGGTGCTTGGCATCCCCGCCTGCACCAGGAGCGCAGCCAAGCTGCTGGCCCAGATGTTGGCAGCTGGACAGAGCGTCATGAGATGAGTGCTCAGCGTGACTTTAGTTTTTAAAAAGCTGCCGGTTCCTCTGGTTTGGGGCCCGTAAAGGCTCTGTGGAGGGGGGACACCCCAGAAGCCAGGGTTCCTCCTGTGCTCAGAGCTGTGTCAGGCACAGCCCAAGCAGTGTTTTGCCCCTCAGTCCACCTGGGCTGTGCAGGGAAGTGGCTGAGATTATCGAGGAGCTGGGCTTAAACAAATCAATATTGCAGCTGGCAGCACGGAAAACCTTCCCAAGCCAGGCAGGGGGTGGTCAGTGTCAGGGGTCACATCCAGGGGCTCCCAGTGCCAGGACAGGGGCTGCTGGGTGACGCCTGGCACTGGCCCTTGCCACAGGCAGGCAGAGAGTAGGAGACACAGCTTCCTGCCCCACGGCATCCCGGTCCTGATCTCCCATCGGCACCTCTTGCCACAGTTCCTTGCAGTGCAGGGCTCCTGGCCCAGCTCCTGGGGGCCCAGTTAAAGTCCAGAGCAAAGCACCAATCAAAGCCCCCTCCCTCTTGGGTGTTATTTGCTTTTTGCTTAATCTGTCCATTTTTTTCCAGGAAATAACTCATGCCCTTGAAATTTGAAACACAAACCCAAAGTCTCCAGGACCCTGCACAGAGCGGTGCCAGCGCCAGCCCCGGCGGCACCAACCATGAGGCTGTGGCGCAATGCCTCTGGTGGCAGAGCCCCGCCGGGGGCTCGGGGGCTCTGGCAGGGATGCTCCTTCCCTCCCCTGTATCCCTGTTGGGAGACACACAGGAAGAGCTGGGCACATTTGGCACCGCTGGGGACGACCATGCCAAAATTCCGGCACCTCCACGCGCTGCTCCCACGCCGTGGAAAGGCAGGACCGGGAGGCACCGGCGCTGCCCCGCACTGCCCGCGCAGGGGAAGCCCTCACCGATCGCCGGCGCAGCCAAACCCCCCTCCTCCCCCGCCCGCCGCCTTCAGAGCATCAAATCTCCCAGCTTAAATAAAACCAGATGCCAATAACATTTTCATAAGGTCACATGAAACGCCGGAGCCTCCGGGCGGCGAGGCAGCTCCTGACAGCACTGGAGACCGGCGATCCCCGGCTCTCAGGGCAGCTGCAGCATCCCTCCCTGCCACGCGGATCGCTGCTGTCCTTGGGGGTGCTGTCCCCCCTGCTCAGTGACACACAGCAGCTCAGGGAACCTCTCGCCTCTCTGGAAATCCCACTGGAGCAGAAAACTCACCCTCAGCACAAAGACTTGGGAAAAGCAGCGTGCGTGGAGCGCAGAGCTGCCACGCCCCACACTGCCCTGATGCCACCCAGTTTGCCCCCTCTGCATGGGCACCGCCACCCTGGAGGGATGGAGGGTAAGGAGGTCCCGATTTGGCCAAGGAAAGCCTCTCTTTGGAATGGAAGTGGTTGCCAAGGGGATGAGAGGAGGTGCTGCCCTCGCCGGACACATAAAACAGTCGCCTGTCCCGGGAGGAGGAGGATTCCTGCCCGGCCTGTGGACAGGGGACACAAACGAGTCATTCAGCATCGCCTTCAATTAACGGGAGCTGCAAATGAGGTTGGTCACGTGCCGAACTTGTGATTCACAGCGCTGAGCCCGAGGGAGTGGTGAAGGGCTCCGGCTCCACCGCGCGGATCCCGTGGGAGCAGAGCCTGGGGCAGCCAGCAAAGCCCTGGGACCTCGTGCGTGTGTCCATGGGGACTGACAAGTGTCACTGACCCCCAGAGCTCCAGCCCCGCTCCCCCCTGTGCCACCAGCCCCAGCACAAAGGACCTCATATGCCTCAAAGGCCAGAAGGGACATCCACGTGTCTGTGGCCAACATGGCATGAGCCACAGTGAGCCCCAGCACCCTCCATGTCCCCGTTCAGCGCCCCCAGTGTCACCTGTGGGTGGTCCTGGCAGGACTGTGGCAGTGTTGGCTCTTGGCTTCCTGGGCTCCCGACTCGGCAGGCGCCAGGACCGGGAGGGCCGTGCTCTTTTTGCCAAGTGCTGGCTCTGGCAGAACATGAGGAGCCGGGGATGGGGGTGGCAGGGGTGCAGAGACCAGGCACCTACTGCCCCTTGACCTGCGATGCCAGCTGGGAGCTTGGCCCGTCCCCATCCCATGACACACTGGTGTGCTCAAACACGGCTGAGCACCTCCCACCTCAGTGCCCAATATGGGACCGAGGGAGGGGAGGTCAGGAGAGTGGGACCGAGGGAAGGGAGGTCAGGAGTGAGGGATGCAGATGCAGGTGATTCCCCAGAGGGACCAGAACCTTGTCAGGTGCCGCACCCAGCCTGGAGAAACCCAAGCATGGATGAGCCCCCACCCCAGGGGACAGATGGGACGTGGCTGAGCCTTGCCTGGTGGAACCCAGCCCGTCCTCCCTGCCTGTGCAGTGTCCAGCCATGGCTCAGCCACCGCCATTCCTCCCAGTCACTGCACACAGAAAGGAGACAGGATCTGTCCCAGCTTACAGAGACCACACGGGATGAACGCAGCTCCCATGGGCCAGGTTTTCCCAGACATAATCATTTACCCAACACTAAATCACTCATCATGTGTGCTGGGGAATATGTCCTCACCTCCTCCTGGCTGCCACACACGGGTTCAGCCACCACCACCCGCCAGCTGCGACGGAAAGCCACGGCTGGGGCCTTCTGAAGCCGGCCCCCGCACAGGGCTCTGGCCGAGAAGTGGGATCCCAAAGCCAGCCCTGAGCTGGCAGGGCCAGGAGCGGGTGGCAGGGCCAGGGTCCAGCACAAGGTGCCCAGACCCGCTGCCATGGAAGACGGTCTCGAGTCAGGTGAGCAGCCATGCTCCCTCATTTCCTAAGAGTCACATCACGTCCCGTGGGTGCCACAGGTCCCAGGTGAGCAGAGAGGCTCTTCCTGGCTGTGGAGCCGGGAGCCACGTCCAACTGTTCAGCAAGCCCAGCCTCAGCCCAGCCCCCTGATCCCAGCCTCTTCCCTGGAATGCGGAGCCCCCCGGACAGAGCCCCCAGACAAAGTGTTTACTGTACGAGCTGCGCGTTAACCGCTTCCCAGCCGCCGGCACCCGCTCGGCCCCAGGCGCAGCCGGGGGCACCTGCTCCGTACGCCCCTGGCCCTCAACAGGCGTTTAATTCCCTTCTGCTGATCCCGAGGGGGATCAGAGGCACTGGCCATGCCAGGGTGCCCTCGCTGTGCCAGGCAGGGCTGAGTGGGAGCGAGGGAGTCTCCAGCCTCCAGCCCCACACTCTCACTGTCCCCAGGCTGCAGAACAGGGCAGAGACCCACGGGAGATGTACCACTGGGACTGCATAGAGCAATTTGCTGTGGGTGTCCTGCCCACACCCTGACGGGCTGTCTGGGACAAAGGGGCTCCTACTGCCCTCTCGCCCATCCTGCTGCCTGTGATGCCGCTGGCCAGCACAGTGCCCGGTGGGCGACCCTACTCCCATAGCCACCCACCCATCCCCAGCCAAGCCAAAACACCGCGGGAAGGAAGGGAAAAAATGCAAGTCTGTTTCCTAAAGGCTCTGGGAAAAAATGTTGCATTACACAGGGCACGGCCAAAACCAACAGGGCTTGGCAGCACGGTGCAGCCCCGGGCCAGGGAGCCCAGACAGCTCCTGCAGGATGTGGGATGAGGACAGACAGGCAGGACAGGGGGGCTCCAAGCACTCCCAACCAGCTCCGGTCCCTGCAGGAGCGTGGCTAGAGGGGCCTATCCACAAACAGCACTCATCACAGCGGGGACACCAAAGGAGCTGCCATGGATCAAACATGCAAGGAGGGATTGGAACTGGGATCCAGTCCCCCAGATAGGCAGGGAGAAACATTGCTCCAGTCCCTTCTGCCCCTCAGGGAGCTCCAAGTGACCCCACGTGGTGACCCAGAGCCAGGCCAGACCAGACCAGCCTGTAAATTGTTCTGGGATGATGGGGGACGTGGTCCTGGTCACAGCCTGCAGGATGGGAAAGGGGGACCACCAATGGACCAGGTCCCCACACTCATTCCCTGGGAGCAGCTTCATTCCCATGGTGTGACTTGCACAGCTCTGGGGTGGGTTCCCACCGCTGGCTCCCCTCTCAGACCCCAGATCCTGCCTGAGCACCAGGGGCGTGGCAGGCGGCCACGATCACCCCCTGCCAAGCAGACAGAGCACACTGGCAGCAGCTCCTCCTGCCTGGCCCTGCCCACACCTCACTGCCCCATCCAGCACAGACACACACAGCTCCCACACAGCACCCGGCCGGACCTGCCTGGAGGAAAGCAGGTGCTCTGCGGCCTCTTTCCTGTTCCTCCCGTGGTGCAGCCAGACCTGTCGGAGGCATCCCAGGGAAGCAGCAGTGCAGAGGTCACTGTGCAACGGGAGCTTCCCTGGCAGCTGGGATGTCCCCCCGAGGGCTGCAGGTGCTCGTAGGACACGGGGCTGTCCCACGGTCCAGGGGCACGTTGCAGCCAGGGCACAGCAGGTTGAAGGCTCGCCTCTCCAGCACTTGTGGTGCCTGCCAGTGGCTGTGACACTGCTGTGCCCACAGTGGGTAAGGATGGCACAAATGTGAGCCACTTGTACCAGGTCCCCTGCAGCCTATTTCTGCTCCCTCCCTGGAACATGCTCCCTGCATTCCTATCCTGTGCCGTCCCATCCCATCCTGCCTCTTAAGCGTCATGGAATTGTTTGGGCTGGAAGGGACCTTAAAAACCACCCAGTTCCACCCTCCTGCCATGGGCAGGGACACCTTCCACCAGACGAGGTTGCTCCAAACCTCATCTCACCTGGCCTTGAACACTTCCAGGGATGGGACATCCAAAAATATTCTAGGCAACCTGTGCCAGAGCCTCACCACCCTCAAAGGGAGGAATTTCCTGCTAACATCTAATCTAAATCTTCCCTTTTTAGTTTAAAATCCTTTCCCTTGCCCTGTCACAATCTATCCGTGTAGAAGTCACTCTTCATCATTTTTATCAGCTTCCTCTAAGTATGGGAAGGTCCCCGATGAGTCCAATCCTGTGGCCACAGCTCTTGCCGAGTGAGCAGGGAGTGGGTTGGTGCCAACAGGGGTTATACCACTGCCCCTGTGAGGGACAAGGACCCCCAGGCACCCACCCAGGGTACCCGCCCTGGGCACCCACCCTCTGCCGCCCCTCCGCCGCCTCACCTGGGGGCTGGAGGCTCTCCTGGATGGCCTCGACGTCGGCC
>WBMY01014844.1:26896-57366 GCA_013397315.1 Donacobius atricapilla | reverse complement strand
GCCCCGGTCTGTCCGGGGCGGCCCAGGGCAGCCCCGCCGGCTCCCCGAGCCCACCTGCCCCCGGTTCCGCACCCGCGGCCCCCGCGCCCCCCGCCCCGCACAGCCCGGGATAGGTTGAAGGCTGCCGGCACCTAGCGGCTACTCGGGAAAAGCGGGAGCGGGCGGAAGCCCCGGCTGCCTCCTGGGATCTCGGCCCCGTCAGTCCCGCAGCACCGGGGGAGGGCGGGAGCCCGGGAGATGGCGAGGAGCAGCCCCTGTGCCCGGGGGACAGTCCCCGAGCATCGCCCGGGGCTGGTGAACCCCGCGCTGCGCCCTGGGGCGTCTCAGTCAACATCCTGTTCGGGGCATCTGGAGGGACCTGCCTGGATGTGGCAAGGGGGTCGTGGGCACTGCAGTGCGGTCTTGGGCACAGCACGGGTGTCTTGGATATGGCAGGGGAGGCCTGGTGGGGGGGACAGTGCTATGGGTGGGACAAGAGGAATAGAGCTGCCTGTCATGCAGGGTCTGGGCTGAGAACCCCGAACTCATCTCATGGCTGAGTACATCTAGTGCTTAAACTGGCATTTTGAGGTTTGAATGACAGCACTGGTGGCATTGCTGACCATCTTCTGTCTCCCATGCAGGTGAGTTTGGCATCACCAAGTGCAGATAAAACAGGGGCAAACAGGGTCTTTGTCCCCCACACCCCCCAGCCCCAGGCCCCACAAGGCATGGTCGCACAGTGCTGCTCTGACCCCTGCTCTGGGCCCCTGCTCTGGGCCCCTGCCCTGCCTGGCACTGCTGCACAGTGGCCGTGACTCGGGACAGAAGGCACCAGCCTTGACTCAGTGTCCCAGCAGACACCAAACCCAAACAGGTGCCCAGCCCCGCTCAGGCTGTCGCACCTTATCAGGCCTTGGCAGCACTGAGTGCCCACCAGGGAGACTGTTGTGTCTGCGGGCAGAGGCAGCGCCAGCGGCCAGTGGGGCATGCAGGGGAGGACCGTGTTTCCTCACCTCTGCCCAGGCACTGCTCCTCCAGGTCCCTGTCCCAGCACCATCCTGTAAAACAGGATGGGGCTGGGCTGGTGCCCCCCACAGTTGTGCTGCCCCCAGCCCCAACCACAGCTCTGAGGCCATGTAGGTGCTCAGTGCTGGTGTTTGGTGCTCAGTGTAGCCCAGGTCCTTGCCTGGGACAGCCTCATTGCCCCAAGTCCTCTTTGGGATTCCTGAGGCTGGGGGGGCCCAAAGTGGGCTGCTCCTCAGCCACACCCCCCAGCAGGGTCTGGAGCTGCCCCAGCCCTGGGGAGAGGTTGCAGGCCAGCAGGAGGGGGCTGAGGGACAGAGTGGGCTGTAGTCCCCCAGCTGAGGGTGGCTCTGATGAAACCAGTGAGACCCCAGGCCCTTTGAACATATTTTGGGACACAGTGCCTGCACAGATGCTGCAGGACTCCAATACCTCCTGCCTCCAGGCACCAGCAGCAGGACAGACCACAGGGAGGACCTGCAGCCAGTGGCCTCTATTCTCAGCCAGCCCCCTCCTCCACTGGATTTACTCCCCATTTCCAGGCAGCTTCTCCTCCCCAGCCCTCCCTCGCATCCATTCTGGCATCTCCTCCTGGCCCTGGCTCCCTTCCTGTGGTTCCCACTGCCCTCCTCTCCCTGGGCTGGCAGGACAGACGGTGGCCTGGCTGCGTGGGTGCTCAGCACCCGCCGGATGCGGTCCGTGGGTGCGGGTGCGGGGCGGGCAAGGGGCGTGTCGGGGCCGCCGATAACAGCGGGCGCCGTGCCGGGGCCGCGGGACCAGACGGCGCAGGCGAGCGGGATGAGCCAAGGACCCCCATCCTTGGCAGCTGGGCCCCGAGGCAGCGGAATGGGGTCCAGCAGTCTCCTGCGACTCCTCCACACCCTCTGCATCGTCTCGGTGCTGGCGGGGTGCCTGCACCCTGCCACGGCCCAGTGGTTTTCCATGGGCTCAGAGGACACCATCCCGGATCCAGGCACCAGCCCCATGCCCCCCACCCTGGATGGGGAGGAAGGTAGGCATGGCGGGATGGGGACATGGTTTTCCTAGCATCCCAAATTCCTATACCTCAGCATGGAGGGGGCACGTGGAGGGTGATGTGTAGGGTACCAGGGTCGAGGGCTGCTGGTGGCACTGCTGTGGTCGTGACAGGTGCTGGGAACCAGGAGCGCTGTGCCACCCTGGTCCCCCTCCAGCCCTGCCACCTCTCATCCCAGCACTCCTTTGCTCCTGCAGACACAGACGCCAGCGTGGAGCCCGTGGGGAAGGTGCTGCTAAGCAAACCCCCTCTGGCAACAGCTCCTAGACGCCGGGACCAATTCTCCAGGGGGGCAGCGAAGGGGTCAGGCCATGCCCCGCCACGCACACGAGGCAAGGTGCTTTTTCCCTGGGCAGTGGCCCTCCTCCAGCTCCTCCAGCCCTTCCGAAACTCGCCAGATGCTGCCAGGCTACTTGCTATGTTCTTCTTATCTGTGTCCTGACTGCACACACCAGCCTGGGCACCGTGCCCTGCTCCAACTCCGACTGCAACTCTCAGCTCCCTCTGCCCCCTTGGAAAGAAGTCACGGCAGCTCCCAGTGTCCCCTCACAGGGGGTTGGGCCCTCACGTCGGGCTGAGGGCAGTCCTGACCGAGGGAGGGTCCCGCCTGCCCCCCAGCATCCCCCCGAGCCCTGCACTGAATATTCCCTGTCTGTTCCAGCAGCACCGACCCACGGCCGCCCCGGAGATCTTTGAGGGGAGCGCAGTGGAAGAGGAGTTCCTGCAGATTCAGGTGGTGGAGGGGTCCTGGACCCCGGGGAGGTATCAGTGGCAGCCTGGGATGGACACCCGGGCAAGGGGAGCTATAAGACACGGGCTGGCAGGGTGGGACGGGATGGGGACGGTGGGAGTGGGGAATGGGGATGGTGCTCAGGGATTTCGCATCCAGCCCCTCCTCTCCTCCACACAGACGACGGCGAAGGGGCTGCCCCGGCGGGTCCCGTCAGCCCCGGAGACGGACCCCGTCCTCCAGGTGAGAGGTGGGTGCAGGGCACCCGTGTCGGACCCATCCGTCGGGCTCCGGCCCCGCGGCTCATCGCTCTCTCCCTCTCCAGGTGCACAACACCTCCGGCTGTGTCTGCCCTGTGCGCCCCGGCCCTCCAGGCCCAAAGGTGCGGTGGTCCTCCCCAGGGAGGGGCAGGGGGGTGTGGGGGCGCATAGGAACACACTGCGAAATCCTGAAGGTCGTTTGCCTGGGCAAAACCCTTTTTGCTCAAGGTTTGGACTCTGCCTTTGGGGTCTGGGTTGAGAAGTGACTCGGGTGGCAGCAGGGAGGGAGTCAGCAGGTTCTCGTGGTGGGCTCCAGCAGAGAAAAGTGCCAGAAGGTGGAGCCAGGCTCTGAATTTCTCCGACAGGGAGAGAAAGGTGACCGAGGGTTCCCTGGAGAGAGAGGCCAGCCCGGATTCTTAGGGGAGAGAGGGAAGCCCGGCAGCCCAGGACAGCCAGGTCACCAGGGTCCCCGGGGCCCCCCGGGTCCTCCGGGACCACCGGGGCCCCCGGGACCCCCGGGCGCCTGGGGAGCCCGGAGCCCACTCGCGCCTGCTGCACTCCCTGAGAGATCAGAAAACGAGGTGAGCACCGGAGCAGGGAAAAAGGCAGGTTATGCCGGTGCGGGCCGCAGGGTCCGTCCCCGGCGGGACTGGCGGGGATAGGGACGACTGGGACCTGTGGCTGTGTGGGTGGGCAAGGGGACCAGGGGATGGGACATAACAGCTCATTGACTCTGCTCCCTCTCCTCTCTCCCTCCATCCTGACAAGCAGCTGGGAGTCTCCAGCCCTGCGGGAAACCCAGGACCCCCGGGTCCCCCCGGGCTGCCTGGCATGCCCGGACCCCCCGGCTACCCAGGCCACGATGGCCCCCAGGGGGCCCCTGGGCGGGAGGGAAAGCCAGGACCCCCAGGCCCTCCAGGAGCTGTGGGGCCACCTGGTTTTCCTGGGGCTGAAGGACTTCCAGGATCTCCAGGCTTAGCTGGGCCAGATGGACCTCCTGGGGCACCCGGACTCCCAGGGCCTCAGGGTCCCCCCGGGGTGCCTGGGCACGAAGGACCCCCTGGTCCCCCAGGATCTGCATCACTCCCTGGCAAACCAGGGCTCCGAGGGGAGCCAGGATTCCCAGGACCAAAGGTAAAGGAGTCCCAGCCCAGTCTGTCCATGGCCCTGGAATGGGGTATCTGGGCTCACCAGCCCCTCACCCTGCCCTGGGGGAGCAGCCCCACTACCAAGCCCTCAGAGGGCTCCAGGGCTTCCCCGGGACTGCCCCAGTCCTGCCACTGTGGGGCCCAGGGGAACACGGTCTCAACTCCACACTCACCACCCTGTGCCATCTACCCTCAGGGTGAGAAGGGCGAGTACGGGCTGCCAGGCATGCCAGGGAGCCCTGGCCGGACCGGAGAGCCGGGGCCCCCAGGCATGCCCGGTCCCATGGGGCCACCAGGACCACCAGGAGATTACAGGGTGAGTAGGGGGTCCTGGGCTGTGGGTCCTAGGGAGGAGGCAACCCCAGTGTCACCCCACACATCCTCTCTTTGCAGTGTGACTCACGCCACACTGCACACCGTGGACTGGCCGGGCTGCCGGGCCCCAAGGTGAGCTGGGCAGTGGTACCATGGGCAGGGGTCCTGGAGTGGGGACACAGGCACAGCACTGACCACGGCACCCTGACCAAACAGCTCCATGATGGGTGGTACCCTGGTTAAGAGGCACAGCACTGCCTGGGAGGCTTGGAAGGCCTGGGACCAGAGCTGGGTACTGACAGGATCTCTTGCTTCCCTTCCAGGGAGAAAAGGGCGACCCTGGAGAGCCGGTTTGTAGCCATGAGTGGCAGTGTGGGACAAGCTGGCTGAGGGGTCCTATCCCCACACCTGAGTGTGCACCCCTGAGCCCCCCACACTGCCTTTGCTCCTCCAACCCTTCACCTCACCCTGGGGCAAGGGGCACAGGGTGGGGGATGAGGGACACCACAGCACATCCAGAGGCACACATGTATACACCTGTGCCACCCATAAACATCCCCAGCACACCCCATCCCCACCACCACAGCACAGGCTCTAATCCTGCCTCTCTCACCCAGGGATGCTGCTACAGGGAACACGAGTGCAAACCAGGCCACCTCCCCTTCCCCAGCCCTGGCAGCCAGCCTGGCTCCTGGGGGTCCATCAACAGGTACCAGACGGTGAGTGGCCAGGGTAAGGGGACCCCAGCCCAGCCTTGGGAACATGGTTCACCCCATCGGCAACCCCACAGGACCCATAGCCATAGATGGGGTGGAGGAAGGAGAGGGGGAGAATGGAAAATACGGAGAAGGAGGATGGAGTTATGGAGGACAGAGATCAGTCTTCTCCCTCTTCCTTTGCAGGATGGCAAAGAGGAATCAGAGATTTATGGAGCGATCATCCCCCATGTGAGAGTCCCTGCCTGGCCGGTGTCTGCTCTGCCCCAGCCAGGGACATTCAGCCCTTGGAGGGGACAGGAGTGGGAAGCATGGGGGACATCAACTGGGTGTCATAGCTGCCCACCTAGAAGGCAGCACCAAAATAGCCCAGTCCAATCTCCACACTGCTTTACTGCAGGGTCTTCGTGGTCCCCCCGGGAACCCCGGCCCTCCTGGGCCCCCCGGCCCCCCTGGCCCGCCAGGTCTTCTCTACCTCAATGTAAGGCCCAGCACTGGTGTGCACACACCTGTGCCAGAGCACACACACGTGTGAGCGTGTACAGCACCAGGGCCCCCCCCAACCTGCCTGTCTTTGCTTCCAGAGGGTGCACCCCATGCATGCCCAGCCGCCCTGCAAGCAGCCGGTAAGCCACAGCCTCGCTGTCCCTAAGAGTGTCCCCATCCCCTCCCTGTGCACCGGGAAGGGGGTCCCTCTCCCTCTGCCCAGCAGCAGACACAAGCTCCATTTGCCCTCACAGGCATCTGCAGACCGCAGCTGGCCATCAGGTGAGGGCATTTCCCAGGTGTTTGGGGGCTCCAGCCACCTTGGAGACACCTTTCCTGTAGCCTTGCCCCCCTTCCTTGGGTGCCAGGACCGTGACAGCACGGGTTCCTGGCGCCCCTGCTGGCTCTCCCACTCACTCCTACCACATCCCTGTGGGGCCAGTTCCCATGGGAGCATCCAGGCCCTATGCTGGGACACCTTGTGACCCTTCACCATCTCTGGGCTCTCCAGATGCTGGTGTCCCTCAGACAGAGCCCTCGGACTCCCGCACTGATCTCCGGGTGCGTCCAGGCTGTGGCCCCAGGCAAACCCCCCCAGCTGCCCTGTATGGCACTGCAGGACCCTCACCCTCTGCATTCCCCCGGCGCCAGACGTGGGTTTTCAAGTCCAAGGAGCTGATGGTGAAGGCGAGCAGTGCTGTGCCTGAGGGGAGCCTGGTCTATGTGCAGGAAGGGAGCAACGCCTTCCTCCGGACCCCCACTGGCTGGAGCCGCCTCCTGGTAGTGTGTGGGGTGCCTCGCAGGGCTGGGGGGGCAGGACCCAGGGTGGGATTGAGCACTAGGGCAGCAGATCCCCAGGAAGGAGAGGATTCCCCCTAATCTGTCCCTATGCTTGTGTCGTTGAGCAGCTGGAGGATCCAAACTCATTCTTGGCTGGTGATGATCCTTCTGCCTCCACCCCACAGTACCAGGTGAGGGGTGCAGGAGCTGCAGGGCCCACTCATGTCCCTGTAAGGGGACAGAGCTCTCCTCTGCATGATGGAGGGGAAGGACCTCACAGAACTGTTCTCTCTCTCTCTTCTTCCATGTTTTTATCCAGGAGGCAAAGAGGGTTCAGCCAAGAGGTCCCAACACGCTGTCACCCATGCAGTCTCCAACAGACTCACTGGTGAGCCCTGCTGAGGGTCTGGCCATGCTGGGAGGGATGTGCCATAGGAATGGGCTGGATGTCAGCAGGGCAGTGCCAGCTCAGCATGAGCAGAGCCTGGGGTCATTTTGGTCTGGGGACAGTGCCCCCCACTCATGGCACACAGATGGGTGTCCTGAGATGGATCTGAGCTGTGTTTTTGCAGATCCAGGAGGAGGAACAAGGGCTGCCCCAGGTTCTGCCAACCACCATCGCCACACGGATCCCATCTGTAAGGAATGCCTGGCCGCAGGGTGGGGATGGGTGGCCAGTCATGGGAGAGGGGGGAGAGGTGCCCAGGGGATCCCTAATCCTGACCAGAACTGCCAGGGGCTCACACCCTCTGGGAAGAGGGGAGCAGAGACCTCAATTCTTCTCTGCCCCCAGCTCCGCCTGGCTGCCCTCAACGTGCCCCTCTCTGGTGATATGAGCGGGATCCGGGGTGCTGACCTGCAGTGTTACCGGCAGTCACAGGAGGCCAGGCTCTATGGCACCTTCCGGGCCTTCTTGTCAGCCCCCACCCAGCACCTGGTGTCCATCGTCAAGCGGACAGACAGGACCCTCCCCATCGTCAACCTGAAGGCAGGTACCCCGTCCCCAGGGGGCTGTGGGTGGCAAAGCCTCACGGCCCCCATGAGCTGCAGGGACCCCCACACGGTCCTGCTCTGGAACTGCTGCACTTGGGCCATGCTCAGGGATTTTGGGGAGCTGACAGAACTGAAAGGATGTTATTGACCACACATGGTGGGGACAAGGGCATTCCCCTGGCCCCTGGCTCAGCACCATGGCTTGTTCCCACAGGGGCAGCTGCTGGCCAAGTCCTGGAGCTCCCTCTTTGGGGGTCAGTCTGGTGCTGCCCTGCGAGGTCCCATCTACTCCTTCAACGGGCGCAATGTCCTGACGGATCCCCTCTGGTGAGTCTAGACACAGGGTCCTGAATGGATGCCCCTGTGTGGGAGCTGGAGTGGGGGGTCTGTGCTGGGTTCCTCCCTGCAGAAGTGGAGGAGCAAAGAGCGGGGCTGCCCCAGGGTGCCCCCAAGCCCCTCTCACCCCATCCCCACCCACAGGCCCCTCCAGCTAGCCTGGCACGGCTCCACACCACGGGGTGGCCATGCCCGCCGGTGGGATTGCCAGGGCTGGCGCAGCTCTGGCACAGCTGAGGGCATGGCTGCTGCCCTGAGCGAGGGCCGGCTGCTGGCTGGGCACCGGCACAACTGCTCCACACCGCTGGCCGTGCTCTGCATCGAGGTGGCTTTTCCTTACCGGCACATGTGGTGACAACGGTGATACCCAACCACACGCTTCAGGCATTCCTCCAGTCCTGTGTGGCTGGGGAATGTCCCTGGGAGCACCATAGCGGGTATCAGAGCTGTGACAGAGCACTGAGGGGACACCGGGTTCACAGCCAGGCTGTGCCATGCCCAGCCCTGGCTGGGCCATCCCACAGATCCCTGTGCCATGGGGCAATGCTATGCTGTGCCTGCAGCCTCCCACCCCCACTGGAGCCAACACGGTCACCACCCAATAATAAAGATACAAAAATGTTGTTTTCTATGACACCATGATTTGTCCTGGGGGGACATGGGCAGCTGGAGCAAGGGGCTGAGGGGAGACACCTAGGAATGGGGGAATAGGGACTGGAGGGACTGTGAGCGGGCTCCAGTCTCCTTGGAATTGGCAGTAACTGGGAGGGGACAACCAGGCACAGATCCCCATGTCAGTGAGGTCTGTGTTTTGGTCCCAGAGCACGGTGTGTTCCAGTATATCCCAGTGAGTTTCCAGGTCTTGCTCAGTGTATTCCTGTGGGTTCCCGAGGCCTTCCCAGTGTATCCCAGTGGGTGTCCAAGGGCCAGTGGGTGTATCCCAGTGGGTGTCCAGAGTATCCCAGTGATTCCCAGTGCATGTCCAGGGCCTGTCCACTGTCCCACTGCAATGAGTCCCAGCGTGTAGCAGTACCCCAGTGTGTTCACAGGGTCGTCCAGTGTATTCTATTGTGTGCTCGGGGCTTCCCAGTGTATCCTCGTATGCCTCGGTACATCCCGGTACATCCCAGTACGTCCCAGTACGTCCCAGTATGTCCCGCCACCAACGGCACACGGGCAGCCTCGGCGCTCTCGCTCCTCTATTGGTCAATCCTGCTGCCCATCTCGCCATTCCCCTCCGGACTGGCCGGTTCGAACGCGGGTGAGTGCTCTGATTGGTCAGAGGGCGGGCAGAGCGTTAGCCGTGTGCCCGCCCCCGCATTGCGATTGGCGAAGCGCAGGGGGCCGCGAGCGGGGATTGGCTGCGCGTTTCGGCGGGACGAGCGGAGGTTTGAAGGGGACGTTGGCGCCGCCATCGTCGCCTCAGCCGCTCTCGCCGCCGCTGCCGCTGCCACCGCCACATCACCACCATCGCCATGGAGCTCTCGGAGCCCCCGTCGCCCCTCCAGGTACGTCCCGCGACCCCTGCCCCTGACCCTTTGGGGCTTCGTGATCCCCCGCCACACCGTCCCTTCGGGTCCCCCTCAGCCCCTGCCGGGCACCCTCAAGTTCTCCCCGGTCCCCCTCAGGGGCTTCCCGGGTCTTTCGCAGCCCCCCTTGGGCTTCCTTCAGGGTCTCCCTGGGCCCCTCCCCAGCCCTCCCTCTCCTCAGATTCCCCGCTCCTCTGAGATTCCGGTTCTTTCCGCCTCCCCAACCCCGACCCTCTTCCACTCCCCGGCCTGGCCCGCTCGTGTTCCCTTTGTTCACCCCCCTCACGGCCGCTGCCTCTCCCCCAACAGCCGGCGAACGAGAACATCCGTGTGAACAAGGCCGATGGCCCCAAGAAGCTCTCGGTGGAGCACATCTACCAGAAGAAGACGCAGCTGGAGCACATCCTGCTCCGGCCAGACACCTACATCGGTTCCGTGGAGCTCGTCACCCAGGTAGGAGCCGGGGGAGCGGGGCTGAGCCCCCGAGCACCTCGGGGTAGGCAAAGAGTCATTAGCAGCTGTTTACAAAGCACAAAACATCTGCCTGTCAGTCACAAAACACCTGCTTTACAAACCGTAAAAGTTTGTACACACAGAAGTGGGGTTGTACCTGGGCACTTACCAATTTCTTTTTTTTTTTTTTTCCTAGCAAATGTGGGTTTATGATGAAGGCATTGGCCTCAACTGCAGAGATGTGACCTTTGTGCCTGGCTTGTACAAAATCTTTGATGAGATTCTGGGTAAGATGACAGATCCGTTGAGTCAGGTTATTAATGGGGGTTGAATGGAAAAAAAAGGAACTAAACATCAATTACCAAGAACTTATTAGCACTACTTAATAGCAAGCCATTCATGGGAAACAAACAAAAAGAAAAATTTCAAAGATCCAATTACAAACTTGATTTCATTCTGCCCAGAATTCTCCCATTTGTGTTAGTGGATGCACTGGAGGAATTCAGAGGTTATTTCCAACCTTCATAATTCCATGATAACTTTTTGTACCCCTCTTTGTAATTTGCAAAGTATTTTCATGCTGAGATGATTATTAGTAACATTGTAGTGAGTTTTTGTGTTCATTCTACTGGAACACTTCATAGTTCAAGTTTTCCCTTGATTTAGAATGTAATAAAGAACCAATATTCCCTTTCCTTTCTAGTCAATGCTGCAGACAACAAGCAGAGGGATAAGAACATGTCGTGCATTAAAGTCACAATTGATGTGTAAGTTTGGTTTCATTGTTGTTCATTGCCTTCAGCTGTTCTGCAGAGCTGAGGTGGCACTGCAGGGCTCTGCCGTGGGGCTGATCTGAGATAGCCCAGATTTAATTCCCCAGTTGTGAAAGCCTTTCTCTCTGCTTAGTCCCCTGGTGTCTTACAGAGGGCTGACTGGGGAAACAGCTGCTCCTTCGTTGCTGTTGTTTTCTACCTTTCCATCCTGACTGAGCACAGGCAGAGGGTTTTGTACGTGGGTCCATTTCAGAGCCGACGTGTGCAGATCTGGGCATTTCTGTGTTGCCTGTCCCCCCTCTGCTGGCAGCTGCTGCACTTGCTGAGCAAAGATTTGTTCCTGATGAAATGGTGCCTTTCCCCAGAGCCTTTCGGTGACTTCTTTCACAGCTCAGCCATTTGCAGCCTTAAAAACAGACTTTTCTTTCCCTCCCCAGAGAGAATAACACAATCAGTGTGTGGAACAACGGGAAAGGTATCCCCGTTGTTGAACACAAAGTGGAGAAGGTCTATGTGCCTGCCCTGATCTTTGGACAGCTGCTGACATCCAGCAACTACGATGACAACGAGAAGAAAGTCACAGGTGGGGAAGGCTCAAATATGCACTAATATCTCTGAGCAGCTCTAAGTGTGTGACCTAAACTAGAAAGGGTGGGAAGGGGGTCATTGATGCAGCATGAAAACTGAAAGAGGGGGAATTTAGGTGAGATATACAGAAGAAATTCCTCTCTTTGAGGGTGGTGAGGCACAGGCTACCCAGAGAATCTGTGGCTGCCTCATCACTGGAAGTGTCCAAGGCCAGATTGGACAGGGCTTGAAGCAACCTGGGCTAGTGGAAAGTGCCCTGCCTACAGCAAATAGTGGGACTGGATGGGCTTTAAGGTCCCTTCCAACCCAAACCATTCTGTGATTCTATGAGGATTACATTCTGAATCTATCAGAGAAGTCTCTGTACTCTGTTTAATTGTTTATAATAGTGCAAACATGGGAGCAGGGAAAATTGTCTTTGAATAATCTCATAAACCCTAATTAAATCAAAGTTTGTAGTTATGTATTGACCTTGGACAATATTGTTGCTCATTGACCATTATTCTTTGGATTGGGCTGATGTTGACAAATTCCAGTTAGTCTAGGATTCTTTTTGATGGTGTTGGACCAAGATAATGACACAAGTCTGTGTTCCTTCTAATTCCAGGGGGGAGAAATGGTTATGGAGCCAAACTGTGTAACATATTCAGCACAAAATTTACTGTGGAAACTGGATGTCGTGAATACAAAAAGTTATTCAAGCAGGTAGGAGCACTTTTCTTTCCAGAGAGTTTATACCTGAGGTTTGCAAGTGAGACCCTCGTTTTTTGTTTCAAAACTCTAGGCACACCTTGCAGTCAGTTCACTGTGATTAGAGTAAATTTGACCCACAAAATATAATTCAAGGGAATAATGAAGTTAGCAGACAGCATCAGAATCTGGTTTTTAACCAGAGTTGTTTAATTTAAAGATATCTAAAACACATAAACCATTTTATTGCTTTTCAAAACTAAGGTAGTTATTTGCGTGTGTTTGACTTAAAACTGACCAAAGCTCCTTTCCTCAGACCTGGACAGATAATATGGGAAAGGCTGGAGAAATGAAGCTGAAATACTTTGATGGAGATGATTACACCTGTGTTACTTTCCAACCTGATCTGTCCAAATTCAAAATGACTGTTCTGGATAAGGACATTGTAGCACTGATGTCTCGAAGAGCATATGATATTGCTGGATCCACAAAGGATGTCAAAGTTTTCCTGAATGGACAGAGGCTTCCTGTAAGTGAGCATTGAAAAGAAACACAAATATCTGCATTTTTTGTGCCATTTAACCAGTGAGGTTCTGTTGAGGCCATTCCTGTCATCACACAGAGCAAATGAACATGTGCAGGAGGGATTTCTGCACCCGCTTTGCAGGGGAATGTGAATGGAATATTTATAGGAGCTGTTGCCAACCCGTTGCCTTCTCTCAAATGTGTGCAGGTGAAAGGATTCCGCAGCTATGTGGACCTCTATCTGAAGGATAAGGTCGATGAAACTGGGAATGCACTTAAAGTTATCCATGAAGAAGTCAATTCCCGATGGGAAGTGTGCTTGACTTTGAGTGAAAAAGGCTTCCAGCAAGTCAGCTTTGTTAACAGCATTGCCACCACAAAGGTAACTCCTTAGTGTGTTTAGTCAAGCTAGTGCCATGTTCTTCAACATTAATATTCTTGGCTATTTGTAAGTGTACATATGTTAGTGAAAAATACTTTAAAGTTGCAAAGAATGTGCTTAAAGTTTTTAAAAGATATTTATAGTTTTGTGGGTTTTCATGGCCTCAGTCCAATGTCCTTGTCCCGTTCTCCTCAGGGTGGCAGACACGTTGATTATGTGGCTGACCAGCTTGTGACCAAACTCATTGATGTTGTGAAAAAGAAGAACAAAAATGGAGTTGGAGTGAAGCCTTTCCAGGTACAATGTCAGAATTTTACAGGTGGGAAACACAACTTGAGCATTACTGCAAATTGTAACTTCAGCTTAATTTATAACTGCATTAATTAATAGCACATTTCCATTGTGCAGACACTATATATAAGATTGCTAATTACAAAAGTCTCATCCAGTTTGAGCCAATTAACTTCCCTTTGCTTGAGCAATGTGTTTTGTAGTCACTCTAAGTCAGTGTAGATGCACTAAACCTCAGTATCTGTTAGATAACACCTATTGAGGTGGAGAGATTCCTTGACATCCCAAATCATCTAACTCTGTTCATGAGTGTTCATTAGCTGTTCAAAACTAACAAAATATTTACGAAAATTCCAAACCCTACAGTGCTGAGTGTTCCCTCACTGTGTGATGGACAAGTGAGCTGAGCCTGTACAGTGTGTGATCCTTGTTGTATTTAACTACAGGTGAAGAACCACATGTGGATTTTTGTGAATGCCTTAATTGAAAACCCAACCTTTGACTCTCAGACTAAGGAGAACATGACTCTGCAGGCAAAGAACTTCGGCTCGACCTGTAAACTGAGTGAAAAATTCATTAAGGGTGTAAGTCCTGACGTACACAGACAGTCAAGATGTCTGTAAAAAATACATAACAAAAGTTTCTGTCATTGTTGAGGCTTTTCCCACAACTTTGGATTGGGTTTTGCATTGCAGGCAGTTGGCTGTGGCATTGTTGAAAGTATCCTAAATTGGGTAAAATTTAAAGCTCAGAACCAGCTGAATAAGAAGTGTTCAGCTGTGAAACACTCCAAGATAAAGGGTGTTCCTAAACTGGATGATGCCAACGATGCTGGTAAGTGTTTGACATCCTTTGTAACCAATTCATTGAAAAAACAGTTAAAACTTGTTTGCTAAACAAAAGATTTGTCTCCTAAGGAAAAGTGAGAAGAGAAAACCTGTCATTATAGTTTTACTCCCATTTTGCAGTCCCATTTACTATGATTATCCCCATTAACTGTGTGCAGTGCCAAAAAAACTGTGTTAAAAGATTATTTCTACTTGTTCAGTCATGCATGTGCAGCCTTGGATTTCATTTCTTAAGTAGAAAACTGACTCGACTTTCTTCTTTTTTAGGCAGCAAGAATTCTCTAGATTGTACACTGATCCTGACCGAGGGAGACTCAGCCAAAACTCTGGCTGTCTCTGGGCTGGGAGTGGTTGGTAGAGACAAATATGGAGTATTTCCTCTTCGTGGGAAAATCCTCAATGTCAGGGAAGCTTCTCATAAGCAGGTTGGTTGGAAAATGGTTACAGTTATGTGTTGGAAGGTGTGGTGTGCTTTGTGCAATGAGTCAGTGCAGCTGCACCTGGAGCACTGGAACACCAAGGAGCAGCGTCTCAAACACCTGAGTGTTCCTCATCTTGAGCCTGCCTCACTGGTTAAGTAGGTATATTGATTAAGCCCTGTTCAGTAATTTGCCTGAGGGGATAATGTTCATGTTGTGGATTGGAAAATGTTTGGAATTATCTAGAGTAACTTACCATTAGAAATTACAAGTTTCGAAACAACAAAAAACACCAGCAGGACAGAACTTGGCCAATTACTTACTTACGGATAACTTTATACTTTCTTGAGCTACATTTTGAGTCTGAAAGATAAGTTTTTATACTGTGTGGTCTCTTTCAGATTATGGAAAATGCCGAAATCAACAACATCATCAAGATTGTGGGTTTGCAATATAAGAAGAACTACGAAGATCAAGAATCTTTAAGAAGTCTTCGCTATGGAAAGATTATGATCATGACAGATCAGGTTAGGTTCATTAAAATTGAAAGTTGGGAGAGGATAACAATTAGCACTTAAATAAAGACATAGAATAAATTATTTCTCAAAGTGCTGCTATTGTTGTACCCAATTCTCTGTGTTTCTTTTTCCCATTTTACATTTTTGTGGATCGTAATATCTTTTCAGCCACAAAAAAGTAAAATGGTGAGTTACGTCAAACAGCTAAACATTGTCTTTCCAGTCTGCTGATTCAGAGTCCTTGACCAGTCCTTGACACCTTTTTTCACCAAGAATCTACCTTTTCTGTTTCTCTTAATTTTCAGCAATTAACACATGGCCACCTTTTTAGAGGTAAAAGTTAATAGGGTCAGTTAGTTGGAATTACAGAGTCATTTACTATTAAGCCAACAATTGTCATTTCCATCATTCCATGATAAAATATGGTTTGTTTTTTTTCTTCTATAATTCAGGATCAGGATGGATCACACATCAAAGGTTTGCTGATTAACTTCATCCATCACAATTGGCCATCTCTTCTAAAACACAATTTTTTGGAGGAATTCATTACTCCCATCATAAAGGTAAGGCTTGCGGGAGGGGATAAGGTGAATGACTGTGGATCCATTATCCAAAAATGCCTTTCATTTCACAGTTAAAATGTTTGTCCATTGTAGGCCACTAAAAACAAAGAAGAAATTGCATTCTACAGCATTCCTGAGTTTGAAGAATGGAAATCCAGTACACAGAACTACAACTCATGGAAAATCAAGTACTACAAAGGTTTGTAAAAACTTAATGTGGTGAAACTGATCCAAGTCAGAGCGCTGATGATTCAGTCCTGCTTTGCAGAAAGGATTTGGACTGGGGGTCCTCCAAGTCTCTTCCCTCCTGTGATATTCCAATTAGATTTCAGATACCCACAGAAATTACAAAGTCCAAAACATCTGCATGCCACTGCTCACTTAAATGTAATTCCTGTGACTTTTGTGATACATCTCGTTTTGAAGTAACTGAAGTTTTTAGGAAGTCATCTTCACACTGTTTGTTCATATGATGCATCACAAAAACTGGGCATAGCAAAATATTTCTTTAAATTGGATCTTAATTTAGGCAAAAAGTCATTAGGATTAACTCTCCTGTCCCTGCAGGTTTGGGTACCAGCACATCAAAGGAGGCCAAAGAATACTTTGCAGATATGGCAAAACACCGAATTGGCTTCAAATATTCTGGGCCTGAAGATGATGCTGCGATCACCCTGGTAACTACACTTGATTTAATTGCTGACTTACTACCTTTGGTATTTCACCTTGTTGAGTGCTCTGTATTTTCTCTTAAAATGCTCTTCGAGGCCTTTGGGCTGGAGACAATCTCTGTGTTACCAAGGCTACAGCTTTAGTTGAACCAGGAGCAGCAAATCTGCCCCTCAACCTCAGGGCAAGAGTACCCTTTTAATGATGGGCTTTAAATATAGCTCAGAACTAATCACTACAAACCAATTGACATTTTCAGACACAATAGTAAATATTCCTTGAACATTTTTCTGAGTATTCTGCTGCAGTTTTCTCCAAGTCAGACCTCCCCTTCCTCCCCCAGTGCAAAATGGCAGATTAAAACAATCCTCATTTCTGTGAACTTCACCTTAGCTAGTCATGCCAAAAAAATCAAGTTTTGCCCTAAAATGTTAATTTCCCCTCAAATCTGCTTTAGTCTTCTGTTATTATATTAAAAATCTATAAATTTAAACCTAACTACTCTGTCTTCTACAGAGCGGTGGAAATTATGCTCTTAATATGTTTAGCTACAGAAACCTTTTGTTGCGTTTCTTGGGCTCTTAAATCAGCCTGTTTAGCATGTTGTTCTCCTGGGTAAGCTCTTCCTTTTTCTCAAGTGATCCAATAGTGCACAACCACAGAATGTTCTGGAATTGAGTTACTTTTCATTTTGTAACATCCAGGCCTTTAGCAAGAAGAAGATAGAAGAGCGAAAGGAGTGGCTGACTAATTTCATGGAGGATAGAAGACAACGGAAGCTGCACGGTCTGCCAGAGGTAAAAGGTTTATGTTTATAAGGAAACTGGTTTCCACTCTCTGCCTGGGGCTGTTCTCAGCTTCATCCCAGCATGCCAGAGCTGCACACAGCTCAGTCAGTGAGTCAGGTCCGGATTATAGGACGTAGAAAATGTGTCAGGATTTTGCGGAGCAGCTTCTTCTCATCTTATCAGTGTAGCCTCATTGTCAATTATCCAGCTGTCAATTTCATTTTTAACTCTCATCTTTCAAGTTACTATATCTATAGGAAAATGATAACTCAAGCAGAGACAAATGAAGTCTTTATTCCCCCCAAAATGGGGGAAATAATGCATCCTGGGAAGTGTTTCCCTTTGTCATGCAAAGGGTGTCAGCACTTGAGCTGTATTTAGCTGGTCTTACAAGGAGTTCCTATTTCAGTGAAACTGGCCAAGAAACACACTAGGTCCTGTTAAAATTAAGGCAATCTTCTCTGGTTTTCCTAGGAATACCTGTATGGGAAAAACACTGATTACCTGACATACAATGACTTCATCAACAAGGAGTTAGTGCTGTTCTCAAACTCAGATAATGAGAGATCAATCCCATCACTGGTTGATGGTAAGTGATTTCTGCGTCTTGGTGTATCCCCAGGACTGAGGAAATGGGTCCTTGATGGCACATCAAAGCCAGGGAACCTGCTAAAGTTCAGTAAGGGTCAGTATCCTGAAGTCTGTTTTCTGCTAAGTTTTTTTCATCTTTGGATGAAAGGTCTTGTCCATTTTGTAGTATATTGCCAGTACCTTACTCAGCTGGTACAGAATCTTTAGGTGTATGAGTAGTTCTTGTATCTCTAGAGAGCAGAAGCCAAGTGCATCACATCACATGTTCTAACTGCGAGGTCTTTTCTTTTTTCATACAGGTTTGAAGCCAGGTCAGAGGAAAGTTTTGTTCACCTGTTTCAAACGAAACGATAAGCGGGAGGTGAAGGTTGCTCAGCTGGCTGGTTCTGTCGCTGAGATGTCCTCATACCATCACGGTGAGGTAAGAACCTGCCTGGGTGTGCAAAACACTAAAGGAAAGGCAAAAAGCCCTTCTGTTGGTGTGAGTTACAATGCCTTTACAATGCCTCTAAAGCAGAATTAGATGTTTGAGTATGTACACCAAAGGGAAGTGGCTATTTAGCTGTTTCCACGATTAATTCTTCAGTATTAATTTAATCTGACATTGATCACTCTGCCTGTCCTGTCTGGACTTCATGGGAGCATAGTTCATTCAAAAAGTGGAACAAGAAAACCCTACTTAATTTGTGATGGACTTAAGCAGATGTTAATAACCTTTCTGCCTGGGTCAGGACAAAGTTAAGCACTACCACAAGGTTCTCTGTGGAGACCAACAGAATCTTTCACTGGAGGTTTCCGAGCACGTAGACAGCAATAGGTGGAGACATAGGTCAGCCACAGACAGAGACATGGGTCACTAGAACATTTCAGATGGTCTTGGGACGCATTTTCCTTGAGTTTCCTCCAGTATTTCATCAATTGAGTTATTCCTCTGTATCAATTAAGTTCTTGGTGTGAATGTTGCCTTACTTTGTCCATCCCCTGAACCATTCTGCATGTTCAGCTTTGCACCTCCTTTATTGCAGGCCGCACTGATGATGACCATCATTAACTTGGCCCAGAACTTTGTGGGCAGCAACAACCTCAACTTGCTCCAGCCCATCGGTCAGTTTGGCACAAGGCTGCACGGAGGGAAAGACTCTGCCAGCCCTCGATACATCTTCACCATGCTCAGGTCAGCATTCCAGAGTTCTTACTGTCTTAAAGGACTGAATTTTACAGCAATTAGAATGAAAAACAAATTGGATTTTCCCTGTAAAACTTCGGGCTATACTTGCATGCTCAGAGTAGCAACAATTGAAGTGAGATTCAGGTGCTTAGATTCCATTATGGAAACATGGCTATCAGTGCAGAGAATATGGAAATGGAAGCAGAACCAAAGGGAGAAATTTGGGTGGGATAATAAAAACTAGGGAGGTCTGCTTTTGCATGGCAGTCATGTCCTGTAACAAGAACTGGGACTTAAATTCCCTTCTCCATTCCAGTCCCCTGGCACGCTTGGTGTTCCCACCGATGGATGACAACATCCTGAGGTTCCTCTATGATGACAACCAGCGTGTGGAGCCAGAGTGGTACATGCCCATCATTCCAATGGTGCTGGTCAATGGGGCTGAAGGGATTGGTACTGGCTGGGCCTGTAAGATCCCCAACTTCGATATCAGGGAAGTTGTGAACAATATCCGTCGGCTGATGGATGGAGAAGAGCCACTGCCAATGGTAAATAATATAATTAAAAAACAAATGTTTTGCTTGTTAGTTTATTGAGCTCATATTGAGCATTTTATGGACATGCTTAAAAAAAGAGGCATCCACACAAAGCTGAATCCGGTGTTTTTTCTCCTCAGCTTCCCAGTTACAAGAATTTCAAAGGCACCATAGACGAGCTGGGGCATAATCAGTATGTGATAAGTGGTGAAGTGTCCATCCTTGATTCTACAACCATTGAGATCACTGAGCTGCCTGTCAGAACATGGACACAGGTAATAAACAGGGAATCTGCTCTGGGAATGTATAGTTTGCTCTTTAGAGCAAAAGGCAAGTGGTGAGTTTTGGGTGACTTTGTTTCTTTCCTCAGACATATAAAGAGCAAGTTCTGGAGCCGATGTTGAATGGGACTGAAAAGACCCCCCCTCTAATCACAGACTACAAAGAATATCACACAGACACCACAGTGAGGTTCGTGGTGAAGATGACTGAAGATAAACTAGCAGAAGCCGAAGCTGTGGGGCTGCATAAGGTCTTCAAACTCCAAACAAGTTTAACATGCAACTCCATGGTACGTGACAGATTTTCCTGAAGGAATTTCTTAGTTTAACTCAGACTCTGTGGACAGCTGCAGTCATTGCGTGAAACAAAAATCCTCTTTGGCAGTAACCTATTCACTTTGATTTTTCTGCTGTTACTGGTTTTAAATCAGCTTTCAAAGGTCAAGAGCCTGGCTTAGGAGTGGGCCCAGAGTGGATGGTTTGCCTGAAGGAGGCAAAATGATCTGAAATCACAGTTTGCAGAGCTCTTTGAGCCAGCAGCAGGGGCACTGAACGTCTGGTTCCTGACAATGTGTGAAGCTTTGATGCGAGATGTTTGTCCTGCACAGAGCTCTAAGATTCAAGTAACCTTAACTCTACTGTGCATATTCAAGAACACTGAAATTCTAAAATTGTCTCTGCTACTGTGCTCACAAACTGAAGTAGTTTCTAGAACAACACTGAGATTTGATAATTTTTTGGTTAAAAATGCAGTGGTACCATCACACCTGTGTTACAGGTAACTTTTAGTGGGTTTGGAATCAGTTTTAGCATCATAACAACCGTGTTCTTTCGTTTTCCTCCAGGTTCTTTTTGACCATGTCGGCTTTCTCAAGAAATACGACTCTCCTCAGGATATTCTTAAGGAGTTCTTTGAACTCCGGCTCCAGTATTACAATCTGAGGAAGGAATGGCTTATTGGGATGCTGGGTGCTGAGTCTGCAAAGCTGAGCAACCAGGCTCGCTTCATCCTGGAGAAAATAGACGGCAAAATTGTGATCGGTATGTTGTTCTTGGTGACTGGGATTGTAACTGGGAGAACTGGGCGATCTCCTGAGCTCTGTCAGCACCCCCTCAGCCCCAGGCTGGCTTTTACAAACCACACCAGGGCTTATCTCTGTTCCAGTGACATCTAAGAGGAAAATGCTTCACAGAGTTTCCTTGGTCTGTGTATTATACACGTAATAATGACAATGGGATACTTATGCAGCTTTACTGCTCGGTGTGTGAGAATTTTTGAGAGAATTTTTTAATAGTTTAGCAATAATTCCCATTTACTTCTGACTTGGTAGGAGTAAGAGTTAATTATTTGTAAATTTAGAAAGGGCAGTGTTTGCTGTTAAATGCATTCTTAAGAATCTGTATCTCTCTCCATTATCTTTGTGAACCTCTGCAAAAATGCTCCAGATCACATTCTCAGTGGACTGTGGGTTCAAACTTAGATGATACTCAAGCAGCAGCATCTGAGAATCATGAGCTAGAAAAAGAAGCAGATCTTTGTTCCCAACATACACATTTTTCAATCAACTTTCCCCCCTCGGTGTTAAAGCTGGGCTGTGTTCTGCTGCCTTCACGGAGGATGCGGCCAGACGTGTCATAAGATGCTTTGTGGTTTGTGTCTGAAGGCAGCCCAGTAATCCCAGCAGCCAGAGTCTGTCTGACTGAACTCAGGAAGAGAAATAATTCCCCTGAAATGCATTTTCTTGGGTTTTTGTAATAAGTAGTTCCAAGGCTGCCAGAGCTGGTTTCATTTGTATTTGTGTCTCATGGTTGATGGCTTCTGATACCTTAAAAAGGAGCAAATTCCAGCTGAAGCATTTCCAGTGGTTGAGCACTTAGAGCATAAATTTCCCAAGTGATGTCTAATGAGGTGCAAGCTATACCAAGCTATCAAGGGTTTCTTTCTCCACCTGCCTGTCATGATAAAACCTGTTTTATACCATCATACTTTTTTTTCCCCAAGTTCAAAACTACTTAAAGCAGGGGAAATGCATGTATGGAAACAAAGAAAAATAGTAACATTGTTTTGGCTGGTACAGGAGCAATGCTTCCCTGACAAATCACCTGCTAAAATAAGAGTTTTTCAGGTGTTGTTCAGGCTTTTCCACATGTCCCAGCTGTGATGTGGAAAGGCTGGTTTGGAGCTCTGTAGGATGCTGAGCAGCTACAAGCACAGGATCCAAACTGTAACGCTCATCTGTTGCTCCTAACAGCGACTGGTAGTGGGCACTGAGTGACAATCCTAAAATGTCTGTTTTCAGAAAACAAACCCAAGAAAGAGCTGATTCAAGTTCTTATCCAGAGAGGGTACGAGTCTGATCCGGTGAAGACTTGGAAGGAGGCTCAAAACAAGGTAATGCCTCAGTCATCCTCTAAATATGCCCCAACTGGCCCCGAGCTCTGAGACTTCATAATCCTTAGAGAGGCCCAAGTTGCTTTTGAATTAGCAGTATTCAAGAGCTTCCTTGTTTGATCAGTAGCCCTACCTGTGTGTGTCAGGGTTTTTGTTGACTATGTTTGTTTCAAATCCACATTTAGGTTGAGGAGGAGGAGGAGGAGGAGGAACAGAGTGACAAAGAATCAGCTGCAGCCTCTGGCCCCGACTTCAACTACCTGCTGAACATGCCCCTGTGGTATCTGACCAAGGAGAAGAAAGATGAGCTCTGCAAGCAGAGGGATAACAAAGTATGTGCCTTCTTTTCCTTATAAAGGCATTATATTTATAATATATTATGTTTTACACAGTTTATTTTCAGCTGGTGGATTGACATGTGGGACTAATGATTATGATCTGTGATTCCCTTTAGGAAAAGGAGCTGGAAAACCTTAAACGCAAGAGTCCCTCTGACCTGTGGAAGGAAGACCTTGCTGCCTTCGTTGAGGAACTTGATGTATGTCGATGCTCAGTGCAGACAATCAACTCCCTCATCTTATCCACCAGCCCTTTATTGACCTTTGTATTTTTTTGTGTTATTTTATGCTCTGCAGGTAGTGGAAGCCAAGCAAGCACAGGATGAGAGTGCAGGGATTGTTGGCAAACCTTTGAAGGTGAAAGGAGGGAAAGCAAAGGTGAAAAAAACCCAGCTGGCAGAAGTAATGCCATCCCCTCATGGCATCAGGGTTGTACCTCGGATCACTCCTGAGATGAGGGCAGAGGCAGAGAAGAAAACTAAAAAGAAAGTAAAGGTAAAAAAGGAATATTCCAAATGCTCAATCTTCCTTTGCATCTTCTGCAATACAGTCCTAAAGAAATGCGAGTCCTTGTTAGCTGGACTTGTCCTGTTGAAGCAGTTGTTCAGGGAGAGGGACAGGACCTCAGGATTTGAGAAACACTGGGAGTAGGTGAGTCTCAGTCCGAAGGACACACTCACATATCAGGAGATGGCTTAGAGGGAATTTTTTGGCACATTGCAGTGCCAGGGATGGGCTGGTAGCTCAGAAAAGGGGGTGGATGCAAGTAAGGTTGTTCCAGGTGTCTTGGGAATTTGATAAACCCTGTAGCAGGCAGGAAGCGTAGCCAGTACATTCCCTTCTCCAGAGCAGCCTTTGCATTCCCAGCAATGCTTTCACCCACTTAATGCCATCATTGTTCTCCGTATCAAGGAGATAAAAAAGATTGAACTCTTTTTATAGGACTAGTTGAAATTGTGCCATTCAGCCATTTCCAACAGAGATAAAACCCATCCCCTCACCTGTTTGGCCCTGGAAGCCACAAAGGTCACTCTTTTCCTCCACATGATTCCACCCAACAGTTTTTCCAAATAACTCTCACTTTGGTTTTTATCCCACCCTATCCAGTCCTGCGTCCCCATCCCCCCAGAGCTAGCACACCACAGCAGGACCAGAGTGCTCAGGAGTGGGGCCAGAGTTCCTGTTTTTATTCGTGTTGGATTTTGCCTTTTATGTCACCTGATCTGGGGGCATATCCTGTCCAATTTAGAGATCCTGTCTGTAATCAATTCTACAGTTTATTTCACAGACTTGTTTCTTGTGCCATTAACTTTTACATGGCTAAAATAAGCTGCTCCTTCCTCCATTACCCTGTGTGCCTCTTCTGTGTGAGCTGACTCATTGTTTGGTATCTGCTTGCATCTGCAGAGTGAAAAAACTGAATTTGATGAGAATCAGGATGAAAACACATCCGGAGAGAAGGAGTCTGCAGGCCTGAAGCAGAGATTAGCGCAGAAGCTGAAGACTGAGCAAGGTAAATGCTTTGATGTTATTCCCTCCAAGGAAAAGAGGGAAAGGGTTGTCAGTTTTCTGACCTCTTCCTGAAGATGGTGAGCAACACCTAGGATCAGTAGTTTAAAAACTAGGTGAGAAAGTGATCCTGGATAACAGTCAAGCAGGCTGGATTCCTATTTCCCTTTGTTTAAGGGAAATATCTGAATTCACTGTTTTTCTAAGCTAAGCTTGAGCTTCTGAGCCTGAACTATACATAGAAGTTTGCTGGTTCATCCTGCATCTCAATATTTTTCAGGAGCTAAGAGACAGGCCACTCTGCCTTTCAAGCCATTAAAGAAAACCAAGAAACGAAACCCTTGGTCTGACTCAGGGTCTGATTCGGAGTCTGATTTTGAAGCACCTCCTCAAAGAGAGCGAGTGGTTCGCCAGGCAGCAGGTGAGTGAGGACATGGATGCAGGAGAGGGATGGTCCTCCTTGTGGAGGAGAAAATGGAACAGACTATTTAGGGACCTCCCAGAGCCTCAGATCACATTTAGAAATCATCTTTAAAAGGCTTCTTTATTTTACTGTCTGAAACTATTAAATATTTCTACCATTTGTACACATTTTCAAGGAAAAGCAGAAATGGGCAACTAGAGAAATATGGCTATTAGGTTTAATTACACAACTGTCTTGGCAAATTAAATATGTTGTGGGTGAGGTTGGAAGACTCCAAATGACAGAACACACTTGTCATTTGGAGTCTTCTCCCTGGCAGTCTCAGCATCTGCTTGTTTTTATTCGGATTTTTTTTTTTAATAACTGTAGCTAAAATATTGAAAAAGAAACAGAGCTGCATATTGCCAAATGTGTAAAATAACACATCTGTGTCCTTCCATCAGCCAAAGTCAAGCCCATGGTCATTTCGGACTCAAATCACTCCAGCTCAGATGAGGAATCTGAATTCCAGGGTGACAGTGAAGGCAACTCTGAATCGGACACAGACTCTAAGAAAAAGGCTCCTCCCAAGCCCAAACCTGCTCCCAAGTGAGTATTTCTCCATAATCACTGGAAATCAGTAGTGCTTAATGCTACGCAGAAATTAAAAGGGATTTTTTCCTAATGCCCTTCTTTAGTGCATCATAAACTGAATTAAAAACTTGGGGTTTTGTTTTCCAGGGAAACCACTGAAAAAGCAGCAAAAGCTCCCAAGCAAAAAGCAGTGCCAAGTGCTGTCCCTGGTGAGTGTGAGACCTCTAGACCATGTGGATTGCTCTATAATCCCTCAGCAGTGCACAGGGAAGAGCAGAGGGGATAACTTGGCTGTTTCAGGCTGACTTTCTGCTTTCCTTATCCCGTTCCAGTCCAAGATGTCCCTGAGGACAAGGTGAGCCAGGCTCCTGCAGCTCTGTCCATCCCAGTGCCAAGCACCAAGGCCGTGTCCAAAAAACCTCCTGCAGCCAAGAAGGCCAGAACCACCAAGGGTAAGGGCAGCTCAGCAACATCAGTTCTAGAGAACAATTATCATTCCTGTGGGAAACAAGTCCAAGTGATTTCGCTTGGCGTTCCAAGGCCTGGGCAACTGGAGTTTGCATTTCAGCAAAGATCTGAGGTTTGTGGCAGAGGTTCTCTGGTTGTCATGTTTGAGGTCTGTTTCCAAACATATCATGTTCTAGTTCATGTTGGACATGCTTGGAGGGAGGGAGTTTTACTTTGGGAACAGGAAAAGTGAATGCTTCCTACAGTGCTATGTAATACTTGGCAGGGATAATCCGAGTGGAATTTGTGTCTTGCAGTCAATGTCCTACTTCGTGTCTTTTTGGAAAGAAAGCTGCCTTGCAGCAGGCAAGCTTTTGGGGGTAGTTTGATCTGTTCAGTGCTGGATCCGTCTCATCCATCTCCAGCATTTGACTCGGGGTTTTTTAAACTCAACTGCCAGACTTTGACACTGTTTTGTATATTGCAAATGGAATCAACTCAGTGTTGATACCTGCAGGAAAATAGTGTTGCTTCCACTCCTAAATTAAGAATGCATGTTATCACTCAGAAATGGCCTGAAATGAGCTGAACTGGAAGCTGTGCTTCAAGATGCTCTTTTCAAAAGTGAAAATATAGGTAAGAAGGAATGAGTGAGTGTTTGGGAAATTCCTTCCTCCCTGTGCAGGAGTTTGAAGGTCTGAGATGGGTTACAGAGCCTTGAGAGATCAGGACTATTCAATCTGAAATAGTCTGTACATTGCTTTGGGGACGCTTTAATTTGATCCTCTAAATGTAGCGGAACTGAGCAGATAAACAAGCTCATTCGTCACCATCTGTGGAAGAGGGATCCTTCTAGAAAACCCAGCTTCAAACGGAGACGACCTGTGCGCTGACCCCGTGGCAGCGCAGAGCCTGTTTCTGTTGGAAGTAATTCCCAAACTGGGAACGAGAGAGGAGCAAAACAGGGGTTTAACACCGTGTTCTGTTCCAGACAACCAGCCCTCCATCGTGGATGTCCTGGCCAAGAAAAAGGCTGCACCCAAACCCAAGCCAGCGGCAAAGGAGGGACCCCTGCGTGGCGAGGGTGACAATGCCAAGGGGAGGAAGGTTCTGAAGAGGCAGCCAAGCTCCATGGATTCGGATTCCGATTCGGATTTTGGCTCAAAGCCTGCCAAATCGGTTGCATCAAAGGTTTGTGCAACACCATCGGCGCCAAGGGAACCGCGGAGTGTGGGGTGGGTTCTTCTGGCAGGAAAAGCTGGTGGAGGTCGAACCTCTCTACCTGGGTGTGAGGAATGGGGAAGAGGGGGGTCACAGAATCATAGAATATTCTGAGCTGTAAGGAACCCACAGTGATCATAGAGTCAAACTCCCAGCCCTGCACGGGACACCCCAGCAATCCCACGCTGTGCCTGAGAGTGGTATCCAAACGCTCCTGGAGCTGTGTGAGCCTTGGGGCTGTGCCCATTCCCTGGGGAGTGTGTTCAGTGCCGGAGCACCCCCTGGGATAAGGACCTTTCCCTCATAAGAGTCAGACACCCCGAGTCCTTGGTCTGCTCCCACCACCTCAAACACCCAACATCCATGGCACAGCGGGCACGTGGTGCTCATTGTGTTCCCTGTGGATGCTCAGATCCATGATTCCTTTCCTGCTTTCCCTCCAGAAATCCAAGCTACAGGACAAAACCTTCACCATTGACTCCGGTGATGAAAGCCCCGTAGCTCAGCCCCGTGCCAGGCCTGGCCGCCTCAAAAAACCTGTCCAGTACCTGGAGTCCTCTGAAGATGAGATATTTTGAGTTTTGAGGAAAATTTTAAACTCCAGATCCACAACGAGCCTTCAGCAGCACTTCAGAGCTCCCACAAAAGACCACCTCAGCCTAGGAAATCTTCACCAAATGTGAACCGCTCAAAAGAAGTTCATTACAGGTGAACACATCTCGTTTTTTCTTGGTTTTAAACAAGTTAGATTTGTTCAAACAGGAACTTCCCCTTTTTGGTGAACATTGGAGCCACGTGCCCAGTGAGTGCTGCCGCACTTCCCTCTTCCCCATTATTTGACACTTCGTGGTCCTTTTTGTGTTAAAGTCGACTTTAGAATATGCCAAATCCTTTGAAATTCATACATCCCTCTTGAAATATCTTACAGTACTTGAAGTACGTGAATTCTTAGTTCCACCACCCAACACAGGTGAGCTGGAGTCGTTTTTCCAGCACTATTCCCTCACTATGTAAATATTTTCTGTGTTTTTTCTTGTCCTGAGTTTGTTCGTTTAAATATTTGTCTAATAAAAGTGTTTTTACTTCTTTTCTTCACTGAATTTGTATGTTTTTAGGGAAATAATTGTAGAGCTTGTGCTAAGCCCTCCCTCTGTCAGAGCAGAGGCCTTGGCACGAGCTCCAGGGGGTGCTGGGCTGGTTGGCCACTTCCCCACTGGCTGTGGCCACTGTGGCTCCACAGCTGAATTCTTGTGAACACCTCTGTGCTCCCCAGCACGGGGGGAGCTGCTTGCCCACTGCAGCTGTAGTTGCCCCATCCCTGGAAGTGTCCACAGCCAGGCTGGAGCAACCTGGTCTAGTGGAAGATGTCCCTGCCTATGGAAGGGATGAGCTCTAAGCTCCCTTCCCATCCAAACCATTGGATGAAACCCCAGGGCCCCCCGCGCTATCGGTGCTTTGCTGGAACCCAGTCAAGTGTGGAAAGCACTGTCAGATTTTCCACTGGCTCTGGAGAGCGTCTCCAGCGCGTCCCCTCCGAGGGCTGGGCTATTTACGGCTCCTCTTGCTGCAGAATGACCCATGACACAGCCACGGGTGGGCTGTGGGGCTGCTCTCAGAAATCTGCCATCACCCTAATGTGGATGTAGAGCTCTGGGAACAGAGTGGACCACGAGGTCCATACCAAGAGTTTCCCATCCCAAAACCTTGGATGGGGTGCTAGGGATGTTGTTGGACGGGACCTGGGCCATCAGGCACTGACCTACCCTGGGCATTGCACGTCCCCAAGGGGTGAGGGGGGTCTGAGGGTGACCTGGGTTCTCCAGGGCTCTGCTGCTGTTACTGAAAAGGGGATTTGAGCGGCCACCAGATGCTGTCAGCACTGGGCAGGGCACTGGCAGCAGCCCTGGCCGTGCCACACAGGATTTTGTAGGGATTAGTCTACATGTGCCAGAGCTGGGGACAACCTGGGAAGATCCATGGGACCCCCAACAGCCCTGGCACAGCGTCCTGGGGCAGAGAGGGCTGGTGCCAGCCGTGAGCATCCCCCAGGCACTGCAGCGCTGGAGCGGTGGCAGCAGGGCTGGGTGTACCCAGGCTCTGATGGGTCAGGGGGGTGATGCCAGCGAGGGGGGCCTTTTGGGGGCCGAGTGCTGTGGCCTGTGGTCCCTGCGGCCCTGTGGGTTTGGGAAGGACAAAGTATGGGGGCCTTTCCGCACTGAGGCCACAACCCCTCTCCCAACCTGTGCCCTGGGCAGCTGCTGGCCCTGGGCAGGGCAGCTTTTGTCCTCGAGCCTCACCGGCAGTGCTGAGCCCTCCCTCCCTCCAGGCGCCCCTGCGGGTGCTCTGTCCCTTTAAAAGGACTCCAGGCGTGGCTGTGGGACCATTATCCCATCCCAGCTGGACAAAGAGACCGGACAGTCCTGGACAGCCCTGGACAGCCGGAGCCAGCAGTGCTGGCACACCGTGGACCGCAGCCTCCGCAGGTACGGGGCTGTTGTGGGGGGCCACAGCTCAGCCAGGCCGAGCAGTGGAGGGGGACAAGGGGTGGAGAATCTGCTGCTCCTGCCCCTGCTGGTGCCCTTGCACCCATCCCTGGGCGAGCGAGTCCTGGGCACAGCGGGTGCCTGGGGACACACCTGACAGGTAGCACCCGTGGGTGCCTGGGCACCCTCCCGTGAGCGCGGACGCCGTGGCGCGTTTGGGAATGGCGGGAGGATGGAGAGCCGGAGGGGCCGTGCTGCCGCCGGGGTCCGACGTGGCGGGCACTGCGTCCCCCAGCGCTGACCCCGCTCCCGCAGCGCGGCCATGGGCGAGTGGGGCTTCCTGAGCTCGCTGCTGGACGCCGTGCAGGAGCATTCGCCCATGGTGGGCCGCTTCTGGCTGGTGGTGATGCTCCTCTTCCGCATCCTGGTCCTGGCCACCGTGGGCAGCGACGTCTTCGAGGACGAGCAGGAGGAGTTCGTGTGTAACACGCAGCAGCCGGGCTGCAAGCCCGTGTGCTACGATGCCGCCTTCCCCATCTCCCACTATCGCTTCCTCGTCTTCCACGTCGTTGTGCTCTCAGCACCCGCCGCCCTCTTCGTCATCTTCGCCGTGCACCAGGCGGCCAAGCCGGGGCGCGGGGGGGCTCCCGGCCAGCGCGCCCGCCGCCTCCAGCCCTTCTACGTGGGCAGCGTGGTGGCCCGGATCGCCGCCGAGCTGGGCTTCCTGCTGGGCCAGGCGCTGCTCTACGGCTTCAGGGTGCAGCCGCTCTTCGTGTGCCGCCGCCGGCCCTGCCCGCACCGCGTCGACTGCTTCGTCTCCCGCCCCACCGAGAAAACCGTCTTCATCCACTTCTACTTCGTGGTGGGGCTGGTCTCGGCGCTGCTCAGCCTGGCCGAGCTCGCCCACCTCCTGCGCAAGGGACCCCCGGCCCGGCCGGAGCGGGGCCCGGCGCCCGGGCAGCCGGCGGGGGCTGCGGACGGGCCCTGTGGTCCCCACCCGCGGGGAGACCTCACCGTGTGACCGGGCCCCGGCTGCCACTGCTGGAACGAGCCGTGGCCGGTCTCAGCCCCGGCAGTGACTGCGGATCTCCCTGTGCCAGAGGGGGCTCGGCCCTCGCCGTGCCAGGGAATCCAAACTGGGCCGGGCTGGGCTGTGCCCCGCTGCCCCCGGTGCCCCCGGATCCTGCTGCGGGNCCGGTTCCTGTTGTGGGCGGCGGATGGGCCTCACCCGGCAGCTGCGGGGAAAAAAATACGGATAAAAAGAAAACAAACAGGTCCCATCCCTGCACAGTGGCAGGAACACCCCTGACCCCCCAGCCCAGCACGGGGGGGCCAGGGCTGCCCCCAAATGCTGTGCTGGGAGTGTCACAAATGCATCAGGGCTGGCCCCTGGCGTAGAGGGACATGACTGTGGCCTCAGGAGTGGGAAGGTCAGAGCTTTAGGGTGCTGAGGGGACCCCAAAGGGTTCTGTCCCAGCCTTCAGGGATGACCAGACAGGGAGAGCAGCATCAGGGCTGGCCCCTGGCGTAGAGGGACATGACTGTGGCCTCAGGAGTGGGAAGGTCAGAGCTTTAGGGTGCTGAGGGGACCCCAAAGGGTTCTGTCCCAGCCTTCAGGGATGACCAGACAGGGAGAGCAATGGCAGGGGCAGTCCTGGGCTGCCCT
>WBMY01014837.1:685-25041 GCA_013397315.1 Donacobius atricapilla | reverse complement strand
GCACATGTGCAGTGCCTCCCTCATAGACAGCTGGGATTGAGACAAATAAATCGGCTCCTAACACAAGCGGAGTAGTCAGCATAGCCCTGAGCTCTTGGTTATATTTAGGTAGAAAAAAGATAGAGATGAGTATTTTTGGTAAAAAATTGCTCCACATATTTCCCCTATTTGGCTCCTTTTTTTTTTTTTTTTTTTTTTTTTTTTTTTTTTTTTTAACTTTCTTTTTAGGGCTTCTTTTTTCAGTGCTCTGCCACACCTATCAAAGTCCTGTACTCCCATCTTTTTTATGTTTTGGACTAACTCAAATAAGTCTCATAAATATATGTAATTCTTGATTTGGAAACATGGGCCTGAGAGTTCTGTGAAAGCTGGCAGAATGAAAAGTAATTGCTGACATAGATCTGTTCAGGAGCAGAAAGGAACAGAGAATCTGCTTGTTTCACTTCTATCCTTCTGAACCAGAAGGGTTTCCTTCAAATCTCAAAACTAGGTTTGGTTTTAGGGAAAAGTTCCAGTCAGCATTTGCTCTTCTAAATCAATTTCAAAATGTAAGTCCTGTGATAAATGCTTGATCTCCTGCATATAGATTCAAAAACACTTTTTTGATTCTGTCTTTTTCTGTCACAAGGAAAACATGAGAAACCTCACATTAATTTTCTTCCACTGACATATGTAGTGGAAGACAATGTAAACATTCTTCAGCTGCATACGATAGTACCTAGATGAAAATTTAAAAATAAAATACCTTTTCCCCGTTTCCAGAAGTGATTAGGATGACAAGTTAATCATCTGAGCCCCACATTCCTCAACTCATCTTAGCATATATATTCTGATGTAGCTGTCTATTCCATTCAAAGCAGGCTTTTTAAAAGGACTCTGGATATGTTGCAGATTTACTTCTCTGAAAAATCCCTTAGCCTTTTTCTTAACTAGCCACACGTGACTCAAAACCCAGAAAGACTGCAGGTGTCCCAGAGAGGTGGCTATTAAGAACATAGCTGGAACGACCTCAGTGCCCTGAACTGAAATCTAAGGAGACTCAGAGAGAGCTCTTGTCAGAGTGTCATGATTCCCTGTGACCTGGGGAAATCACTTCCACGCCCTCTGCTCAAGGCTCCTCATTTGCAAAAGAAGAATTTCTCTTTGCTTTAAGGGTCCTGCACCATTAATGACAGTGAGTGCTCAGCTTCTGAGCTGATGAAAGTCAGTCTGGTAGACTTCAGCCTGTCTTGTGCCATTTTGGGGTACAATGTGCAAAGAATACAATTTTCCTATACGACCAACTGTACTGCATATAATTTACAGGATCTAAGTAAGTATCCAGGGAATTATAATTTGTGATGGGACTGACAGTTATGAAGAAGAGAGGTGGTTAAAGATAGTCTTTCAAGAGATAGAACAATCTGGTTCAAACCCCTGGATATCTGAAAGCTACCCAAGAGCTCAGAAGAGAAGCTACCTGCAATCTCCTGCTGCCTCAACTTTATCCAGGGCTGCCCTGCAGTCTGAATGAGGGAAGAGAATGGTATTTTATATGTATTCAACTGTTGTTTTTCTTTTGTAAGTATCTTCTGTAGCTGGCATAGAATTAAAGTACTTCTATTTACAACGGTTGCTTCCCTTCTGAGGTTTCCATGATAAATGCACAGATTATGACAAATTTTCTTCTCTCACCAATGTGAAGTTTTACTTTTAAATGCACTCTAATGTTAATAAAATCTTCATAAATCCTGGCAGTGTAACAATAGAGATTTCTTGCTCAGCCATCAAAATAAAGAAAATATGTCCAAAATAATTTTTCTAAGGAGCTCTAGCAGAAATCTCTTAAAAATGTTACACAAAACAGATGCTGTGAAGACTGGGCTAAAATAAGAGCTGGCCAACTCAGCCTGAGGTGGAAGTATCTCTGGTCAAATCACTGTTTCTCTGTCTTTAGTTTCATGGATTAAAGCCCATAGGAATACAATTCTGTCTTAAATCTTCTGGTCTCTGTCATGAGCAATAGATTTTCAGTTCTCAAGGGATCAGAATAATTCAATGTATTCAAATTTAACTCAGCATTTAATACCTAATTTTATTACTGAATTCAGAGCTTCTTTTGAGTAGCATATGTTGAAGTCTAAGAGAATGGAAATAGAAACCAAGAAAATCCATCTAAAGGTCCAGCCTGTGAAGTGACTCCATTCTCTGTTCTAGTCAACAGCCTATTAGAAGATACCTTGAAAGAAAAAATTTCTGAGCTTTCATCTTTAGAGAAATATATATTGTAATGAAACTCTATGAGCTGTGAGGGGTTCAGCTACTTGTTTTTACTGACCATGTACAAAGTTAGTTACATATGTGCATTCCTATGCTGGCAGCTTCTGTTAACTTTTAATAAAGGTGCAAATGATTACTTCAGCAGTACCTAACTGAACAATATTTCACTTGATACCTATGTGAAATGAGCCAGAAAACATGAGGCAGTTCTGTTCTCCACAATAATAAAGGTGACAGAAAAGAGAATAGTTTGCCACATAATCATGGGATCAAAAGAACACGCAATATGTGAATAAGCATGGAGACTGAAAATCAAACTGTCTCTAAAGCTGCTTGTACTTTGCCAAGCTGATACAGAGAAGCTGGTCAGCAGCTTCTGAGGAAGGCCGTGGTTTTGTTTTGTTTCTTGCCTGAGCAGAGGTTAAAAAAAAAAAGTGATAGATTCTTGACCTACTAGACACTGAAGAAAAACTTTTGCTGAGTGTCACCTGTAATATTTCAGTTGTATCCTGAGAAGAATGTGGTAGGTGCTAATTGCACTGGAAACTAGTTGATCTATTTTTCACTGTGAATGTTAGCTTATAATTTGTGCCCATGCTGAATTTTTGAAACATAGTTCAATAAAAAATTAAATTGTCACCCTGTCACTTCTGTCAACACAATGCTCTGTCAACTGTTGAAGTTCGGCCTCACTTTGCAGACATTAAAGATCAGCAGTACAGGCAGCACTATTTTGTTCAATTGAAAAAATTATCCCTCCATTTACCTTGCTCTCAAATTCAGATCTGTGAGTGCACTTCTGATAGGGGTGAGAAAATTCTTGGCCTATGCTAACAAGTCTGAGAGAAAAGTTCTGGGTTTAAGGAATCGAGTGCAGAAATTAAGGTCTTGCAAGCAATTATATAGTATCAAATCAAGTTTGAGAATGAAGCCAAATTCTTACATTTCAGAGATGCTTTATGGTTTCTCTTGATATGTAGCTTTCCAAAAGCACAATCAATAAAAAAACATTGCAATTTTCCTTCATCTGCAGAATAAGAGGGTCTTGAGAGATCTACATGTAGGTCTAACTGCAAGAAAAGGGTCAGACTGAGAATGCTCTCTGAAACTCTGCTGCTTATTCCCAATTGTATTAAAAAACTGTTTCATATGGAGGTATGTAGTGACCAAAAAATATGTGGTAAAATGGGACATAGGGATATACTGGTAATTTTCTTACTCCTCCCTGGCTGCATGCTTGTAGTCACCACAAGGAACAGGACACTGGTTTAAACCAGTGTTCACTTCTCTGCAACATGGATGTGTATCTATTACAAGGGTGAAAAAACAGTGAGAAAAATAAATATAGTCAGCATTTCATTTATATATTTCTGTTGCATTCATGCCAACCACCAATTAACACTGATTAGTGTTAACTTCCCTCTGTCTCCTTCTAGCAGGGCACTGTGCATTCACTGTTGGAGTCCAGGGCAGGTGGAAAACCCCTCAAACTGCCCTGGGGGCTCTGAAACCCTGGCAGAGACCCTGTAAGAGACTCCAGGAAAGCACAGTCCTTAGTCCATGAGAAAAACTTCCAACACTTACGGATGAGTTAAGAAATAATAAAGATTTAAAATAGAGTTAGTTTAGTTTGTCACATGGTGAAAAACTGTAGTTTTGGGTTTTTAGTATGGAAATAGATCAGAGCAAGATGGAGAATTTTGGGCGTTGTCTCATGTTCTTCATCTACTCCATCTTCTACTGTGACGGTGGCACAAAGACATTGGTAGAATGAAATCAAGGTAGAAATTGCGTGTTTAGAATAGGTGACAGTAATTGGCACAAGACCATAAATATAGTATGTTTTTAGAGTTAATTGGATTAGAAATCTTTAAAACAACCTAGCACCTTGCATCCATGTTCCTGTGGCAGTGTTTTCCCTGAGAGCGCTGACACTCCTGTAAGAACTTGAGATAAGAAATAGAATAAACACCTTGGAAGACCAAGCTGCAGGTTCCGTCTCATCTTTCAACCCTGGTACGGGACTTTGAGAGACAGAAAACCCCTAATTAGGGGAATGTTGGGGTAAAAATCCCGACAATAATTCACCAGCTTTCCTTTTTGCAATTTAAAAACTCCTCCTCACTTTTGTCAATAGAAAAGATATATGCTGTTATTCACTTTATCAGCCAGTCAAGCAATTCTGTTTCAGAGCCTGATCCAGAGTCCATGGAAAGACTCCTACTGGGTTAAATATATTTAAGATCAAGCTCTTAGCAATGGCAGCACTTTAATAAATCTGTCTTGCAACCTCTTTGATGGGCTGCATGCCTTTGTGCTTCTCTATGGCCTGCCAGCCTTAGGGTTTTCTTTGTTTTTTAAGGATTTTATTCTTCCCAAGCAACCCTGACTTAGGTTCTGTACAGCCTCACTGAACCTAAATAGAGTTTTACAGATTGTAAGTCAGAACTGACTCTTATTCTCTGATATTGTCTTTTTCTGATCCAAAGTTCGCTGTCATGCTAGTATTTCTCTTCCCCTCATCTGCTTTCAAAATTTAATTTCTCCTTTATTTCTGTTTAGCTCTGTTTCCAGAGCTCTGGCCCCACCACTCAGTTGCTAAATCTCTGTCTCTGTCTATTGGGCTTCCTCCTTCCTCTCAACTGCCAGATCTTTGCTGGCTCCCAGCAATCTTCTTTCCATCCTTAAGTGCCATAATGTATTTGTTGCTATTTAGTGAGTTAACAAAGATGGGTAAACCCACACTCTTACTCTCTCTCCCAGCATTCCTAGATGGAGAGTACAATAAGTACAAGCCAAACCAGTATTTTCTTCTAAGGAATCCTAAACTCTTAATAGGCATGCCTTTCCAATTCTCCAAAATAGATAGGACCATATCCTCTGACAGTAACTTGATAATACTCCATTGACTTCAACAACTTTACTTTGACTATGATTGAATTTACACCTTAGTATAAATGCAGCTTGTGTTTCACTTAAATCACTAGAAACTAGTTAAATGTGTAGCAAATTAAATTATCTGATGTCAAATTGCTGCAAGTTCCTAAATTAGTACTGATTAATATCAAATCTTAAAATTGTGTTTGAGGTGAAATTAAAATTACCATTATCTAATGGAAATTGCTCTGTACTATATCTTCAGTGACAGTCACAAGTTTAATAATCTAACAAACCACTGGATGTCTCTACTGTGCCGTATCAGTCCAGTTAAAAATATATACATCAAGTTTAAAAGCCTACTTACAAAAAAAGGCAGTTTGAACCTGGAAATATTTGAAATGATGGGACGGAGATATGAGATGAATCTCTCCCTGGATATGCTATGAAATGCAGACTGACGCGGCTGGAGAGTTCCCCAGCTAGCCCCTCACTCCAGCCTGTGCCAAGAGTGGCCACCCTCAAATCACAAGCGGTCTGAGTGGTGGTGCAGAGCAGGGCTGCTTTTGCTCCCTACGGCCCCTGATGGTGCAGTGTCAAGGATCGAGGATCGGGATAAAGAACAGGGAAGGATCTTTCGTGAGGTTCTCAAAAGAGTTTATTCCCAAGAGAGGAGGGTCAGGGACGAAGAACCAACAACAGCACTGTGCACAATCTTTTAAACGGGGGAGGTACAAGGGAAAGGTACAATTCTTCAACCAATCGGGGATACACCAGGGAGGAGAATAAGGAGGGGGCTCACAATATAACAACCAATAGGAAAGACAATGGGAGGGGAAAGGGTCAAACGGGCCAATGGGGCCTTGTGGAATAGGGGAATTCCAGGGAGGAGTTTAGGCAGGGGCTTGGGACAACAAAGACTGACAGGCAACTTTCTAGAACAAAGGGTAGGGTTTGGGGGGGGATTGACATTCAGGTAGGTGGGGCAAAAGGCAGTTGAGGAGTGATAGACAATTCCAAGAGGGAGGAGAAAACTTTGGGCAAACCCATCCACCTGAGGGGAGAAAAAGGAACAAGCTATTCAAATGGGTTTACAAAAATGTGTGTAAAGAAAAACACACCACCACAGCAGACATTATCTATACAGTACAGTAAAATTCAACTGTTACAAATAAGGAAGTTCCTTTTCCTTTTATAATTCAGGTGGTACCTGTTCTTCAGAGGTATAGAGGTGAATCAGAGGTGATATTTGATTGCTTTTGTTTCTTTAAATCAGCTGAATGGCATTCAGATTTAAATTTTAGTCTTTCTTCTTCAAACACCCTTCTAATACCTTATTCCTTTGCTGTCCCTTTTCATGGATGCTATCCCTCTCCAGAGATGATGGAGATAGTGCTCTGGAAACTGTAAATGTTAATTAAGTAACAAAAGACTACATAAGAACCAAGGCAGTTTAAAACAGGAAGGATAAAATCATAAAGACAGGAATACCTAATGGTGTCAAATGTATTATATGGGCTATGTGCTTATATGTGTAAGGGAAGGGGGATGAACCCTCTGATAGATACCAGCTGGATTTAGTCACCATGGCTACACAAGATTTGTTCTGGCTGTCCCTTCAAGCTGTTTTTCCAGTGGAAAGGATTACAGGGCTGGGAGGTTTCTGTGGGGCAGGCACCACATTGCTTCTGAGACAGGCTGGCAGCAGTACATCCAGACACCTGATGAGAAGATGACAGGCATTTCCTCATTCAGACACCTCATGTGGTACTGGAAGGGTTGTGCTTGAAAGTGAGGCTGGTTCTGTTTGCTTGGTATCCTGTGCCACTCTCTTTGGGCCTACTTGTATTCTGTATCAGCATATGTTAGTTTGCTAAAAAATTCCAAAACCACTTAGTGAGTAGCATTGCGCAGAGTGAGTGTTCTGTACACCAGATTGAATTGTGACTATATGACCCAAGTTGTTCCTTCCAGTCTTGTTTTGATCTGAAGTTAAAAAAATGAAGCATCAAAATTAATAATAAACACCACCACCACGCGGTTTTCAATTTATCACAAAACTACCCATCTGTCAGAGTAGCTATAAGTCATTACCAGTATGAATGCTTTTGCTTATTTGCAGTCCCTCACACAGTCACTTTCACTTTTGAAGATGAATCAGGATATGAAAAATGTGTGCTTGGTTTGAGAACTGTGAGTTACGGCAGTCAAATGCTTCTTTGCCATGCCAGTGATGACTACTCACTGGCATCTCTAGTACAGGTGCTGGGTATTCATGCAGAAGAGATGCCATGTGTGATGCTAGAAGGCAGTGGTAGCTAATTATTGTGTTGAGCTAGCAAAGTGGGAATTTACAGTGTGTTGTCAGATACTCATGAATTATTCTTACCAGGAAAAAGGTAATAAATGTGGGCTAGATATTCTTACCTCAGTCTTAATAATCATGATTGTAGTTGGTACTTCCATTTGAGTGGTTTTTTATGTTTGTTTGTATTTTTAAAATTTTTTAAATCCATAAAAATATTCGAACAGGAAAAGCAATTATCTATAATGTGGATTCAATTTTACTTCATCCTAAAACTTTGGTCTGAGCAGAGCAGTTGAGTTTAAAAAGACTGCTCTGCCCTCCTGTATATGTAATAAATTCCTGCATAGCAAAGTTTAAACATGCGGCTTCAGTGAACAAAGGAAGCCACTTAAATGTAGATAAATCAACAGCTTTTGTTCAAAGGAACCTTTTCACCTCTTCAATGGCATGAAATTTGCAAGAAAAAACCAGTATTTTGAATTTTATCCTGCCTTTCATCCAAAGAACTCTGCAAGAAAAAAAAAAGTAAAAAATTAGTTTCCCTTATGATACAGTGTTTGCAAATGTTGATATTTCACTTTGAAGGGGGACTAGGTCAAGACAAAATGAGGAACAATGTTTTCTTGAAAGTCTGACTTAGGCAACCTGTACTAAGAACTGGAAATATGACCTGGATTATCATAGAATAAAAGTCCTGTTTACTTGTTTTTGGAAATGAAATCATGCAGAGGACAAATCTCTAAAGAATCTAGTCTACTGACCGTGGATGAAAACTCAACAGTTCACTGCAGGTATTTCTGCATTGACAGTAGAATAAAAGTAAATATATGTCAACTCTATTGGCAAACACACTGCTCATGGCGTGAGCTAGGTCAGGTCTATGAGTGTGGCAATGCCTGATCTCATTGGGGATTTAGTTCTTAGCCTCTGTGTCAATTCGAGACCCATAGAATGCTAATAAATGCGTCCACGTACCTTGCAGAACCCGTGCAAGGATGACTATATGGATATTAATGGATTTCAGGTGCTTAGCTGAATTTACCAAAACAAACATTGCATATGTTTTGCCAAATGTCTTGCTTTGTCCAGATCCCAATGTACCTTGACTCATATCAGACACAAAAATTTACTTCTTTTTCCCACCTGTAGCATTTCTCTAATATATGTTTCTTAATATTATATTTATATGTATTTTAATTTTCCAGAATAATCAGGTTTGCAATTTCCCTTGGGGAGAATATTTGCTACTTCAGTAAATTTTCTGACATTCATTCTTAACATCTTGACTCTGTATCTATTCATATCATTATATTTTATGCATTCTCTAAATGACTCCATTTATTACTTATGTTTTTCTAGCTTTAGAATATTTAACATCTCCTATTAAGTCTCCCCACTATGCACTGAGGTGTCACTTAGCCAGGCTATCATGCAGAATTAGCTCCTAAAATTCTGCTTCATTATTCACCTGTGGAACCTTAGCTTTTGGGAAGCTCTGGTGTAAACTCCCCGCCTGTTTGTCAACACATATTGGTCTGTGGGCTGAATGCAATGTGCCAACTGTGAATATATGAGAACTGTATAAGGCAAGGACAAGCCCATTCCAGTTGCCTCATGTGACACCCAAATCCAAGCACTTTCTTCTTTTCACTGCTTTATATCATAATGAACTATACGTTATCACCTCCAACCTCTTCTCCATCCTGCACAACCAACCCAGAGTATTTCTGCCTGGAGAGTATATCTACCACCCCCTAGTGAATGTTTACATCTCTTCATTAGCCTTTATTAAACTCACTGAACTGTTCCCAGTGAATTACTAAAGACACCTTCTTTCCCATCACTCTGGTTCCTGAGCTGTTGTCCATCCTGAACAACTTTAAACAGCTGCTTTCAACCATCAATCCAATTTTTTTGTGTGCTTGTGCTGTCCTCAGATTGCGATGACTCATTCTGCTACTCTACCTATGGAAGTAATGTCTCTAGATGTCTTCATCCTTTAGGATTGGTGTGTCTGTCTAGGAGAACCTGTGGCTCTCTCTCCAGCTGCAGTGGGATTTGCTTCTGCTGTCATCAGATCTCTGCTGTGAACCCACAGCATGACTAAGGTGAAAGTAAAGGGTGAACTTCAGCCTGCACCTCTTTCCTCAATGCCAAGGATGCTCTCTACTGAAGTGTAGTAGTTCCCTGCGTATCCTGCATAGTCAGGCTTTTGGCATGGCCCCCAAGGGCTGTGCCACTCCCCTCAACAGGCTGGAGGGCAGTATGCTTCTGCTTAGATTTCTCAGAGATGCTGATGATCATGAAAGTCTGTAGTCAAAGTGAACTAATGATATTGCCAGAGGATATTGAAGAAGGGGGGGGAGAGGGAGCAGAGCTGCCTTTGAGACAGAAGGCTGCAGGAAGACTGGGCATTTTACAACTCTTCTAAAACGCTTTTAATGGTTTGCTTCATGGCCTCATTAAGAGAACAGTGTTAGAGCTCCAAAAAGAGCCCCCTCCAATTCTTCTAGGTGGGTAAGGCATGTCACAACACATATCTATAGCAAAGCAAAGGAGTGCAGAACTATGCTGTATGGTTGGACCCCAAAGAAAAGAGAACATTTCTTCTTTCACCCTCTACTCTGAATCCTTGCAATAATTAGCCGAAGGAAAATGAATATTAGCTTATGCTTAACTGCCTTTCCAGCATGTTACTCTGCATTGACCCAGTAGTGCTAAACCAATTATTTTTTGAACTTTATGGCTTTAAATAATCCACTGCTTTAAAACTCCCTCTACCCCTCAGCTACTTAACCACAGGCCCGACTGCCCTAAATCCTTTTCTTATACTTTGTAGCTTTTTAAGCAAGCCCCCTCTTTAAGTAGACATAATCCCTTCTCTGTAGAAAACATGAAAGACCTTGAACAAATCAAGATTTCTCCATGGAGAATTCAGCTAATCCTCTGCTTAGCTCCTAACAAGGAAATCCATCTCGCCACCAAGCACCCCATTACTAGAACTAATGCCTGACTTGAATAACAAGCACATTATTGTGCCTTAATTGTAGCACTGCTCTGTCACATGGAGAAGTTTGAGAGGAATGTGACTCTGCTCCTCCAGGAAAGACAGGTCACACCTTTTTGTTGATGTTCATTTTACTGTGATTTAAAAGCAGATTAAATTAACTATTAATATGAACTGCATATACTTCAGATTAGATGAAACAGCTGTACTGTAGCTCTCTAGTACACTCTATTATAAGACAAGTGCTGTTACACTGGATTACTATTCTCCTTTACATTGTCTTTTGACTGTTGTGAAATTTGTATGCCTGGGCTTGAAAGGGTATAATCATGCCTTTGGGGAGAGGGAGCATCAGACATTTGGTCACAGAAAATTATGTTAGTGTTAAATCAGAGTGAAAGCCAACTAATCCACAGCATGGATGCATGGTCAGCACTTTTTCCCAGAGAGGCTCTCAGCAGTATCAACTGGCTACAGCTAGAACAGTAGAAAGGAGACAAAATATTTTGTGGAGAGATAACTGTATGTATCAAAAAGAAAGAGAAGGTGCCACTCCAGCTCCGGGGTAAAGGTGCTAGCACTGTGTAGCTGCTCACTGAGTAGCATCACAAAATGGAAACAGGAAGAGGACACCTGGTACAGATCCTGGCATGATTTTGGGCCTGACCTCATAGGCCACTAGTGTGGGGCTAGTCATTGCAATTACTCCTTGGATCCTTGTGATCCAACAGCCACAGCTAGATCAGAAATGAGCAATACTGTGGGGAGCAGGCTGTGTGCACCTCACCCTGTGCTCTTCATGAGCTTAGGGGACAAATGGCTTTCTCCTCAGCTTGCCCAGGTTTGGGGAGAGGTGTCCACTGCATTCTGTCAACAGCTATGGAGGGAGATATGCTACCAGGAGACAGTGTGTGAGGCATGAGCCCTGAACAGGAAATGAACCTCCTGACTGATGCACTCATGTAAAGCCACACTACCTCTGATTTAGTCTCTTAATCAGCTCCATGCCTTCGAATTAGTGTGCTTCTTCTGCCAGTCAGAAGCTCCTCTAGATGCCCCGAAGCCGTATGGGACTACAGGTGAGTCCCTGTTTTTTTCTGGATTAGGAAGGACAAATTCATTTGGAAGATGTCTGGGGCAACTCCTGAATTAAACAAGGAAATATCTTTGATGCTGTTTTTCAGAGCTGAGAGAATTAACTGTGAGAAGGGCAACTAATTTCTATGCCTGATAAAAGCACACATGTATTGCTACAGGAGAGTGAAATGCTGTCTGTTTAAATGTGATGAGAAATTAGGATGAAATACCTTTTTCATTCAGGCATGGTTTATCATCTGATGTGGAGTGCACAGGCTGCATGTTTATTCTCTTGGTTTATAATGTGCCTTTTTAACTAGGATTTTTTTCCTCTCTGTACAACAAACTTAGCTGTGGTTACTGCTGTACTTATGTCTCTAGATTCTAAAGTATAACACTGAGAGATGGGGGGGATGAGGGAGCAGCAGCAGTATATGTATTTAATATGACATTAGGCAAATACTGAGCAAGATTTTAATTACAGTAGTTATGGCAAATTTTCCTGCTGTAGGAGATGTCAAAAAATCCCCCTATATTCAACAACATGAATACAAGAACCTCATTGCCTGCTCTTCCCATCTGAGGCTGCATGTAAAGTGCAGAGTAGAAGAGTTAAAGGGTTGTAGTTTAAGGGGATTTCCACTAGATGATGGTATGAATCTTCATAATGAGAAAAATCAAAGTGGTCAGCTTAAACAGGAATTCAGTAAAAGCAAAATGCCACACAACTAGAGGCAGCAGCACCCCCTAGTCTTCCCCCTACTGCATTATTGTGAGGCTGCATTAATTGATCTGTCATTAACACCAGCAGTGTCCAGCAGCATCACAGTGGGCTGTGGCACCACGCAGGCAAACTGAATGGACGGGTAAATTTACTTGATTTAAAATCAAGTAATAATTTGCTTAATTTATTTTGCAAATTAGACTAGGCTAACATCAATTCATTTTTAAATGATTACTGTAAATGAGAGTAATTGTGTAATTATCAGCAAAGTAATTACAGAGAAGAAGAACCATTTACATGAATCTGAAATAAAAAATCAAAGCTGGGTCTTATATTCCCAGCTGACAGATGTCAGGATGATATTGGGCCACAAGTCTCAAGTCTGTTTGCCCCAGGAGGAAAGAGGATACAGCTCTTTGTAAATCTAGGTAGTATCTTCTCTACCTCACTTGGATTGGCAATGGAGGCCTCAATGGAGAGTTTCATGAAGATCTTTTCAGGCAGGAGAAATCACTTAGGAGGAAGGGCATGTAGGAAAGAACATATCATCAAGAAAATCTGCTGGGCAGAACAATATTTGAAATATATTAGCAATGGAAAAATGCATGCTTTAATCTCTTGGGAGAGTACCAAAGGAAATGCCACTTCTGGATGCCAGTGGCAGGAGTAATACTACCCAGATTCTCCACTTTTATCTGGGGGATAGTGCAGCACCCCTAGAATATGACTGCTCCTTGCAGCTTGAGGAAGGAAAAATCCCAATTCCATTTTCATTTCCATTTCTCATTGCACTGCCTCTGGCTGAGATGGAGTTCATTTTCTTCGGAGAAGCCCAGAAAGTGACGCTTCTCTGATTTGTGCTGAAAACAATCCTGATAACACAATCCTGAGAGCTTCAGCTACTGGTGAACGGTGCTCGCACAGTGCCGAGGCTGTCTCTGTTTCTTGTCCTCCCTGTGCCTTCCAAATGAGCAGGATCCGGGTGGGCAAGTGCCTGGGAGGGGACACAGGTGGCACAGGAACAGCTGAGCTCATGGCGTCTGTGTTGCCAAGACAGTGTGAGGTGTGCTGAGGCCCTGCTTCCTGAGGAGTGGCCAGACATTTGCTTGCCCAGGGGAATCCCTTGTTCTGCTTTGCCTACGTGTGCAGCTTTTGCTTCACAGGTTACACTCATTCATGAGTCTTCTCTCTTTCCTTGTATTTCATTCCTACCTGGCAGAAGAGGGGAGTGAGGGAGTGGCTGGAGTACTGTTTGGCTGATGGCTGGAGCCAACCCGCATTGTTCATGTTAGTGGATTTATTACCCTGTTGTTAATGAACTGCTAGTTATGCAATTCCTTTAATTTACGAATGAAACCCACAACCAAACCCACAAACTGGACAAAGAGAAAGCTAGTGATGAAACAGGAAACAGAACTCAAGAGTACTGATCCTGGTATAACCAGTATGAAGATGATACTTTGTGCTTCTGAAATAGTTCTCTTTAATAATTTTTAAATCAGTATATTTCAAAAACAAATAAGAAATCCAGATTCTCGAATTCTATAAACTCTCTGCCATACAAATATCTACTTATCTATCTATAAGCTCTTACCAGTTCAAAGGTACAGCAAAGAATTATATGCTCATCAGATTGTTCCCAAAAACATGACAGTATAATAGGTATTGGTTTAATGATCTTAAGGCAAAATATTGAAAATCAGAGCTGATTTTATGTAGACAACTTTTGCACATACTTCTTTTTCAGAGGAGCTGGGGAAAAAAAAGACCATAGTTAGGAGAGGTTTGACTCTCTGCCACACACCATCTGCTTAGCCTTTCATTTCAGCTCTGGGTGCTTTTGAAAATGGTGACCTTGATGATTCTTTTTACTTGCACAGCTTTATAAAACTGTCTTGTTACATCCTGCAGGGCTGTAACTTCTAAGAATCGAGAGCCAGACAGAATCAGCTGTCATTGTATGTAGAGGTGCTTGTTGTACAGGGCTGATTGGTTATAAATTGGACATTGAGTGCACAGGCCTCCATAAGGCATCTGAGTAATTATGGAGCAATTTGCATCCTTTCACAGATTTGCTCAGGAAAGCTGTGAATCTCTAAGCCCAGCTCAATATGCAGAGGTGTGTGTGCAGAAACTGAACAAGTGCATAAGCAAAATGAAGTGCTATATTTGGGCTCCTCCTCTCTGGCAGCAGTGATTCAAAGCCCCTAAGATGTCATGGCACTCCCATTCTTTGTGCATACGAAAATGATCAGCTGAAGTAGAGGACTGTGGTTTCCACATGGAACTGAGTTGAATCATAGTAATTGATGTACTGATGCTGTGTTGGATATTGGCTACCCAGCAGGAGGAACTTGGCTGCTTATGGAAACCTTGGGAAGAAGTCACAACTTGGACCTTTCCCCTCTTCCTCCTTTTCCTGACCCTTCAGTGTAGCCAAATCTTCGAGAGGGTCACCATGAGCCTGGAGCCCCAGACAACAACTCCGGCTGCTTGCCTTCAAAATCAGCTGTCTCACAGCTGCTTTGTCCTCATGGCTGCAAAACTGGGTTTCTTTCACACTCTGACCTGCTGATCGCTCCTTACTGTCATTTATTGAACTTAGTAGTAACACATTTGTCGCCCTGATTTTTTCAGCCTTCTCTTCTGTTTCACAGTTTCATGTTTTGGGTTCTTTCTCACTCTCTGGTCTGTAAACACTGGCCAATGTTCTTGTATAGTTTCAAGGAAAGTTTTCATTCCTGTTCTTAGNGTTCATGCCTTCTGATCAAAGTGTGAGTGTGTGTTTGTGTGTGTGTGACAAACTGCATCAACGCACTCTATTTTTGTGCTTTATATAATTAAGCCCCAAACCAGAGAGGGAAGTGGCAGCTGCCCCATGTTTAGTGTCAGAACTGTGTGCTGTGAGACCCTGCCAGACTGAGCAGCAGCACAAGTGACGTGAGGGAACGTGCCAGTGCTTCTGTCAGCGTCAGAGCATGTGGGTGAAATGTCTGCTGGTTGCAGGCAGATAGACAATGGTGCATCTGTTGTAAAGCCTGCATGTCCATGTAAAAAACCATCAGAAAACTGTGGACAAATGTGAAGCAGTGGCATGAGTTCTTACTGGCTGGCTACCTTATAACGTGTGGCTGCAGTATTTCTAATGTGGTGCTAGCCAGACTTCCTCTATTGTCCAACCGTGATCTGTGCAGAGGGAGTATTGTTAGCTTGACCTCAATAACATAAAAGCAAAACTGAAAGCTTTTTACACATCTTTTGCCAGCTAATGGGTCTTTATTTTCCCATCCCCCAACCACAATTATCCTTCTAATATTTCCACAGAGTAATTTCTGTGGTTTTCTTTTCCCCATTTACTGTAGGATTACAAAATTAATGCCAGGAGTTCACTGTGTATGGAGCTTTAATGGTTAGTAGTTCATAGATTTTTACAAACACAGGCAGCAGTCTAAAGTAGAGACGAAATTTCATGACTTGACATCTGAAGTATTCCCCGACTTCAAAGAAGTTTCAGCTGGCCAAGCAGCCTCATTTCAGTAACTCAGAAGAAAGGTGTTAGGAAACCTGGGAGTGGATGTGTTCCCACCAGAGACAGAGCAATGGAGAGCATGAAAGAAAAGAAATCCCTCCTGGTGGAACTGCAGTTGAAATGTCAAGGATCTGGAGTCCTAAAGGGGCCAATGAGGACTTCAGATTGAAGTATATACAAGATGTTTTTGGCCTTGGCCAACTCTGAAATAATAAAGCAAGAGTCAGGCTTGGGAGATAAGAGAATAACCTTGGAAGATATTGAGAATGTCACGGATGTGTTTTTCTCTATGTATGTATGTATGTATGTATGTATGTATTTATTTAGAGGGTGGGAGTAGAGTCATTCATCAATTGCAAGTCATCCAAGAGAAGAAGGTTTCATTGTGTCTGATTCATGAGAAGACAGCAACTGCCTTCTGGGCAGAAACAAAATATGTCTGAATGTTTGGCCCCAGGGAATCTGACAACTTGGCACCAGCCACGCATCACCTGGGTTTTGGCAGAAATCTTAGTGGGTGGCAGCATGACTTATCCTCATCTTCCTGGGGATGACTGCCTTCCAGAACACACACACTGGCAAGGCAAAGAGTGATGCAGGAGAGTGGTAAATGAAAGCTGTCCTCCCTGTCAGAGGGCAACAGAAACATGTTTCTGTGTAGCAGAGAAGTGTAAGTCAACTGTCTTTCAAACCCTCTTGCTCAGTTAAAATATTAAATGCATTACAGCTTGGCACTATGCAGTTGGTCAGTGATGCTGCTTACTCTCTCCTGCAAGAGAAATTCTTTCAATTTCTCTATGGATCCTTTTAAAAAACTGGTTTTTTTGGTTCATTCCATACAACTGTTTAACTGTAAACCATTAAAGACTTTGCCTGGGGAGGGACTCAACAGAAAACCTTACCATGGGACCCCTCCTTAAAAAAAAAAAATTAGTCATCTGAAACAAGTGCGTGATTGCAGAAGGCTCCTGGTGGTGGCTCTGATACTGATAGTCATGATAAGAGGGAAAAAGCTGGAGAAACCACCCTCCAGGTGTGTGAAAAACACAAGACTGTCAAGAAAATTGGAAGTAAACAGGGACATCCACAGCTTCACTATTTTATGCAACAGAACTGCCAGTAATTGTGAAAGCCTGAGAGCAGCAGATTACCTCACTCTTGTAATTTACTCTCAGGTTTGGGGTTTCTGTGCATGTGCCTTTTCCTGGTGCTAGTGCAATTAACCCCTGTATACCAGCTTGATTAGAACTACAGCTGCCTTTCCAACTACTTTGTCAGTAGCTCGAGATCATCTAGGAATTAGGGTCTCTAGATTTATAGAGATCTTTGGTAAAGCAGCACATTGTTACAGTAGGGAGTTAAGACATCAAACCTCAGGAGGGATCCAGCCCTTTGAAATGACATGTAGCCTTTAGATTTCCCCGATTTTGTCTCCAGTAAAAACTGGGTGATTTATCTACATTATATTTATAGCATTTTGTATAGCTACAGAGTTCTTCATTCCTTTGCATAAATAACAAATATCTCCTGTGCATTTCTTTCTTTCTTCTAAGCTTCAAGAATTGTAGGAGATTCAAAATTTCTGGGTAGATATACTTGCTATAAATGTGTATTGTAGAGTGGGAATAAGGACTCAATTTTTCTAGACCTCTCTCATTAAAAGTCACCTTCAGAAAACACTGCTGTACCTTACTTATAATCAAATGACACCTCATAACCACCAAACCATTTTTAATATCCCTTAGAATCTATTGTATTATACCAAGGCTCAGACACTGTCTAGGTAGTCAAGGAAAGGAGTATACTGTCATATTTAAAAGCAGTTATTGGGACAGCTTTTACAGGCAGTGGGCTAAGACAATTCAGAAACAATTGCTTATGTGATAGTTTGAGGATTTGTCCCTGTCAAACAGTTAATATTGCTTTAATACATGAAGTAGGCTGTATAAGACAGCAATAATGAAAAATGTCAGGAAAGACAATATCAATTGTTATTCAACATCCACATCAAAGATTACTTTTTTGTCAGTAGCTTTCAGAAAATGTATTTTCCATCAGATCTGATTGCGTTCCTCTTTGAAGTGCTCCATCCTCCTGGTAGATTTAATGTGACATCTAGGCACTTTTTAGTCCCTGGGCCTCTGAGGCGATTCAAAGAGGCACAACAAGCCATCACAGGTTTATCCTCAAAGGCCGACACTGTCTGTCTGATTTATTGTAACTTTAAGAATCATCTCCAGCAAAGCATGAGCCTTTCTACCCATCCGCAGCCTCAGACTTTTATCAATTCATTTGTATGCAGCCTGTACATTCTGGAACTGAGAGCCCTATAGCCACTCATGGAAAATGCATTACCTGCTACTAATCCTTTTTATCTTTAAAGTCTGTATTTTTTATGTATAAGTCATTTTGGGTTATCATAAAATATACATAATTCTAGCCCCAAAAAAGACAAAATGAAAAGAGAATATATAATAAGTTATGAGCTTGCCGTGTCCTTATCACCAAGGATTCTAAATAAACAGCTCTCCCCATGTAAATACTGCAGGATATAAAACTGTGATTACTTTCAATAGGGAATAGGAATGCTTCCATTTTTGTTCCTCGTTTCAAAGCGAAACAGTGAGATGAATCATTTTAAACATGTTTGGGAGCACTTTTATTTTCTGTTTCATTGCTTTGGGGAACTGACACTTGTAGGGGTTCCCTGTCAAAATTCTGTCTTATACCACAGACATCCAGGAGTACCTTATGGTTCCAACACTTCGCTTCAAATTCATGGTCAACCGTAAGTTAATGACAGCTGTTTTATTTTTTCCTTTCACTCTCCTTTTTTAGGGGGTCAGGAGGGTGATGGTAATGCAGAATGTATTAAAAGTATCTCATAGCAAAAGGGGTAAACTGGCTGTAAGGATGGTAGCCTTCTGGGAGCAGGGCTTTCTCTACAAGTTTTGAGTCAGTTCACTGCAAATTCAGTGCACTATTTTCTTAAAATATGGTACTCTGTGAATAGTCCTGCCAATAACTTCACTAGATAGAGGAGCCATGCAAACTTTTATCATTCTGGATGCAATATTAAGCACAGACAGAACTTTTTAAAAATTAAACCTTACCGTCTTCTATCCATGTCAGTCCTGTGTCTCATGCAGAGTATCATAGGTCAGGATTATGAAAAGTAACAGGTAAGCACATCAAGCTGTATTTTGACACTTCTACATATATATACACATATGTATGTATATTTATGCACACACAGAGATAGATACATACACACAGAAGTCTTTTGGGTGTATGCAGGCATGCATGTAAACAGCTACTGGAACAGGTTTTACAAGCACTGGGCTAAGAAAGCTTAGTTGACCAAGGTGAAAATTTGTGTGTTCTTGCAGCTGAGGCACCAAAACACGGAAGAGTTTAAATGGCCAGCTTTAACTGAAGACTCTGAGATTCAGTGACCTAGCAGGAACTAGAAATCTATATGTTTTTGCAGGTGTTGTCTCATATGACCCTGGGGCATACTGTTTCAGTGAATCTGGTCTCTTGTTCAAACTCATTCTGTACCTCTGAGTAAAAATTAATGTTTAACACTACACACATACTAACAGACATTCCATTAGCTAAATTAGCTGAGTTACACCAAGATAAAATATAAGGGAGAATACAGCTAGGTCTATTCGTTAGATGTTATGCAAGAAACTAACACACAGGGAATGTAAATTCATATCTATTTTTCAGACTTGGATATAATACTTGTAGACTCTTTTAATGAGTATTTTCCCAATCTAATGCACAACATACTAAATTATTAAAGCAGGGTATAAGGACAGTTGTACAACACTGATAAAACATTGCTGGAAGCAAAGTGACTGTGTATATAACCAGAAAGGGTTTTTGGTGACAGACTACCTGTTTTCCTTGTACAGTTACATAAGACTCCAGGCACATGATGAAAAATAAATAATACTATCTAAGGCACTTGTGTGTTGGTGCCACTGACTTAATGGGCCTATCCACAGCCTACATGAAGAGGTTTGTCTCTTTGCTTTTTTAGGATTGAATTCTCCTTTAAAGCTCTTGGACCTGTGGGACTGAATTCAGCAAAAAGAAAGACAACCATTCAGTAACTTGTTGATTTACTGGCAAGTTTATGATGGGAAATGTTGGATCAAGTCCTGCTTTTCTTTCTCTTGCTCTCAGCAGAACATAATTCCTGATTAGACAGTTACTCCTTGCCAGCTCTTCCCTCCATCAGGACCTGATTTCTAAATTTTTATCACAATATGGTGTCTGGTGAGAATGATTATATTCTTGAGGGCTCCTTTTTTTTTCTTCAACTTTGCACAGGAGAAATATGTACTAGGAAAATGATATTACTGATTTTTTTTCTCCCCCTAGAATATATGTTTCTTTTATAAAGGTGATACCTACTACATACTGGCACAGCCCATTTATTTCTCAAGTCTGGTGTATCCTCCATGTTTGTTTGTGCTCTTTAATATGTCAATCACTAATTTTTCTTGCCTGGACTGAGAAGTGCAACTCTAGTGCAAACTAACTATTCCCTCTTGTTACCAAAATGATGAATTATAAATAGTTATTCAGCTAAAATAAACACATTTATTACAAAAAGCTTGGCTTCCAGAATGTATTATCAGTCTTTTAATGGGATAGTTTCCTGGCCTATTGTTTCTTATCTGTAGTACGTTTTTAATAATATGCCTGTCTCTTGGTTGTGACCAGACCCTAAAGGTTCACAGTGACACCAAGCAAAGAAAACTACTTTGCTCTGCAGAGGTTTACCATGGGGAAACACAAATTGTAGCGATTTACTGTAGTGGGATTTCCAGCGCACACAGAAGTATGAGGTATTCCTATTACTCACTACCCTCAAGTATTTTCTTTTCCGTAGAAAGAGAATTAAAATTCTCTTCCGCCTACTGCTGAAATGGAAAGACTGTTGCCTTCACTGGGAACCTGATCAAGCCATGTAAGATGGCAAATATGTGTTCAGCTAGAAAGTGCATACCTAATAGAAAGATGTTTCCTTTTTAAAAACCTAATAGAAAGATGTTTCCTTTTTTAAACACCTCCCAGATGTGGAAGCACCTGTGTGTTAATGCCCATGACATTAAAGGACCTTACAGAAGCACACTAGGTGGGAGCAGCAGATTGATAACCGCAAATTCAAGGGATCCTAGAGCTGTAGAATGGTTAGGTTTGGAAGGGACCTTAAAGATCATCAAGCTCCATAGGCAGGGATATCTTCCACTAGACCAGGCTGCTCAGAGCCCCATTCAGTCTGGCCTTGAACACCTCCAGGGATAGGAAACCCATGACCTCTCTGGGAATTAGCACAGCCAAAGTCAAACATGGCTCCCTGTGCAAGTTAATTGTGGGCAAAATAACTTGTCATGACAAGTTTCTTCCACTGTCTCAATAACGAACCTTGACATCCCCTTAAAGGAATCTTGTACAAGGGTGAGAGAATAGTACAGGTTTTATATATTTTTTCCCTTGGATTTTAATTCGTGACATCTGTGCTTTCTCTTTTCTCTATTCACAGTACTGCAAACTGATCTAAATTATTGCTAGTAATAAGTTAATTTCATAAAGGTACAATTTGTTTAATAAGTGCTATCACGAATCTTGTAATAAGCCATACCTGATTTTTCTCACACTAGGCGCTGGCTATCAGTATGCCTGAAAGAGGACACATACAGATACCTCTGCTTTTTAACAGGCGTAGTAATAATCCTAAAATTGGGAATAAGGATGGCATTGTGGAACTCTCAAATCTGGTCTCTGCTCTGAGGAGGATTTCCTAGGCATATGTCCATTAACAGATAACCTGGTAAATTTGGGTAGGCTGGAATGGCCATGCTACCCAATGACTACCTAAGCAAGCCTGACATGGCATGTGGGGCATGTTCAGCAGGGTAAAAATACACCATGGGAACATCAAAATCCCCTGGTACATTTGGTGTGACATTTTTGTGCTAACTACTGAAAAGCAAGATGTAGGAAGTCAGCCATCGGAGGTAGCAAAGTGTGGTGGTTTAACCCCATCTGAACAGCAGGTCCACACCAAAATGGCTCTATTTCTCCTCTCCTCCACTGGGCAGGGGAGAGAAAATACAAGAAAAGGCTCATGGATCGGGGTAAAATTAGGGACAGAACACTCAGCAATTACTGTGATGGACAAAACAAATGCAAGGAAAAAAGATGAATTTATTATCAGTCAAGTCAGAGTAGGGTAATAAGAAATAAAACAACCTTTCCCCTCATTTCTTCCTGGGCTCAACTTCACTCCTGAATTCTTCACCTCCTTCCTCCTAGCAGCGCAGGGGGAGAGAGAACAGTGGTTTAGTCAGTTCCTCACACACTGTCTCTGCTGTTTCCTCTTCCTCATTGTCTCACCTGCTCCTGTGTGGGGTTCCAAGTGGATCTGTGCACCCCATGGACCTCCACAGACTGCTCCATAGCTACGGGGGAATTCTCAGTTCCAGCAGCTGGAATACCTCCAGCCCCTCCTTCTGCACTGACCTGAGTGACTACACAGTTCTTCCTTTCACTTATTCTCACTCTTTTGACTATTGCTGCACAACAAGATTTTTCCTCTCTCTCAAATATGTTCTTCCAGAGGTACTACCTTTGCTACTGATGGGCTCAGCCTTGGCCTTGCCCAGCACCAGGTCTGTCCTGGAGCCATCTGGCTTTGGCTCTGACCAACATGGGGAAAGCTTCTGGCAGCTTCTCACAGAAGCCACACCTGTAGCCCCCCTCACCACTAAAACCTTGCCAGACAAACACAGAAAAAAAGGTGATGTTTCGAAAAGTCCAAGGTCAGCATCTACTGTGGTTTTTTTATCATATGGACAATATATATCCCTTCTCCTCCGCTCCTAACTGGAATGAGCTCAAAAAATATCATTCTTTGTAACAATAAACAAACAAACAAAATTTGTTATTACCTGTCTTGGAACCCAGTAGGAGAAGAAGTGGTTTTTTTTACTTTTTTCTGTTTTATTTTTGTTGTTATGTCTAATAGTCTGAAATTGCTGAGATAAAATCAAAACAATAGAGAAAAAAGTACCTTTGTAGATTTCTGTACATGTTTTTCAAGCCACCTATATTATTTAGTTTTTGTGATAAGTATTTCTTTAATCTCTGTCTAAGAAGTGTCTCAGTATTATGAATTATGAAAGCATGATGTTTTAATGGGATTTTATAGCAATTTCAGATTCTAACATATATCAATCTTGTGACCTGAACTGATCTTCGGTAATTTACACTCAATTATCAGATCTCTCTGCTAAGTTGCCACTAAGCAGACACCACAATGTTTTGTAGAATTTGGAGTCTTCTCTGGGAGACAGATTACAGCAGGGTTCATGGTACTATCAAGAATGAATATTCATCTGCAAGTAGCCTCTAGTGCTTGCAATAAACAACCTGTATCACTTGGAAATTCCTTTTACCTGCTAGTTCTGGGAGCCAGCAAAGCCTGTTCCAGCTAGGAAAACAAGATGTCCCCTCTGAAGATGGTCTGATTTTATCAGACCTAGGGAAGGAAACACACTAAAAGAACGGAAAATCTCTTTATAGGACGGAAGACAAGTAATTTCAAAGCCCTCTATATCCCAACCAGCTTTAAGGTACCGATTTAAAGGAAATTCCCTCCTAGCCTTAGGAAAAACTGAGTTCAAATATATCCAAAGGTTTTTGCCAGTCCTAAGTGACATATTTCCATTTTGGCCAAGTCCAGAGTTACACAGGCAAAAACCCCAGGCTGTCTATGCTGACAGGACCATGTGTAGAAAACTGAGTTCTGTTCTTAGGCTTCAAAGAGATCAGAATATAAGAATACAGAAGAATGAAATTCTGAAAAGTTAATACAAAAATAATCTGTGGAACTTTCATAAATCTTCACCAAATATGCTGTAATAATAGTTTTCCTCTGGCCAGGGTGGGGTGCTTTTTACAAGAGGGCTCTAGGGAGCATGGCAAACAGGAATGGGCAAACAGGGGCGTGATGTGGCTCTGAGGGCGTGGCACATCTCTAAGGGCGTGGCACATCTCCGAGGGCATGGCATGGCAGTTTCCACGGGCAGGGCAAGTGGGCAGGGTTGCAGGTTTTCTTCTGCCAGTGAGGTTTTTAGTTTGTTGTTTGTTGTGTTTCTGTTGGTTGGTTTTTGGGGTTTTTTGTTTGTTAGTAATGGTCTTTACATGATCAAAAACTGCAGTTAGTAAAAGTGTATGTAACCAAATTGAACCCTCCAAAAAGGATGTGTCTGTCCAGACCCCTTCCTGTGAGGAGTGTTTGAACTTATCAGTGGTACCAGGGGGTATTGCAGAAGAAGCCTGCCTGTGGTGTGAACAGGTGAACAATCTCCTTTGCTGGTGGCTGAACTTAGGGAGCAACCTGAAAGACTAAGGACTATCAGGGAAGGTGAAAGGGAAAAACGTGGAGCTCCACCCTTCCATCCGTGAGGGAGGCCCACTAGGATTCAGAGGATGCCCATTTCTCCTACTGTCAGGCAATAGGAGGACACCTGGTGGATGAAGGGGAGTGGAA
>WBMY01014826.1:39855-54160 GCA_013397315.1 Donacobius atricapilla | reverse complement strand
GAATTTTAACCCATTACACCATGGAAAATACACAGTCAGCACTGCTCAGTTCTCAGTCCCCCTGATTGAGGCACATGGGATCCTTTGGACTGTGGGGTTGTGAGTGTGCACTATGCCACCAGAAAATATAGGGGAGATGGCTCAGAGCCTGTCCCTCTGTGGCATGGTGGATACCTCCATGGGGTGGCCTAGAATTGTGTCCAGAAGGGGACAAGACAAAGAGTGGGAGACACTTCAAGGGAGAGGGATTGTGATTATGCTGGTTTTTGCTCAATCCTCCAAGAACTGTGTCCGTCTCAGCTAGTCCTCATCCCTTCCACCAGCCACAGGTTCAACCCTCCCTCTTCCATCAATACGGGAAGTACATCAATACTCCATCCAGAAATCCCACGAGTCCTCACATGGAAGCGTAAAACTCAGTGGAAACTACTGGCACCAACCCAGCCTTCACTGAAAGTGGAGATGTAACGAGTCATAAATCTTCTCACAGCAAAGCAAGCAGCAGCTCCCAAAGCAGGGCATGGTGTGTGCCAGCTGAGATGGAGCTCTGGGCGATGGGAGATGGGTGGGTTGGACAGGCACTGTCCAGGATGGGATGCACTTCGTGCAAAGGCTCTGGCGTGTGAATTCACAGAGACTTGAGAAGCTGCTGGGAAAAAAAGCTGTCTGAGTGTTTTTGGACAGAAAACTGCTCCTTCTCCCTTGGGATGTCGGACTTTGACACCAGGCAGAACCTCACTGCAGACACCTGGCAGTCCGCTCTGCCCCACACTTCTGGCACAAGCTGACCTCCCTGGGAGCTTGAACCAGAGGAAACAGCAGCTAACACATTCACTGAGTTCATCAGTGGAGTTGGCAGGGGGCCATGTGTGGGGAGACAGAGGAATTAAAGACAGCCAAAGGGAATTGAAGCACAACATCAAGAAGGCGCTGGAGATTTTGCAGAAGACATCACAGCAAGCCATAAACTAGGAACTAGATATGCTTCAGCCAAGACTGGAATATACCAGAGAAGGGCTCTGCTCCTTGTGATGGCTCAGCCAGACACCCCAGCCAGGAAAGCAGCTGCCAAATGCCCAGGCAACAGTAGAAAAGGCAAACAGCAGAGAGAAAACAAAGAGAAAGGAGACGAAGCCCCACAGTGGGAGGAGGTGTCAGGCACCAACCCCAGGCAGAGACCCACCATGTTGCTTGCCTGTTTCATGAGCCATGAGCATCAGGACTTGGCATCAAGGAGCACCAGTGCCAGGAGGGCACCTGATTAGTCATCGGCCAAGTTGTTCCCAGCAGCCTGCATGGAAAGGAAACAGCTACCAGAAGAGAGGGAAGTGGATAGGGAGGCTCTGGGAGCTCAGCTATGCAGGGGACAATTCTCTTCCTGCACAGACATAGTTAAAAAATAAGAAAAAGTTACATACTCCAAGCTTAATTATAACTGGCCATGAACAGTGATTCAAAGCAGTAGGGCAGAACAGAGCCTTCAGCACTTGGCAACAGCTGGCTCTACCACAAGACCAGTGCTAGAAGACATGAGGAGTGTCTTGAAGGTCATTTTGGCACCAGCCAAACATGATTTACACAGAGGGGACACCCTGCACCACCCAGGAGACCTGCACGATGCAAAGCAACCTCCTCCCAGGCACACATAGAGCAGGGACTGACACAGGCACACCAAAGACCTGGGGAGTCAAGACTGGCCATGTGACCTGGCCATCATCAAATGGTTGTGTCCGAGAGGATGCAAAGGACACATGCCTAAACATGGGAAAAACATTGTTTGGAACTGGGACACTGCTTCAGATGCCGCAGCCAGCCACTATACATAGTTCAGTGGATGGCTGCAGGTAGTGTGTGAGGGGCCGGGAATTGTGTGAGGGGCTGGAAATTCCCTTTTGGGGGTGGGCATCACCAAGCATCTATTCACAGCAAGGGAATAGCTGCAGGCCCAGAAGCTGTGACACCTCCTGGCAGCAGCTGCCTGCCAAGGCCCCACAGATCCCGCAATGGCAGCTCCAGAAAAGTCACACAGACAGTCTGAGAGATTTTCTTTGATGGTATCTGGCTCAAGCCAGATGGTATCAGGTCAAGGGCAGACATACCATCATTCCAACTGATGGGCTGCATTCCAGTGCCTTAGCAGTAGAGCAGACCATGCTTGCAGCAGAGAACTGGAGGGGTTCATGGCTGCCAAACCAGGAATAAGTGCAGGCCATGTTCCATGTCCTCCATAACAGGCTGAATGTAGTCACAAATGGGAAATCCCCCACCAAGATTACCACGAGGGATGCAGCCTCAATTTCCAACTGTGCAGGACTCTGCTCAAAGACTGAAGATCCCTGTGATAGTTGCCAGCATTGTAAATCCAACATGGTGCCCCAAGGCAAGGTTATAAAGGCAATAAAGAGGTTTGTGAGACCAGCTGGTACGGTTGGCATTTATCAGTAGACAGGAAGAGCATCCTCAGGACAGAAAAGTTGTGAATGCTCCATCTCTGGCAATGTTCTAGGCCAGGCTGGATGGGGCTCTGAGCAACCTCATCTAGTGGAAGGTGTTCCTGCCTTTGTCAAAGGAGTTGGAATATGATGATCCTAAGGGTTTTTTCCAACCAAAATTATTTTGTGATTGCATAGTTCTAAGCTGCTGTCCATTCCCTGCAGCTACCTCCCACGGAACAGCAGATCCCTCACACAAATACCACAGCCCCTGAAGCCCCTCAGGACACTGCTCTGGCAGATGTGCCCTATCCCATTCCCTTTGGGTTTCTCTCTCCACTCAGTAGGGAGATGAGGCCAGATCAAAATCTCCCCATGGCTTTTCAGACACAAGAACTGCTCTGCCTGTTCCCATCTCTTTCTGCTCTTAGGTTCAAGGCTGAGTTCCACAGAGCATGTCTCACCAACAACTGGGAACAAGGGGAATGGCTTCAAATGGAAAGAGAGGAGGTTTAGCTAAGATACTAGAAAAAAAAATCTTTACTGTGAGGGTAGTGAGGCACTGACACAGGTTGACCAGAGAAGTTATGAACACCTCATCCTTGGAGGTGTTCAAGGGCAGCTTGTATGGGGTCTGCGCAGCCTGGTCTAGTGGAATTGGAGGGCCCATGGAAGAGGGGTTGGAACAAGATGGTCTGTAAAGTCCTCTTCCAACCCAAGCCATTCTGTGATTCTGTGAACTTACAGCAGTGGCCTCACCCTCCCATCACAGCCCTGGGGTAACACAGCCTTAACTTAAAATAGGCTATGAGCTGTTGTGGGTTAACCCCAGTAAGCAGCTAAACATATGGCTCACTCCCTGCCAAGTGGAGTGGAGGAGAGAACCAGAAGGGTAAAAGTCAGAAAACTCATGGCTTGAGATAAAAGAAGATTTAATAGGTAAAGCAAAAGCTGCATGCACAAGAAAAACAATATAAGGAATTAATTCACTTCATCCCATCTGGAGGCAGGTGTTTACCACTTCCAGGAAAGTGTTCATCATGCTGATGAAGTAAATACTTCATCATATGTGGTGGCTGTTCAGAAAGACAAATGCTCTAACTCCAAAAACCCGCCCTTCCTCTTTCTTTGCCCCACGTTTTATTGCCGACCACAACACCATTGGTATGAGGTACACTTTTGATCTGTTGCAATCAGCTGTCACAGCTATGTCCACTCCCCACTCCTCATGCACTCCCAAATTATAAGAAAGACATTGTGACTATGCAAACACTGTTCAGCAATAACAAAAACATCCCTGTGTGATCAACACTGGTTATGACCACAAATGTAAAACACAGCACCATGTGAGTTATTATGAAGAATATTTACTCTTTCCGGGACAAATCCAGTACTATCTTCACCCCATATTTGATATCATTTAGGTTATGTTCACATCCCATGCCACCCAACACCTCCTTGTTAAACTGTCTCCTCTCCCATTTCCCATCCTTTGGTTTATAAACAAGCATTGAATCTTATTCTATTGGCCATCCCTGTAAAACATCTACAAAATGACCATTGAATTCACTTAGTCCGTGGCTTTTGGTTCTCTCTCTTATGGTGGTCGCTGGGGCAGGAGAGGTAGTGTGTTGGGTGGAGTTACTGGGCACCAAAGCCAGCTCAGATGGGGTCACTGCTGCTCTTGCACTGTTTCTTGTGAGGCTTGTCCTCCACTGGCTCAGGGATTCCTGATACAGAAATTCGCACAACATGCATCTCAAATCCCAGGTAACCACAGTGCAAGGTGACAATTTCTACTCCTGGTGTCTCGGGGCATAACACCTGATGACCCTCCTCTTATCCAGGCTCTGCTGTAGACTCATCCATGGGCCACAATCCCTTCAGGGAAGAGATTTCTATGATATGCTGATATTTATGGCCCTGGAGGTTTAGAGGTGTTCCAGCATGACCTTATTCATGGCCCTAGGGGCTTCACTGAGTACCTGCTGCAACAAGGACTTACCCATAGCCACAGACACCTTGAGGTGCACCACATCCACACTCCAGGGACTCCATCTACAGGTCGCAGTCCCTTTCCTAGGAGTTCACATTGGAGTTACAGCCTGCCCAGTGCAGCAGCACAGCAACAGCAGTGATGCCCTGGCCATCTGCTAGCCCGGGCCCATTGGCATGGATGTTATCAGAATGTTCCCAGGCACAGCATGGTGACAAGCTGCACAGCACTGCAGGAAATTGCTAAAGCAAAAAGCAGCCACTGAGAAGCAGTAGGGTCCAGTATAGATTAGATAGAGATAGAGATAGAGAGAGATAGAGATAGAGATAGAGATAGAGATAGAGATAGAGATAGAGATAGAGATAGAGATAGAGAGAGATAGAGATAGAGATAGATATATCTCCAGTATATATATGATACTCTAGTATCAGGCAAGCAAGCCCCACGGCGAGCACAGGAGCTCTATCTACTGATAGCTGAATTACAATAAAAATATAAATTCAGTCTAACACACTCCAAGCAAATCTGCCATTATCTCAAATGCTTTGAGCACCACACTGGGTGCCAAAAAGGCCTTTATCCCAGATAAAACCAATACATTTGCCATAAGTCACATGAATACCTTTCTATTCCATGGTTAGTGCTTTGCACTCCAGCTATGCCAGTGATGCTGTGGAAGCCTCAGGTAAGCACAAACTGCAAAAACCAACCTTCTTTTGCCACTGAGGTCAAGATACAACAGTCAGGGAGATTTAATTTGATAGACATGAAAGATGGGAGCAACGGTTAGGTTCAGCCTGTCCAACCGCTGGCCAGGAGCTATCATCAACATGATCAATCAAGTCCATTCCTCTTCTGTAAGCACAGCCCAGAAAGCCCTGATGTCCATCAGTAGGTTCAGTATCAACAATTTCAGTGGCCTAAATAACATGTACTTACAAAATATGTTTGCCACAAATACTGGGGAATCACAAACGGGGCATTGGAGCTAAGGTGCCCTTCTGCATATGAGCACCAGGGGGGACTGCTGACATTGCCCAGCTTTGGAGTCCACCTTTCAGGAAAAAAGAGCATAAGGCATTGACAAAAGGATGAGGAGGGACACATCTGAAGGATGGGATGACATCCAGAATGACCTGGACAACCTCTAGAAGTGGACCCATGGGAACATCATGAAGATTAACAGGACCAAGTGCTGCTGCTGCACCTGGGTCAGAGCAACCCCCAGTATCAGCACAGGCTGGGCATGAACAGACCCAGAGCAGCCCTGCCCAGAAGGGCTTGGGGGTGCTGTGGGTGAGAGGCTGGACATGCCCCAGCCATGGCACTCACAGCCCAGAGAGCCAGACGTGTCCTGGGATGCATCCAGAGCCCCGTGGGCAGCAGGGGAGGGAAGGGATTCTGTCCCTCTGCTCTGCTCTGCTCTGGTGAGACCCACCTGGAGCTCTGCATCCAGCTCTGGGGTCCCAGCACAGGAAGAACAGGGTCCTGTTGGAATCCAGAGGAGGCCACCAAGATGATCAGAGGGTTGGAGTATCTCTCTTCTAAGGAAAGAGCGGGGATTGTTCAGCCTGCAAAACAGAGGGCTCCAAAAAAGTGTGGTCTCCTGGGACCTGAAGAGAGCCTACAAGAAGATGGAGAGAGACAATTTACAAGGGCATGTAGTGACAGAACAAGGGAGAATGGCTTCAAACTGAAATTGAATTTAGATTAGATATTAGGAAGAGGTTTAGGTTAGATATTAGGAAGAGAGTGGTGAGGCACTGGCACAGGTTGCTCAGAGAAGTGGTGGATGTCCCATCCCTGGCAGTAATTCAAGGCCAGGTTGGATGGGGCTCTGAGAAACTTGGTCTAGTGGAAGGTGTCCCCCTGCCTGTGCGGGAGGCATTTGGTGTGAGATGATCCTTACATTCCCTTCCAACCCAAACCATTCTATGATTCTGTGCTGCTGGTTCATATTTAAAGGAAAAACCTCTGTTTATAGCACTGGGGAAGCTTTAATAGATGTCTCTATGGGGTAGAAGACTGGTATGCTGCCTTCACAGGCAGCCAAACACATAGTGTCCCATCAGATTTGTCCCATGACAATAATCATAAAGCCCTTTTGCCAACTCAAAGCTGCAAGGCCAGGCCAGAGAGCGGTAAGCAGTTCTCCCACTCTGGCCATGGCAAACAGTCTGCTCCCCACTGTGATGATGAACTCTCTCATGGGTACAACATCCAGTTTCTGTTGCCAGCACTCCACAGAAGAAGAAACATCAGGTACAACCTCCACATAGAATATCACAAGGAAATCCTACAATGGGCAGCTAGAACTCACAGCTTCCCAGGGGAGGAGAGCTAGTGTCATTTGTGGAGATGGGAGGATATTTCCAATTCCCCAGACATCCTGAAGCACTTCAGGTGGTGCCATCAGGTCACAGCTAAGGATGAACCAGACCCAAATGTCCATTGTATTCCTGTGCTCCCAAATCATAGGCAACTTCTCACTCCACAGGACAAAGTTGACCTGGAAAGAGGATCTTATCTGGAAAACAGTCAGGAAGCTGGCATCTCTTCTGAAGAAGAGCCCAAATCTTTCCTTTCTAAACTGGAAAGATGAAAGAGAAATCTGCTCTGGCCTATCTGGTACTTCCCACAGCCCAGATCTGCTCTGTCCTGATGGACTGGTGTGTTCTGTCTCCATCCTTGCAATGTCTCCACAGCCTTGGCAGCCAGACACTGTCAGGTCACCCAGCTTCTGGCCCTACAGTTCTTCCCTTGCTGTAAACAGCCACTCGCATGATCCCCCGCCCCAAAGGGAATTTCCATCCCCTTGCACTGCTCCTGGACCATCACACATTGTCAGCAGCCACCCACCAAACTCCAGAGCTCAGCTTCTGGCTGGCTCAGTGTTTTCCCTGTGGGCTGGTGGGTGCCTCTTCTCTTCTGACTCCCCTTAGCAAACAGTTCAGTGTGACACATGGGGCCCTTTGCCCTTTGCTGAGGGTGATGGATGCAGTGAAGTGGTCTCAACACTTCCAGGGCTGTTGTGGCATGTTCGCTCTGGACAGAGGGACATCCCTGGGACATTCCAAGCTGGTCTGTCTCTGGTGGCCCAGGCAATTGGTATCTCTAAACAAGTCCAAGGGGCCCTGCGCTGCACTGAAGGTCCAACTCCACATCTTGGGAACAGGGGTCCCGTTCCTGCCTCCCACTATGAGTCTTGCCTTGATACTTTGGTTGCAGAGCAGACCCTACAAGTTGCAGAAGTCTAGAGGAGCTCAAGGTTGCCAAGATGAGATTCAGACCAGATTATGCCCCATGTATCCCACCAGTAACTGATTGTGGTTGTAATCAGGACAGGAATTTTGTACTCCTAGAAAGATCACAAGGGCCACGGCACTAATTCCCATCTGCACAGGGCTCTGCTCCAGTGCTGAAGGTCTCTGTGAGCGTTGCCAGCATTGCAAAACAGCCTCCCTGGAGGGAGAGCGGGAAGATGTACAAACTAGCAGCAGAGGACTGTGCGCCAGTGCAGTGTCAAAAGCTTTGGGGGTATTTCTGCTCTCTCTGAATTCACCCTGTGCTCCCACCTCTGGTAGCAGGACTGCCAAGGGGTCTGCATGCCCAGAGCCCATTCCCCTGATGAGCTGCATGCCAGCTGCCCAGAGTTAGGACATTTGCACTAAAATCCTGGGAAACCAAATTTGTCTTCCCTTCTCACTGCACAATGTAGCATCCCTTCATGATACAACTGCCAAAGCTTTGTGGCCAAAGATGGAAACTCAATGTTGGAGAGAAAATCCAGAGCAGAGGAGACAAGGAGAAGAGTTCAGAACACCTGCTGCTGCTTCTGGATGGGCATGGACAGAGGGAATGGTTATCCATGGTGCTGGCAGTGTTGTGGAGTTTAGAGCTCCAGATAAGGAGCTTCAAACCCCACACAGACATGCTGCCCCCCTGCCCCCCTCCACCCCAGTTCATCTCGTGCCTCCAGAATCAGGAAATGGCCCCACATGCTTTTTTGACAGCAGAATTTCCTACCTGCATTTCCCCTCCCAAACAGCAGGACTCCAGCAGCGCCACATCTGCCCGTGCTAGAGGGGTGACCTCACTCAGGAGAAGGAAATGAGGATGCAATCCTCAGCACAGCCACACCCCAGTCTGACAGGATACCCTGAACACACCTGGTGTGAGAGACTCCCTCCCCGCTGCTGCAGAAGTTGTGTGACCACCTCAGCTGCCTCACCTGTGCCAGGACAGCACCAGCACATGTAAAGATTGGTCAGATTTGGGGACCAGGATTTGGAGCACAAATGCAAAGGTGCTTGAAAACACACAAAACACTTCACTCTCAAAAGAGGGAGACTGGTACAGAGAGACATACAACCTCACACCTCTGCCTGTCTCCAGCTTCTCTTGAAAGTAAACTCTGTTCAGGGGACCCCAACACAACCCCAACATGCCTTATGACACTAACCCAATCTCCATCCAGTCTCTCATTAAGTGCCTTTTCACCTTCCATCCCCATGATGTTAGCTTCTCGCTGCCTGGGATAATAGATCTTCTTGGAAACTAATGAAATTTCCAATTGCCCACATATCACAGGGAACTAAAAAATTAAGCATTTCTTAGAGATAATGAGCCAGAGCGGAGTGTCCAGCTGAGATCGCACACAGCCGCTTTGGCAAGAGCTCTTCAAAGATAAGGGTAATGCTCCAAACATCCAAGCAGCTCTTGAAGGTCAAGTTGTTCTCCCTTCCCACTTGATGTTATCTGCCTTGGGATCTGCTGGGTCACACAGAGACTTCCAGAAAAAAATCTGTCTTGTTTAAAAAGTTTTGATTTCCAGAGACATCCTGCAGCTTGGGTGAGTCCTGGGGGCTAAGTGCCTCACCAGACACATGCACCATCTTTCTTGTCACCCCTGTACCCCTGTCAAATACTGGCTCAAAATTTTCTTCTAAATCTTCTGGAAATTCCCGCTGTCCTGAGACTTGGCTGATGCCTGTCCTCATCATGTTTTGCTGAAACAGACATTTTATATACGCTAAAGAAAGTGATGTGGGACATTAGAACAGATTTTCTCAGGTGAGTGCAGCCTGCCTCTGACATTGTACCCCCAAACCTCCTTTTAAGGACCCCCCTGAAACACTAGGTTGGGTTCATCCACCTCCACCACAGTCCCTGGACTGTGAGACACTCCAGAGTGCTGATCTTAGGCTTGCCAAGAAGACATGGCTGCAGAAGGCTACAGCTGGTGGACCTGCAGCCCAGGCCCACCCCAAGCCCACTGGGGAATCAGCAGCATCCCTTGTGGGTCTCCATGAAAGCAGCAACACCTGTCCCAAACCTATCACAGTGGTCTGTGATCTGCATTGTGCAGGGCTAAGACTGAGGAACACACTGGTCTCTTCCAGCTTTAAATACCAAGCCATTTAAGCAGAAGCCCAGACAAACAAGAAACAAGGGGAGGTATGGTACCCACAGCTTCTGTCCTCATGTCCCAGCCAGGGCTCTCTTGCCTCTCCACGGATGCCAGAGCATCTGCTGGGCAAACACACCACCTGCTCCCTTCTCCCACTCCAAGAATGCCCCCATAAAGAGCTGTCCTTAAAGCCCCTCAGTACTAAACTTTGCGCTGCAATTTCTGGGAAGCTTTGGATCTCACATATGTTTGTCCCTCTTCCCCAGGCTCGCCAGCTGCCCAGCTGTTCCTTTCCATTTGAGTTAATCACAGAGATTAAGGCAAAGACCCAGCCTGGAAGGTTTGCAAACAGTTTCAGCCTGTTTCTGCAAGCAGCTTCTGCAATCACACTCAGGCACAAAAGCACATGGGCTAATAAACACTGTGGCATCTGTGAAGGGAATTCCCAGGAAAGGCTTGGTGCTAACAAAGGCAAGTTAGCCACCAACTTGGGGGCACTGCAAACCATAGGGTTTTGCCAGGCACGTGCCCTTCATAGGGGAAGAAAAGGGAGACAGCAAGGCTGGGGGAAAGCCGCCCAGAGCTATCAGAAAGGATTCATATCCATAACACATCTCACCAGAAGCCTGGGCCCCAGTGTCCCGTGTCCTCTGAGGAACTCTGCCTAGCTGTCCCCTCCATCCTCCTGAGCACATTAACACACTCGCCCCACAGGGAGGGGCACCATCCTCCAGGGCTCCGTGGAGCTGAGCAGCCAGCTCAGGGCAGAGCGGAGCCTCCATCACAGTCCTTCCAGCCAGGCTCCCCTGTCCTTGTGCTGTCTCGTGCCTGGAGGCAGTAGATGCTGCCTGGAGTTGTTCATTGTTCAACTGACTCTGGATTTTGCAGCCTTCAAACCCTTGTGGCCCAGAGACCCCAAGCCAACATCACAGAGAAGCCATCCTGCATCCGTTCTGCTGTGTGCTGAGGCTTCTGCAGCTTCCCCTCGCGTCAAAGCCTCTCTCCCTGTCAAAGGAAACAGGCTTTCCTCTCTTTACTTGAGGGTTCACTCTGGACCCCCAGACCATCTATATATTTGCCACTCCAAAAAGCAAGCAGCTTGCAGCTGGCCTTGCTGTGATTGCACGGAGAAAGAAGGGAGTGCAGCCATCTGGGGTTCCTGATGGACTGCAGTGTAGGATGAACAGTCGGGAAACATCACCCCCGAGTCTTGAGGAATGGACATGAGTGTGAGCTGGGGGGGAAAAGATTTGCGCTCCTGTAAGAGGGGCTTGTGGTGAAAATTTGATGTTTTCCCCCAGCATGGGGCGGAAGGTCTCCCAGTTATTGCTGCTTTTGGGGTGAGGGAGACACATCTTTGGACAGTTTGCCTGTAAGAGTATGACTGTGGGATAAAATGCACTGTCCTGATGCCCACATGCTTTGGGGACACTGAGTGGCTGATGTGCTGGCAGTAGAGCAGGATCAGAGCTCGCAACCCATTTTCTGACAGTGCAGGGACACGAACAAACCTGACAAGCTCCAGGCATGTTGAATGCGGAGGTCTGTCCTTCTCTTCTTCCTCTCCCTGCCACCAGCCCCCTCACTCTCCCCAAGGCCAGCACAACAGAAGGCATGGGGAATTTATATTTGGCCTTGATTGCACCATGCCAGGACCTCCCCTGCCTGCCCGTGGGTAGCTTTGAAGGCCAGTAACAGGCAGTGCTTGTGCTGTTGCCACACACGAAGCTCAGGCTAAGCACAGCCGGATTTTGGCAGGGCACAAGGTGACCAGAGATCTTGATGACCCAGATGCAAGGACCCTGAGTGCCCCATCTGTGGTGTCTCAGATACAGAAGATCCCAACCCCTCCTCAGCTTGTCCAGCTGTTCCCAGTGTGATGTCTTCCAGGCATGAGAACCCAGTTTTGCCGGTAATACAAACAGAACAACTTGGACTCAAAACCTGGTCAGTTCAACCAGAAACATAGCTCAGATTTAGAGGGGAGATTTTGAGACAAACAGCTTAATTAATTAAACTAAGGAACACAATCAGAGGAAAAAACATTAAAAGTACTTGCAATTGTTTTTCTGTTTTTCNATAAGAATGTTCCTGAAAGCCATATGGGTGAAAGTTGAAAAACATGGGTTTTCCAGTCAGGAAAGCTGCCAGAGGAGCACTGAGGACCCCAAAGTGGTCTGGGGACCCTGAGAACCCACAGCACTTATGAATGCCTTCTCCCTGAGTCATGGCAAGATAGACAACAGTTTCTTGCTAGTTGGGTGGACAAAATCGTCCCAGAGAATCACAGTGACGTGATCAGATAGAGTAGGCTTCTGGGTCACTAATTATCCATGGATGAGGAGCAAGCAAGAATAAAAGTAGACAGAGGAGAGCACACAGACATTACTTCCCAACTTTGTGACCTTTGTGACTCTTGGGAAGAGACAAATTGTAGTAGCCTTTCTGTTTGTCCCTTTTCCCCATTGGTTTCTCCAGAGCTGCAGCCCCTGGTCTCTCAGCCAAGAAAACAAGGATCACCCGTAGCTTCAGAAGACTCTCTTGCATGGATTCCTCCTGTTTTATTACTGCAGTGATGGTGTTGTCCTGAAGTAATGCTCAGGGTGCAGTGGTACCACTTCAATATCCCTGCATGTGCTGGCAAATTGTCTGCACGCCCTGTCGCAGGCCTCTGAGCCAGGCCAGCTAATGCCAAGTTAAGTGCATGGGGGTGAGCAGAGCCGGGGACCATCCTCAAGGAATGGGGGAATGTGGCCACTCCAGCCAGAGATGAGAGAACTCAGCCCAAGGCTCTCCCTGCCAGCTGGCCGCAGTGCCTGGTGGCTTTGTTGTGCATATTTAATCACCTCATCCAGACACGGCAGTTTCTTCATTAATCACCAATGAATGCAGGTCCCACCAGATGCTGACACAGCCCAGACATCTTCCTTGCCCTGTGCACCCTACCATTCCCTGATTTACAACCTCCTTCCTCTGAAGCGTAGACGTAACCTCATGCCCTGCTTCAATCCTGATGCAGACGTCAGCATCCCACTGCTTTTTCCCCTAGAAGGTAGTTCTGGCTGCCAGCACCCGAGCAAGTCAGCCCCCAGTCCTACTTAGGACCCCTGGCCTCACATCATTCTCAGAGCCTTGTCCTACAGCCCTCTGCATGAGTCCAAAGCATTTGCAAATGCTTTCCAAACAGCTCCATTAATTTCCCCTCTCCCATCTCCTTTGAAGCTGGCAGAAGAGCATGTTGGATGAGTCCAAATCCAGAAGGATATGATAGAAACTGACTTTATTTCTTATCCAATTTGTCTGGCTCCTTATGTTGCTTGGTCCTGCTTTTCTCCACCAGCTCCAAGTCTTGTGCTCCATGCAGGTCCTTGCCAACACCAGTTCTCCTCCAGTCTCAAACCAGGCACCAGGGACTGGTGGTAGAGCAGGCCTGATGTAGAGGAGGCTGTCCTCCCACCAAGTATCCAGCTTTCCCCTACCCCTCCTTCAGGCTTACTTTGCACAAGATCACTTTCTGTTGCTGATCTCCCCAGTCTCCTTCCTACACCTTCACAGACTGACAAATCCACCTCAGTAACTTGCAGACCAAACAAGGCCTCAAATCCAACCTTCCATAAAAAACAGGGGCAGCAGTGGGATCAGAGAATCACAGAATCACTTTGGTTGGACCAGGTTGTGCAGGATGCCCATCTGCATCTTGACATTATCTAAGGCTAGAGATCTTTCCAGTTCTCCAGGCCTCTCTTCAAGCATGTGACTGTGCCCATGGGGATAATTTTCCTGCTCTACAAGTTAGACCACTCACTCTCATGACCCACTGTGCACCCTTACTGTGCACCTCCATTAAACACTTGGCTCCATCTTCTCAATAATCCACCCACAGATGTTAGGGAGCTGCTCTTTGGTCTCCCTCAAACCATCCCTTCTCACAGGTGGACAAGCCCAGCTCCCCAGCTTCTCCTTTAAGGCAGGAGCTCCAGCCCAAGCCATTTTAGTGGCTTCTGCTGAACTCACTCCAGTTTATCAACGTTTCTCCTGTACTGAGGGGGATGAAACCTTAACACATTACCCAGATGTGGCATAGTGAGAGGTCAGCAAAGGAGAGCAATCGCTTCCTGAGATCAGCACGAAAGTGTTTAGCTCTTCTGCCTTTTAGGAGCTCAGTGATGTTGCCAAAACTATTGCTCTGGCAGCCTCAAAATGATGGTCAACTTTTGTGTGTTCAAAGAACCTGTGAGTGAGGCCCAGCATAGCTGCAGCCCCATGTTTCTGTGTNCAATATCCACTCCGTAAAATCAGACATCTTTGTTTGAATCCGCAAGAATCATTCTTCCAATTCTTAGTCCATGATTTGGAATATTAGTCTGTTACCATAAATCAAGGAGATTTACAGCTTAGAACTAAGGCAACTTGTCATCTCTTCTACTTAAGAAGTCACTCTTTCTTTACTGACTTTGATATCTTCAT
>WBMY01014826.1:0-32785 GCA_013397315.1 Donacobius atricapilla | reverse complement strand
CCCCCCTCCCCATTTCAAGCCTGCTTGGTAAATGTTTGAAAGTGAAGCTGATGTGGTTGGTATGGCAACACCAGGCTGGGGCCCTTGCCTGAAACCCCAAACACACAATTAGCTGATTAAGAGGAGAGGCAGTGGCGTGCTGGGGCTCTGATGCTCCGCGGGGCTGTTCCAAATCACCCCATCAGGGGTGCTTGGAGGTTCCCAAAAGGGAAGACAGGGAGTGTGCACAGCCCCTCACATGAGTAAAGGTTTTCCAGGGTTGGAGAGGGAGCTTTTTCAGGAAGCCAGTCTGTAGGATGCGCCAGTATGGGAACGGGACCGATGGAGATGCGAAAAACAACGTGGAGCCTGCTGGACCACTCGCAGGCACTATGTCCCCGTCCAGATTGCAGCATCCCGATGTCTGGGATCACTGCAGGTCACACCAGGTCCCATCTGCGTGTTAGAATAGGACCCAGCTGTGCCCCAGTGGGATTCCATGGCCAGATCTCAACTCTCAGCTGAGAGGAGAAGATAGGAAAGGAGCTGTGTGAAAGGGAATGGAAAAGAGGGGGAGAGCCACTCTCCTCTGGAGCCAAATGAGCTCTGCCTCCAGCCTTGAGGGCTGCCTCCTTGTCCCCAGTCCCGTAAACAGATATCATGGTGCCCTTGCCAGCAGGGTAGAAGTATTTGATTGACCCCTCCNAGTGGTTCAGGAAGGCAGCAATCATCCCAGTGACAGCCCTGGTTAATGAGGCTGGCCGTCATTACGCGTTTACATTCCACTTGAAAAGCTCCTCTGTGAGGATGCTCCACCGGCCTGTGGCAGAGATGGAGGATGTGGGGATGGGTGACGCTGCAGGGTGACAGCCAGGCTGCCGACCGGGCAGCAGGAAGGGCTGGCATTCCTGTGGGGCTGAGTGCATGTCCTGCAAGGTGCTTGGGGGGTTACAAATCCACACCCTGCACCCATTCACAGTTCAAACCCAGCACTTCTCCCACCAACACAGCCGCGATCATTCTCCTTATTCCCAGGCCTCATCCTGCTCTCTAGAGCCCATCAGTGTCCTGGGGGACAAGTCCCTGCACCAGTCTCCACTATTTGACTACACCCATGTCCCTGCTAATGAAAAGAGGGTCCCTGGAGAGTCATGGGGTTGGACTCAAATTTTCTGGGACTTACAGGTGGAGCAGAGAGGATAAGCTGGGAGGGATACCCACTGTCTGGGAGCTAGCTGGAGTGGTCCTATGAAGAGGGTCATTTAGCTGATGCCTGCAAGAGTACTCCTAGATTAGAGAACTCTAAATTGCTCAGCTATTATCTGTCCAGTGGGAGCACCCTCATCTCATCCGGGCCATGCTTGGCAAGCCTCCAGCTGCAGGAACAGGATCGAAAGACCCATGACTCCCTGCCCCAGCTGCTCTGCAGGGATCTGCCACTCCAAGGAAGGGCATCTCAGGATATGCACAAGCTTGGGGAACCCCTCCCTGCAGATCTAAGTCCTTGAGTATGTCCTCTGAGTAAGGTGGGTTGCTGGCTTCCTCCCACCTCCTTCATGTTACTGCTTCCCTCACTCGTGAACCAGCCCCTCATGGGGTATTTTGGCATTCAGACACTGTCAGACCACATCCTTTCTCTGTACTCCCTCCCCAGGTCCGAACAGTTGCCTCCATCAGCTTTTCTCCCTTACCATGGGGATGAAGGCAGCTTATGGAGGAGCAATGTGGGCAAACGACTGCACAAGGGAACAGGCTACTGAGCACCTCATGCTCTTTCCAAGGCTCCTCAGAGCCCAGTCCTCTAGGATAAGGGAACAGCCAACCGTGACTGCAGGACTATAGCATGGAGCAGAGAGTAGCATGCAGCTCTGGAAGTGGACAAGTGAGAGGATAGATGCACTGGATCTAGGCTGGATCTTCTCCTTCCAGCAGCTGGAGAAGCTGGTGGGATGCATTCCTTGCTCAGAGATGCATGTCCAGCAGATCTGAGGCTGCTACGGCTCAGCCCAGGAGATGTGGAGATGTGGCAGTGAGGTAGGAATGGCAGCAGACACACATGAGGACGAGAAGGAAGCATTACCCAAACCTGTACCAAGTCAGGGCTCTGTAAGGAGCTAAAAACACCCTGGGAAGCACAATGTACTCATGCTCCAGGAGACGTTGTTGGAAGAAGCTGGAGTGGGACCTCAGAGCAAATTGGCAGCTGAACAAAGCAGAGGTTCCTCCTACCCACACAAAGTGGTGCCTGGCCACGCTGCAGCTGGAACTGTGCTGTGAATCCAGACAGACCTCAATTGCAAACTCCCCAGTCCTGTGTGACTAGCAATAGATAGACAAGTTATACTCCAGGCTTTGGTATTGGGAGATTTTTGAGTACCACAAAAGCTGCTAGGGACAGGGGGAAGAACGGCAAAACCAGCCCTTGTAACCCTGCCAGTGTAAACAGGGCTGCTCACTAATAATGATGTCCAGAATGAGCTCTGCGTTCTCGGGTGGGAGGGAAAAACTCAGAGCACAAAAGCTTAGTGCCACAGCCGTGAGACACACAGCCAGCATCCATGGCATCCTAACCTACTCTGGGCTTGCTACTGCATGGCTGCTGGTGTGGGCCAAAGGAGAGGCTGCACCTGTGTTGGGCACCATCTGGCAGCTCCTGCTTAGGGTGCTCTGGCTACTGACAGAGGGGAAAAGCCAGAATGATCCCTGTCCCTGCCACCATCCCAAAAAACACAGCAGGATGAATGCAGTGAGCAGGAGCCATGGCGCATTCACCACCCCATCACCAATTTGCAGTGGCAATGGCACTACAGCCTCACACATACACCCCTGGTGGTGGAGGGACATTGGTGAGGACAGGACTAGGAGAGGGAAGGTATCACAACAGCCTAGGATTCTCCAGGATCCAACTCTCCAACAGACGCAGATTTAAACCTTCAGGGTAGCTGGCACAGGGCTACAGCTCTCCTCCACCCCCAGGTTTGAGCTGCAGGGAGCTGAGGACTGTGGGTATCAATGGCTGAGCTGTCAGGGTATGGGACCACCAGAGGACAGGTGCATCAGTGTAGGGAGTGAAAGGCAGTGTCAATGATCTGGCCTTGATGTGGGAACATGACAGAAAGCCATCATGCTGCACAGCACCTGATTGATGACTAGGAGTGTGATGGATGGCCATTAATGAGCCTGTGTGAATCTCCAGGGACAGGGATGGACAACTGTTGGCGGACATGAAGGACAGCCGTCGGCATGTGGCCTTGGGAGGTGCTGTCTGCAGCCAGCACCAGGAGGTTTCCTGTTTGGCCACCAGTGGAGAGCAGGATCAAGTCTGCAACTGGGACCAGCCCCATGGATAAGATCCTGAGCTGCTTTCCCTGCATGGACCGACCCCATACATGGGGGGCATGGGCTGCAGAGGGAGCCAGGTGTGGTCTGCCTCACTCATAGGTTTGCTCTTGCACCGTTTATTCTAGGTGATGGGTGATGCTCTGCCATTCTTTGCCGGCAGTCTGACATGGCAGCCCATCAGGCAGCCAGTTTTTAATCCAATTTCATGCTGATTTTGGTATCATCCTTCCCTCCTGAAACAGCTGCCATGAGGGGAGTCGATGCCTCCCCGAACCCTCCCTGCAGCGCATCAACACTGTTATCTCCATCAGCCAAACTTGCAATCTCCTGAAAAAAAGATAAGTCGCTATTTTGANCCTGTTGCTGGTTGCGCCGCTCCAGTGAGCAGCAAACCACGCTGTGCTTTTTCAGAGAGGACAGGGGACTGCGTCCTCCTCCTCCCCAAAGGGTGCGAGACGATCCTTAATCTGGCACAGGGTGTCCACGCAGAAGCGGATCTGGTCTGTAGCCCTCATCTTGAAGGACAGTGCACCTGCCTGCAGCAGGATCCCCAAGGCCTTTGGCAGCTAGAGCAGGAGCCGGGCTGGAGCTCCTCCTTGCCTCTGCTTTTCCAGGAACAACTGCACGTGGTCCCAGGACTGCCAGGGCATGGCCCTCCCCGCAGAGGCACTAACAGCTTTCACAGCCTGCCTGCACACTCCTCTCTGGTCCTCTGGGGCCAAGATGTTTCCTGCTGGCCTCCCTTACAGCTGGCATCCAACTTTCTCCACTCCACAGCCATCCCAACACCTTTCCACCGTGCTCCCCAGGCCAAATAACACAAAACGTGATTCACACTAAGGGGAAGCATTCCTGAGGAAGGATGAAGTACAGAGAGGCACCTTGGGCCAGGGCAGGGCACCCAGAGGCTCCATTAAGGCTCCTGCAGCTGATGGAGTGAAGCAAGACAGAACCTGACAGCCACAAGCAGAAAACAGATAAATCCTGTCTCCAGCCTGGCTCTGTGCATCCCCAGCCATGGAGAAGGGAGACACAGTTCGGCTTAGATCCCAGCATAGCACCCAGATGCTGCCTTTCCCAGCCTCTGGATCTGTTTGCAGGTGACATGAGCTGCAGATGGTCTCAGTTTACTCCCAAGTAAGACATGGGAAGGGTCTGTAATGAAGATATGGGTACTGCGGGATCACTGTCAGTGCCCATAAGTCTAGGGAGGGCTGGCACAGGGTGTGGAATAGCAGGCAAGGGCCAGAAACCATCCTTGCACAAGCATGTGGATCCTGGTCCCTTCGAGGCTGCCCTGTCCCACTGAACTGCTCCCACGATGCAGAGCACTCCAGAGGTGTTGGATGCTACATCCATCACAGGTTTTCAGTGTGTAGAAGACCTCAGGGATGGTGCTGCACATCTTCCAGAAGCCAGGAAGCTTCACTCATCAAATGGTTCTTAATCCCAGGTCTCCTACTCCATGCTCCCCATGCTCTCTGTATGGGAAAGGTGACATCCCTACCTCTCTACCACTGCTCACTGCTGTAAATACATTCACTGTTCTGCGGGGCTGGCAGACCTGGAGCCTCATAGGACCTGCCCAGCTGAGGGCACAGGGGCTGGCAGTGCTAGGATGTCAGGCTGGGATGAGGAGTTCCCCTCAGGCAGTACCCTGAGAACAGGAACAGTGCACTGGGGCTGAGCAGAGCTTCCCTATGCCCTAGTCAGAACAGGACCTGCTGTATCCAGCCTGGCCAAGGAGCAGGGCAGCCCGGCAGCATCCCCACTGCCCAGGCCCCTTTGCTGTCACCTTCAGCACAAATCCCAAGCCTCGATGGAAGCTGCTCCTAGGAGGGCTCAGAGTCTGTGTCACCCTAAATCATCCCCATGCAGACCTGTCTATACCTGAAGGGGAAAGTGCAGACCTTTACCAGTGGCAGCCCCTTCCAGGTAGGTGTAAGGGGGCTGAGTGACTATCTCCACCAAGCTAATGTGGGGCAGCTGGGGATGCATGTGGACCAGATACTCTACCTTCAGAGGTGCTGTATTAGAGCTGTGCCTTTCTCTCCCCATCAGCATCCTCTCTCCTGCCCCATTACCTCCTTCAAACCCCTGTGAGCCTCCAGCCCTGCTGCAGCCCTGTAGTGTCCACCCAGGTGATATATCAAGTCCTGGGGAAAAACAAAAGAAGAACAAAAACCTTGGGTTTTGCATTGAACTGGGCACACAGTGTTGGCACATAGCCTGTAGCCACTGTGCCCCTGCTGCACCATAGTGTGGGAAGGACAGTCTGCCTGCAATACTGACCAGCAGGCACTGGGTTAAAGCAGGTGCAGGTAGCCTGTGACTAGGGCACTGCTCTGGGGAGGACCCCGCAGCGGGGGCAGATGAGACCTTTGCTCATCCTTGGATGCAATCCCACCTCTGTAATCCTTGAGTTTTTTTCTGAGAAAGGCGGTTCAACCCAGGGGGCCAAAGGAGATGCAGGGAGAGCTTTTATTGGTATCTTCCAGCACACGTCAGCCTGGTTAAAAAAAATCTTCGTTTCTCGGAGAGCTTTTTAACACGGCTCGGGCAGCAATTGGTACAGGGACAGCAAACCAGGCTGCATCTGCTCAGCCCCAGTCACAAGCTCCCTGCTTCCTCTGTGAGTGTGAGTGTGTGTGTGTGTGTGTGTGTGTGTGTGTGCGCGCTAGACACAGGCATCCGCTCCCAGCATCTTGCTGCCTCCTGCATCCTCCGGCAGCAAGTGCAGGGCTCTGGCTTCCCGGGTACCACCCTCGCTGCTCCATCTCCTGACAGGGATTTGCACGCGGGGCACGCCATGTGGTGAGCACCCACGGGTGGAGAGGGGCTCGTGGCCAGAAGCAGAGGTGATGGACATCGTTTGGACTGCTGTCTAGGACTCGTGTTCCCAGACCAACCCTGATCCTGGTAAGTGGGGGTTTTTTGCCATTGTGGGTGATTTGCTGGGTACATAGCTGGCTGTCCACACGTGTCACCCTTCGGTGGGTTCCCCCACTGCCCCCCAGGATCCTGGTGCCAGGGAGGGTAACTAAAGCTCCTGGGATGGGATGCCTGGTATTGGGGATGAGGATGGGGTAAGAGGCTCCTGCCCAGGCATCAGGGTCCTCGTGTGGGTACCATGTAGAGAGGCTGGGAAGGGAGAAGAGAAGGAGAAGTGCAGAGGTGGGCAGGAGCTGTGTTTGCTGCAGAGGAAGGGACTCTGCTGTCACGGCATTTTCATCCCCCTCTGGGAGATGAAAGAGTGCGACACACCTATAAAATCTGTCATAGCACGGCAGGACAGGCAACCTGATCCAGCAGGGAGAACAGCCACTGGCTTGGTGTCCCCAGGACTGGGACACAGCAGTCCCCCCGCCCGACATCCCCACTGGACTCCCACAGTGCTGCAGAGAGTGGGAGGGTACCATCAGCCACAGACCTCCCTGCCCCATGGCAAATGGATCACCTCGCAGCCAAAGTCCCAGCAGGGCCACGGTTCCAGCATGTGCTGTCTGCCTGGGAGAGGGGACAAGGGGACCCCCGTGGCCATCTGCAGCCAGCTCAAGGAGGTGGACTGCAATGTCCCCTAAGCAGAACCTGCTGCCTTCGTAGCCTGATCCCCCTCACCCCAGGCAGGAGCAACTGGCAGGGTGTGCAGAGCTGTGCCAGAGCCATGGCAGAGCTATGGCAGCTCCTCCCAGCCCTGCTTCATGCCCTTCAGACCAAGCCCTAGGACCAGGCTGCCATGGACTCTGAGATCCCAGGGTTCTCCTCCCTGTTGGTACCCCACCCCTCTGCCCCCAGGGTCCCTAATACTGCTTGAAATAAGGCACAGCACTGGAGGGCAAAAGACTCAGTAGACTGGTGGGGACAGGGACAAGGCCTGGTCCCCTGGCAGCCCGTGGGGGGCATCCCCCCAGTCGGGAAGCCTGCTCCTGGCACATGAGGGGGTCCTGTTCCACGCACCCCTGATACATCCCCTTGACAGTGGGTGCCATGGACCCTGCTCAAGGGTGCACCAGCCCAAGAACCCACTGACCCTTCATTTGCTTGGCAGGGCTATCACCGAGGACACACTGCGGGGCAGGTAACAGTCAGTCCTACAGACCCTGTGGCTCCACACCCCCNGCCACCACTGCACACCACAACAGCTCGCCCTGCACACATAGCCCCCAAGAAGCACTATCCCACATCCCCCTGCCACAGACACCACCCCACTCCCACAGCTGCAGCAACATCCCTGCACCCAAAGCCACCATCCACCCCATGCCCACAGCCTCTGCAACACCCTCTGTGGGCTGTAACACCCACCCTGCACTGCCAGCCACGCCGTAGCACATCCACCCCAAAACGCATCCACCCCTCACAATTCCTTCACCCTGTAACACGTCCAGTGCTAACAAACACACCCCCCCATGCTGCTCCCTGACGCATCCGTCCTGCGCTCCCAGCCACTACAATGCCCCAGCTGCACCACGTTACCCCCACCTGTGTGTCACCCGCCGCCCCGCGCCCACCACTAACCTGGCACCCCATAACCCCAGCACAAGCCACGTGTGCTCTGCCACAGGAGAGAGATTTTGCAGCCATGCAGGGACCATTGGCCCTGTTTCCTTCTCCTGGGGTGCCTCCATGCTAGCCACCAGCTCTCTCCCCATTCCCACCTAACACAGGCTTAATCCTCACTCCAACTGCACCAGCCTTGCTTCCATGCCTCAGTTTCCCACCCACGCAGAGAGGAGCGTGAAGCTGGGAAAGATGTGTCCATGGGTACTAAGAGGATGAAGTGCTTTCTGGCTCAGTGTTTTGCTGCAGGAATGAAGCAGCAAGGAGGAAATCCAAAAGAGAAGAGTGAGGGGAACGGGTGTTGCCCAAGGATCAGGGCAGGGGAGCAGGGGGCTGAGGGCAAGAGAAGGGAAGGGGTTGGGAAGTTTCCCACCACCCACTGTGACAGCCCCTGGTGCTGACAGGGCTCGGTGGAGCCGGCTGTTTGCAGGCAGCTCCTGCCTGTGCCCAGATTTAAATCCTCTGTGGGGGCGACGTAAAAATAGCCCCACGGTGCAGCCTGGCAGCAAGGTCGAGGCCCCCCGCACCTCTTAGGTCACAATGAGACAGGTGGTGGTTCTGTTTGCCTCGGGGGTGGACACAAATAGCACTGGAAATGCCTTCCCCCAAGGACATGTGGGGATGCATGGGGCTTCTCGGGTGACTGGCTGCTATGAGGAAAGACTGCCCCAGGTCTTCCCTCCCCAGGAGGACTCCTGAAGTCTGACAGAAGCTCAGGTCATCCCAGGTTCTACGTGAGGGTGAAATCCCACCCCACAAAGACAGATCATGCAGGGCATGAAGCACAGGCAGAAAAGGGGTCTGGAGAGTGCAGAGTGCAAGTTTGGGGAGCAATGGGGCCTGTGGAAAGGCAGTGGATTCTGGAGACTGAGTTCAGGGTGAAGCCTTTCAGCCCTGGGTGTTCAGGCAGGGTCCAGCTGTGCAGTGCTAGCAGGGGCAGGGAGGCCAGCAGAGCTGAGAATAGACACAAGTCATGATAGAAATGACACTTGATAGAAAATGACACATGATAGAAATGTCCAGGCTCCAGACACACAGCAGACAGTAGTAGAAGGCACTCAGGGGAGAGGACAGGAAACAGGGAGGTGAGCTGGGATTTTGCAGCAGCAGTGCAGTGCAGGTGAGTGACAATGACATGAACACACAGGAGAGCCAGATTTGGGAGAGAATACAGCAAGTCCACACACCAGCCACCCTTCTATTGCCTGGGCTGCCCCACTGCACTGCAGAATGGGTTGGGGCACCCAGAGCTCAGCAGCACCATGAGGAGAAACTGCCAGCATGCTGTGATGAGGAACACCAGTGTGGGTAACAGGGAGACTGGCATGCTGTGGGCCACACACCTCTTTTCACTCTTCTCTGTGAGCCTAGCCCCTCTGGACCCTCTCCTCCCCACTTCCATCCAAACCTTGGGCAGGAGTAGGCCTGGATCTGGCCAACACTCGGTGGTGCAGGGACCTACAAAAGCAGGTCCTGGGGGGACTTCCCTGTGACCTCTCCGACTCTCTCACTCGCAGGCAGAGCTGCAATGCTGCCCAGCAGCAGAGCTGATCCTGACCACGGCAGATGTGATCCTGAGCCAGCCAGTCAGAGGGTGGTGGCACGGCAAGGAGGTAGAAACACGCAGGTGTTTTCCTTCCCACTGGCACAGCCGCAGAGATGCTGTTGCTGTGGCTTGGACAGGTGCCTCCAGCTCTGCCCTGCTCCCACCTTTGCAAAGCCCTGGGAGCTAAAGAATGCCAGGCACCAGCTCCGAGCCAGGCACTGCGGCCAACAGGTGCAAATACCCCAGCCCACACACGCGCACGCTGCTGGGACCCCCACATGCAGGACGGGGCCCACACATGTTGCATACCCAGCGCAGCGCGTGGGAATCTGCAGGCAGATGGTCCCGCGGTGGTGGGGAGAGGCTGGGAAATCACATGCGTGTGCACACAGCGGTGTTTGCCATCTGCCAGCATGCTCTGCTCTGCTCCGCTCGGCCCTGCTGCTGCGGGGTACCTGTAATTACCCTGACCAGGCTCCCTGCCACAGCAGTGCCCGTGGTGTTGAGTCCTCCCACAGGCAGTGAGATCCCGGCGGTGTGCACGCGTGCTGCTAATTATCCCATTACCTGGAGACTTCCCTACTGAGGCTGGCAGGGTGGGAGATTGCTGCTCCAATCTCCCTGCTTTGCCTCCTGCTCCCTGGGCACCAGCTGGAAGTGCCTCTTTGCTGCAGCATAGAATTAGAGAATAATTAAAGCTGGAAAAGACCTCTAAGATCACTTCCAACCATTAACCCAACACTGCCAAGGCCACCACTAAACCACATCCCTTAGTGCCATATCTACATAGTTTTTAAACACTTCCAGAGATGGTGATTCCACCACTGCTCTGCGCAGCATCTTCCATAATGCAACCCCAGCATGGCACAAGGGAAGCCCTTGGACCCATTTGGAGTGATGCTGTGGCCCACAATGCTGGAGGCCAAATTCTGCTTCTTCCCAACTTCAGCTCACACCCAGTGAGAGAGAGTCCAACTTGTTATTGCTGCTGCTGTTGGCCTCCCTACTTTATCCTAAGGTGGTCTTCCCTTGGTACTGAAGCCAAACATCCTTCTTGGGACCCATGTGCCTCTGTCCCATACATTGCTCCCCTTCCCTCTTGCACCCTCACAGTCCTCCTGCAGCTGGGACAGCCTCCCCACATGGCTCCTTGCAGGATGCAGGATGCCCAATGATCACAGCAGCAGCACACACACAAGCAGGTGAGTGCAAGAAAGACAACTGAGTGAAGAAGAATTTAAGGAAGGTGAAGGGTCAGCCCCAGACCTGCTATGACCTAGTCCTGGGCAGAGCTGTAGGGAGAACATCTTTCATCCTGGACTGGCCACAGAGGCTGTCTTCAAGGCAGAAAGGAGACACACGCAAGGAGAAGGGTTACAGCTGGTCCTGGTCTCTCTGGGTTTTACTGGTCTCGCATGGGAAAGGCCTGGATGTGTTTCTTGTTAAGCTGGAGTCTACAGAACAAGGGTGGGGAGGCACCCCCAAATTATCTCCCTGCCTTTTGTCCCATCCCCCCACCCCCACCCACTCAGACCCTCCATGGCCAGGAATCCATCTCCCCGCAGCCACCATCATTACCCCAGTGTCAGTTTTGTCACAGACCCCTTTTCTCCCTGCCCTGAGCTGTTCCTCACACAGCTGGGGAAAAACCACCAGGACACCCTTTTGGGAGTCAGGGACATAGCACCTTCCTTCCCACCACAGAGCCATGGGGGTGCTGATGTCCAGGAGGCAGACGGTGGAGAGGGTGCAGAAGGTCAGCTTGGCCGTGTCAGCCTTCAAGGATGGGCTGCGGGAGCAGCCATCGACACGACGTCGGGCGGAGGCGGGGACCGCACGCCAGGGGACGCTGGAGCAGGAGGTGCAGGAGGGAGAGGAGGAAGCGTTGGCAGGACCTTCCCAGCCGGAGGAGAGCAGTGCCAGCAAGGCGGCCTGGGAGAGGCTGCGGGATGGCCGGGGCGTGGAGCCAGAGGAGTTTGAACGGGCCAACAGGTTCACACCACCAGCCTTCATCCGACCCAAGAGGGAGCTCCACGATGATGAGCCCCCAGACATCAGCCTGGAGCAGAGGGAGCAGGTGAGCTGATGGAACGACAGAGACAGTGTGGGCAGGATGGGGACAGGGCTGGAGGTGCATAGGGCTGTACAAGCGCCTGAGTGTCTGCCAGGCAGTGACAGTCTTGCAAAGCCCTATGCAGGTGGCTCAATGGGTAGGGTACCAGTGGCCAGGCCAGGTAGGTGGAGGTGCCACACTGGGAGGGAGATGCAACTGTTCAGATGTGCCCTGGGGGGACCCTGGGGTGTCTTGAAAAGAAGTCTGGGCACAGGCAGCTCTAGGTCTAGGGAAGACAGGACAATTTGACCTCCATGTTAGTCCACCTACAGTTAACCAGCCTGCAGCTCCAGCCATCCCTCCATACCTGCAGCCCCTACATCCCTGCCCATCCACAACCCAACAGCTTATCCACCCATGCCCTCAACCCACCCATCCATACCCACAACCTTACCCATACAGCCACCACCCAACAAGCCTATGTCCCAGCCCACCTACAACCTTATATAGCACATAAAGACATAGAATATCCTGAGATAGAAGGTACCAACAAGGATCATTGAAGTCCAACTCCTGGCCATGCACAGGACACCCCAAGAATCACGCCATGTACCTGAGAGTGTTGTCCAGGCTTGCTGCTGTGACCCCTACTCTGGGGAGCCTGTTCCAGTGTCCAACCATGCCCTGAGCCTAAATTACCCGGGGTATCCAGACAATATACCCAGGTTAGTATCTCTTTGGAAATGGAAATGTGTGAAAAACCTTACAGCTTATCCATCGATATTTACAAACCTACAGTCCAGCCACCCACACATGCCACACTGCAGAGAACCTACAACTCCACAGTGGCCGTGATCCCATAGTCAGACCCATCCACCCACCATTCATCCCCACAAACATACATACCCTCCTCTAAGTTGACCAGGCATGTCCCTTACAAAAACCTCTTCCCTATGCCAGCCCCACACATTCCCATCTTCCCATCTTCTCTGCCCCTCAGCATCCACCCCCACCAAAGCAAAGCACCACCCAGATCAAGAAGCCAAACCCCTGCCCACACTGCTCTGCTGAGCATCTGCCCATCTCTCCCCAGATCCTGAATGATGAGATGTGTGAGATCTGCGAGGTGTGGACAGCTGAGAGCCTCTTCCCTTGCCGCATCTGCCACCGAGTGTATCATGACGGCTGCCTGCGCCGCATGGGATACCTGCAGAAGGACAGCGCCGTGGAGGTGACAGAGACAGCGCACACCGAGACAGGCTGGAGCTGCTACTACTGCGTGAGTGCCTGGAGTGGGGGACACCAGGCTGCTGCTGGGGGGTGGATGCTCCCCAGGGAACTGTGCCCCACATGGACATGAGCAGGGTCCCAACTCACAGCCTGGTCTGGGGAAATGGGGGACATGCTGCTCTCCAGTTCCCACCACCCACTTTGGCCTCATGGGGTCACCAGACACAGGGGACTGTGGCCCTTTGCCACCTCCCTACCCCTGCAGCTTCCCAGGACCTTGGTGGGGGATGTGACACCATGGGCATATGAGATGCTGTAGCAGAGCTGGAATGGCCAAAGCCCGCAGCTGTGGAGCCGTCCCACTGCAGCACCCTTGGGTGACACAGCACAACATCTCTCTGGGTGTCCCCACCCACTCACCTTCAAGGGATCCCGGTGCTGCCATACAGAGGTGTGCTCCCTCCACCACATGTCTTTGTCTCATGTCTCTGCTCTGCCCCCACCCCAGGACAACCTCAATCTGTTGCTGACAGAAGAAGAGATGTACAGCCTGATGGAGACCCTGAGGAACTGCAAGATCATTCCAGGTGTGTACCCTCCATGCGGTGGGTCCCAGATGGCTGCGAGAAGCAGCTGGGGAGGTGGGTCCCCCTCCTTCCTGGGCACAGCACAGCCAGTCTGTCCCCTGCAGAGAGCTGCCTGACCCTGGATGACTTCCTGCACTACAAACACCAAGTGCACAAGCAGCAGTTCGAGCGGACCATGCCCGAGGCACAGGAGGAACAGGCAGCCCTGCAGTTCAATGCCCTGGACCCTGACAAGAAGGGGCACATCGAGTGGCAGGACTTCCTTTCCCACGAGTCCATCCAGCTGCTGCAGAAAATACGGCCGCAGGTATGGCTGTAGCATTCAGGCTTGCTCCCATGGCTGTCACACATGGTCAGAGTACCCAGGGCTGGCTACCATGGCCAACAGCTGTGGTAGTGGCACCTGGGTCCAGCACCCACAGCCACAGCACCCAAGGTCAGTGCCCATGACCAACACCCATGATCATGGCACCCAAGGCTGGCTCCTACAGTGACACCCATGGCTATGGCAGTTGGGGCTGACTCTCATGGCCAGCACCCCTGGCCATGGCATTCAGGGTGGAGATCCCTACAGCTTTGGGAAAATAAGGAGGGAGGTTCCCACGGGATGAGTGCTCCACCTTTGCTTCTCTGACCCTCTAGAATGCCCTTCTGCGACTGCTGACACCCAAGGAGCGGGAGCGAGCACGGGCAGCCTTCCTGGCCCTGGACCAGGACAACGACGGCTTCATCGAGGAGGGTGAGTGCCGCCAGGCCCGGCACACCTGGTTCCGCAAGCACCAAAAGGAGATGCTGTCCTGCAATGTCAGGTGAGGGTGTGCCCATCTTGATGTAGGGGTGATATCCCAGCCAGGACTCCCAGCACAGTCCCAACACCTACCAAAGGGGCTCAGCACACAAATGGCTGGCCCACCTTCCCACCACCTCCCCCTCCATGGCCTCCCAGCCCTGTACACCCTCTTCCCCCACCACCACCATCTGGGGTGCAAGGAGTGGGGATGAAGAGCATCCTCCTTCCTGCCACAGCATCAGCCATGTGGGGCCCATATCAGAGGGCAGCCCCACTAGCAACAGGAATGGCAAGAGCCTGGAGAAAATCCTGCCAGCCACAAAGCAGGAGGAGACCAGGTGAGGCAGAGGTGGTTAGGGGGGTGGTGGACTCCCCCATTTTGGGGGAAGACCCTGGGGGACAGTGTTGCCAGCATGTCCAACTAGTCCACATCTGCCTACAGGAACATTGACTGGCCCGGATTCCTGCGGGAGAACGTTGCCTACATCCTGGCCGCGCGCCCCAACAGCGCAGCCCTGCACCTGCAGCCCCTCGCCTAGACCCAGCCACGCCTCGAGGGCGTGGTGCCACGCCCGGCATGGTGACCTGCCCCACCCTCCCCTGTGGGCACAGCCAGGCGCCGATTGGCTGGCAGGGAAGTGGCCATGCAGGCCTCTGCCCCGCCTCCCCCTTGGATTGGCTGTGAAGAGGATGTGCACCAGGCTCTGATTGGCTTAGGGAGTGGGAGTGGCTCTCGGGTCTCTGGTGAGGGGAAGCAGGGTGGGGCAGGGCACGTCCCCACTGTTCCTTGTGCCCTGCAGACACCATGGTGGGGAAAGGTCCCGTGCCTGGGGTCACCATGAGGCACAAGGGGCAGGGAACATGCTGCCCCCATGATCCCCATCCTCACAGCACCCAAGGATCTGCAGACAGAGCAGGATCTGCCCTGGGTATGTGTGGGGTGACAACAAAACCCAGAGCACCCGTGTGCCCCCAGCTTCCCACAGTGCCATGGGGCAGTATGACTGTGCCTCTGTGTGCCACAGGCAGCACCCACCGGTCTGCAGTGAGCAGTGTCTCAGCTCATCAGCATATTGGATCCTCAGGGGATGTGACTGACTCCCTTTGGGGTCTTTCACATCCCTGCCCTACTCCAACAGGGGTTGGAGGCCAGTAGGTCAATTCTTGCATGCACAGCTTGTGGCTGTGTCTGGGAGACCATTCCCTGGCATGGCTCAACCCTTCCCTGCTGGCAGTCAACTGTTTAATGCCAACAGCGATGGTGTAGGAAGGAGCGCTGGTAACAGAAAGCATCAGAGGGATGAGAAGGTAAGGTCAGATTTAGGGGAACCCCCCTATGCATCTGATCTTGCCAGCAGCACTCCCCTGCATCCCTCATCCCCTCCTGTACTCCTGGTTCCAAGGGATGCTCTTCATTTGCTTGCCAGTCTGGTCCCACACTAACCCTGTTCAATCTCTCTACCCAGCACATCAAGTGGGCAGCCTTGCCTCGCTGGGAGCATTAGTGCTTGTGGTAAGGAGGAGGAGGCAGAGCCCAGAGCCCTGCCAGGTGTCAGCTGCAGGGATGAGGCATTCACTGGGCCTGTTGGCAGCCTGAAGGTAGATAGATGCACTCAACCCACAGATGAACAAGCAGGAAGCCCAGAAACCTTGTCCCAGACACACCAGGGTTCAGGATGCCCACGTCCCATGGCAGCCCCCGCAGCTGCTCCTGCCCCTCTAATCCCTTTCCCACAGTGCCCTCAGCCTCTCCCTGCCTGGTGTGCTGTGGCTCAGCCAGGAGTCCCTGGGGTGCACACAGACCAGGGGTGCACTTGCAGCAGCCTGGTCACTCCCTCACCTTCATCCCTGATGACCTATAAGCACCATTCCAGTCAGCCCCCTTCCCCCAGCCAGGGCACAGTTCCCCTCTCCAGGGTCTCCCCCACTGCAAGACCAGGAGGCGCACCAGTGCCGCGACATCTTCCTCTACCACCCTGGCATGCCAGGCCAATGGGGATATTTTGGATGCCAGGTCCGAGATGTGGCCAGAGCGCCAATGGGGATATTTCGGATGCCAGGTCCGAGATGTGGCCAGAGCCATGGCGAGGAGGCGGCCGTGGATGTGTGGGTTGCAACTCCCTGTCTGTACTAAGATACATTCATTAAATAGCTGTGTCCAGCTAGCCTCCGCCTGGTGTGCTTACAGGGCTTCTGGCTTCTCTGCGGGCATTTCTGGGGACCCCCAGCTTCCTATTTAAAATCCCACCTCAGATTCAAGTCACTGTCCCATCAGGCAAGCTTGGCTTCCTGTCCCCAGAGTGTCCCACAGCAGTGACGGGGCAGCCAGCATGTGCACCCAAGATCCAGCAAACTCAGGGTGCTGCATGTCTCTCTGGGAAAACAAACAGTAAGGAGTGTGCCTGGCTGATCACGGAACCACCCCAAACACTGCAGTGAAAGGGACACCCCTCCACTGGGATGAGTGTGCTCCCTGCCTTCAGAGGCACTGGATGATAAGAACAGAGCACTGAGCACTGGAGACAGCTGGATGCTGGGAACAGACTGTCTGCAGCAAAATAACCCCACAGAGACACCAGGGTTCCGCAGGAGAGTGGTCCCCATGGCTGGAATGCTCCAGTTAATCACATCCACAGAGCTCCCAGGAAAAGCTGCAGCTACTGCTGGCAGCATATGGCCTATGGGAACCAGGCTGTCAGTAAAGGGGACTCACCAGCCTGGGGGGGATCTTTGCTCGCACAGTGCCCATGCTGCAGCTCGGAGGGGAATGGGATTTGAGGAGAGGATCTGTGAGGGAATTAGGAGGGGGGGATGCTGCCCTGGCAGCATCAGTTCAGTCTGTGGGGCCACAGACCTTGCTGCTAAATGCTTGACTTGGACGTTTGAGCCCACAGTCACAGTGGGATACCATTGCGTACAAACCACAGCAGGGGTGTCCAGCTCACCCACAGAGAAAATCTGGCAAGCATTTCAGGCTCTGAGAGCCCGGTAAGCCTTAAAATTAGCTGTGTCACCTGGGAGAGGCACTCATCACCTTGGGGAAGAGAATGGACATCTGCAGGAAGGGGGAGCTGACGGCGGTTTTGTGCCTGATGATCGGATGTCATGGATTGGTAATGATGCGGGCTCTGCCAGTGGAGGGAAGCCCAGGGGAGCCCTCACATGGCAAGATGGCGTTAAATCACTGTGTTATTGCTCCGTCTGCTGGACATGAAGAGCAAGCAGGCGCAGAGCACAGGCTTGAGAATCCTGGGAGTGGGGCACCCACTGCCAGAACTTCAAAGCCAAAACCCAAACCCTACAGGATTCAGACTGAGAGGGCAGAATCTAACGGATCCTAATCCAACACCCTTTGCACCCAGTTCTTCATCTGGGGAAAAAGACATAACAGCTCTCCCAGTCACAGCCTACCCTGTCACTCCCTGCAGCAGCCTGACACCCCAGCCAGGACGCACAGCTGGCTGGTGTCCCCGGGAAGCTGGATAACAAGGGCCACAGGTGGCCGTGGTGGCCTTGTCCTGCAGGGCTGTACTGTTAGCACCACAACACCAGCTTCACAGCTCTGTCACATCTATAGATCCCCAGTGAGTGACCACCATGCAGTAGAGAGTGCCCCAGCACCGTCTCCACAGAGGCAGCATCGAGGTCTGGGCAGGAGCAGGAGGATATAATGGGGGAATGGGCAAGGTGTTGCTGTGGCTCCTCTTTGATGTCACCTGGTCCTTCAAGACCGCTGACCTCTGAGACACTATCCCAAGAAAGTCTCTGTTGCCTACAGAACACCCTCCCTAATGCTGGGGCAAGCCTGACTCCAGATGCTGGAGGATACCTTCTGCTGCATTTGGTACCAAACCTCCCAAGCACCCGAAATCTGTCACAAAGCTCTCTGTGGACACTTGTGCAAACTACTCACCTCACACTGGTGCAAACCGCTTGCCAGATCTCTCTGAATGCTGGTGCAAACTGAGTGCTTTGCAAACCTTAACAGCAGCATAAACATCCCCACCGTGACCCCAGAGGCCCCAGACCAAAGGATCAGGATGCATGTGTGAGATTTAAGGCTGGGGCAAGAACCAGTTGTCCAGTCCAATCATCCCTAGCTCTGCTGAATGTGCAGCTCACATGTCTGTTGTCCCTCATCTGTCACCCACCACCAAGTGCCATGCAGTGGGTGCTGTGCTCCCCACTGTGGGTTCCCAGCCCCAGGGCTCCAGTCCAGCATCACCCTGCCTGGAGCCAGGAAAAGAGTCCCAGGGTTCTAGGGGGCAGCTCTGGTTCCTGTGTTTCACAACAGACAGTGGTCAAAGTATTGTCCACCCTTTACCCCAGTCATCCTGCTACCTGGGAGGGGACTGGCAGATCCTGCCTGGCTCAGGAGCAGCCCACAGGTGATGGGATACTGCCCCATGGGAACCCAAGGAGATGGGGGATAGTAGTCCCTCACTGTATTGAGATTTCCCCCTCTGCCAGGCTGCAGGGCTATTGCACAGGGCTGCCACCCCCTCAATAAAACTGTTAGTGGGGAAGATGAGTACTTGGGTTTGCACCCCAGGGTGCAGGATACCACCCTCCTCTACATGTCCCCAGGGCTCCCCTGGACTTGGCCAGTGCCCTCAGGTCCTGGTGTGTCCCAGAGGGGAAGTGACAATGATGAGCCCCATGCCAAAGCCAGACAATCTTTAGGAGGGCTGTGGTGACATAGAGGGAAGAAAGATGACCAGAGGGACTCATTGGACAGTGTCACTATGAGCCCTGTCACTGACTATCACAGGGGCAAGATGTCAAAGTACCATCCCATCACTGGACCAGTCAGAGACCACTGGCAAGAAAAGAGGATTCTCTGGGTAGCATGTGATGGTGACAGTGACAGTGAAGCCATAGCCTGTGGAGGCAGTGACATCCCGGTGGCCCCAAACACCCATTCCCTCCCAGGCCCGAGCAGGAGTGACCATGCAGAACAGGGATAAATTATGTCTCCATTGAGCAATATCACTGCAGATGCAAGCAGGAAAAGGAGGTGGAAACCTGAGAGGATTTGGGAGCACAGACTTGAGATGAGGAGATAGGATTNCTCGTTTCAATACCCCGAAATCATTTTCTAGGGTGTTTTCTGACCCCCTACCCCTCCTGCACCAAACCCAGTTGTACCTCATAGCACTTTCCTCCTCCCTAGTTATACGCCCGTGGCTGGTGAATGGAGGACCACACCCGCTGCCCGGGGAGCTGGGACTGAGCCCGGGCAGCTCCAGGCTCCTGCAGGGATGATCTCCATTCTCCGCAGCCCCCTGGAGGCAGGAGACCCTGGACCTTGGAGAAGAGAGATTGACTCAGGTCTCTCTCAGGTCTAACATCTCTTCCCCATGAGTTGCACGGGCAGGCAGAGACCCCTCCTCTCCTTGTCCCCGGGCAGGAGCCCTGGGCACCACCTCCTCTGTACAGAGCCACTGCACCCCCAAAATAGCCACAGGATCTGACCGCAGCTGGCACTGCAACCTGGCTGGGAAGATTGTTCAAGAGATGGAAATGAAACCCAGCACTAGGTGTGGTGGCACGGGTAAGGACAGCGATGCTCACCAGCACCTGCTGGAACCAGTCACATGCTGCTCACAGAGCAGTCTAGAGGGAGGCATATGGGACCTGAGAGGGGAAATTACATCCCCTCCCCAGCACACACCCAGCCCACTGCCAGCTGTTGGATGAACTGCCCCAACAGGACACAACCCCACAGGCACTCCAGCATGGGGAGGGTGTGCTCCTCTCCCGGAAAATGCACATGACCTGTGCCACCCACGGGACCCCACACAGGGCCTATGCATGGTTTCCAAGCTGCACACCATGCCACCAGCTCCCACCATCCCCACACTGCTGGCTTGGTGACCCTGGCAGAGTGCAGGGCTGCCAGACACTCCCTCCTGTTCCCAGCACACTCTCTCCCACTTTCCCCTGCTCAACACGGCTGCGGGGGGGACACGAGGTGTCTGCATGGTGCAAAGGGTGCAGAGGAGGCCCTGGAATGAGGGGGGGCACAGCGCAGTGCCAGGCATGGCAAGCATCTTTTCCCACAGCAGCTTTGCTGTGACTCATCCTGGCAACCCACACAGCGCTCAGGCAGGGTGTCCAGGTCCTCTCCTGCCTCAGAGCAAGGCCATGCAGGAGCAATGCACTAACAGCACTGGTTGCCTGCCTCTTCATCTCCCTGATTCTACTGCCCTGGCATTACTGTGGGACTGGGAGCTGGCCCCAGCCCTGGGCTTCCATGTTCCTCTCTGCACCCCACAGTCCCCTAAGCAGCTGCTACCAAGCACCAGGGCTGGTGTGCAAGGGGCCATTGGCTGCCAAATTAAGCAGAGATTGAAATTATTTGGGGTACAGTGAAGGACAGGACCTGCCTTCCCACAGTGCTGCAGCTGACACTGGAGCAGCTGCTGATGGCCCCTCTGGATAGCACAGTGGGCAGTGCCATGAGTCTCCCTGTGTGCTGGGGCATTCCTCCTTATGCCATATGTGTGCTGTGCAGCCCAGCATCCCCTCTTCATTTAGGATGTGCCCCTGGACCCATAAGACAGCACACACAGTCCTTTCAGCTTATCCTCAAGTCATGGAACACTGATAAGAAAGCATCTAGTGTGGGAGCTCAGTGGGGCAAAGACATACCTTGCTGGCCAGGGAAAGAGGAAGTCAGCCAGAGTACCTGGAAAGCAGGAATTTGGATCTGAGCCATTCCAGAAAATGAGCACTGTGCTTGGCACAGGCAGAGGCACCCAGCCCTCAGACAGCTGGGCACACAGAGTTCCACCTGGGGTATCTGCCAACCCACGCAGCATCAGTGGGGCCATTAACTCCCCAGGAGAGGGGCCTGGGGCTCTGGCAGCAAGGATGGGAGTAAAAAAGTGGGGAGGCACCTCATGTTCAGCATGGACAACCCCATGACCCAGGAGGAAAATGATCCGGGGGCTGGAGTGACTGATCTGTGAGGAGCCGCAGAAAACTATATCTGTCTCGCTTGGCTGAGTGATGACTAAGGGAAGGACAGGAGAGCAGTCTGCACACCGCTAGGCAGAGGAGGAATTATTTAGGCTGGAGCATGGGGGTGGAGGGATGGGGGCTGGGAGATAGGTGGAGGGAAGGTGGAGGCTAGGTGGGATGCTCTGACAGTGCTCCCCCCTGCTGCCCGAGGGACACCAAGTACTGGTGAGAAACAGCACAAGAGCTGGGGAACTGGAAGCTGCTGGCTCACTTTTGGGGAGAAAATACTTTCAGCCAAGGAGGTGTCCTGCCCTGGCTCCAGCCCCGCAGCCAGGCACTGGCTCAGAGACTGGCCATCAGCACTGCAGGACAGACAACATCTCCCACGCATGGGAGAACACCCAGCAGCTGCCTGTACAGGGTGGATCCCAGAGGGTGAAGAAATGGTCCCACCACACAGCATCTGTTCTGAGCTCCAGCCCACAGCTGCGCTGTCATGTGATCACCTGGTGCACAACAAAAGTCAAAGGAAGGAGAAGGGGATGCAAACAAAAAGAGGGTCATCATCCCCTGGGACCAATCCCTCCTCCCAGGAAGGAAGGGACCTCACCAAATAAGCTATTCCCAAAGCCAAAAGGTACCAAATCTATTTTGTGGGGTGTCTAGGTACATGGGGTCATCTAGTGCTTTAGGAGATGGCATCAGGATGAAGAAACAGTGAAGTATACAGAGCCACAACTCAAGCTGATACTCTGATTGGGCCAGCCTGCCTCATTCACTTGAGGGTTGCCATCCTGCTACCCACTTTGGAAAGATTTTTACAGTATAACTGTGGTACAAACATCTCAAGCTGGCACATGAAGCTGTGTGCACCTGCAAGGCTGCTCTATGCATGAGGAGCACACACAAGTGACCTTTGTGCCCTCCAGACCGTCCAGCCCAGGAGGATGTTTGCTAGACAGCATCATTTTTAGCTCAGGAAGTCCCCAACACTTGCAGCCAGGATTCCCATCAGTTGATCATAATAGGCTACAAAAGTAGGACCACAACTCAGGGTGGTGCAGGAAATTAATTTAAGGAAGGGGCTATAACACAGCACGATTTCATGTCCATATATTCAACGGGACTTGTCACATAATCCTAGCATCTTTATTTGATGACTATAAATTCAGTGGCTAAAACACTATCATGGGCATACTAGGCTGCTGTCAGGTCATGCTGTCATGCCAGGGGACCACTGGCCAGTGCCAGGGGGAGCACTGGGCAATGCTGTGGGAGAACCAGGCAATGCTGAGGGAGCACCAGGCAAAACCAGGGGAGAACCAGGCAGTATCAAGGGTGCAGAGAGCAATGCCAGGTGAGCAGAGAGCAATACCGGGGTAGCCCCAAGCAACATCAGGTGAGCATTACAAGGCCACCTGCCAGGACACAGTCCTAGGGACCTCCACCCATCACACCAACTCCCACAGGCAGCAACAAGTCTGTCACTGCCCAGCACTCTCTGAGATGGTCTGTGCCCAGCATGTCCCTAGGCGGGCAGCAAGGTGGGATTCAGAAGCCACAGCATCATTCCGGTTTCATCTCTCATCTTCAGAGCAACTTGATGTCCTCTTCCAACACCCTCAGTGTAGCCTGGCAACGGCAGTACCAACATAGAAACAGCTGTACCAGCATGGAAATGGTAGTACTGACATGGCAACACAGTGGTAGAGAGATAAAAATGTCAGGCAGATCCCCTTTTCTGCTTCCCAGAGCAACAAAGCTGCCCTGTCTCCCTTGGATACCTAGAAAGGGTTCTGGGCACCAGACATGAGGAACCCTGCCAGCCTCATCTCCCCTCCCCGTTGCCCAGCATTGCGTGAGATGAGTTGCTGGGTCTCAGCCAAGGTCTCACAGTCCTGGCATACAGAGAGCCATGGCAGCAGGCAAATGCCCTTCCTGGGTCCCTCGGGGGGTAGAATCATGCCTCCTCCTTACCACTTCCAGAGCAAACACCTGGTTTGAGGGGCACAAATCTGTAAGACCTGAGAAGATGGTTCCTGGTTTTTTGGCTGCCAACAGCATTTCCCCGACAGCCAGTCCCTTGTCTGCCATAGCTGGCCTGTCGTTCAGGGATACCCCTGCAGCGGGGAGGAAAGGCATATGGGATATTAGGACTGCCCTCATTTGGATAAGGGGAAGTCTCCCAGGCGGCAGGCAGAGAGGGCAGCCCGAGCATCCCACTCTGCCGGGTAAGGAGATCCGGTGGGGCATCGGAAGTTACACAACCCTGCGCTATGCAGACAAGGCAGCGAGCACTGCGGGGGCGCACGGCAGCCCCCGCAGTGAATTCCCTGACGTGGCAAACATCTCCCGAAGCCCCCTCCATGCCTACCTGCACACGCAGGCAGGAGCCCACGCACATACGCAGGCAGGAGCCCACACGCCGACACGCCTGCCTCTAAAGGAAAAGCCGAGCCAGAGCCAGAGCTGAAATAGTGAATTGCCTCATTCATTCACCCTCTCCGGAAGCTTTGCCCGTACATGCAAACATACGCGCAGGCAGACGTGTGGCAGACACGTGCAACAATCCTTACGCCCTTCAGGAATTCCGCCACCCCCCAGCCAACTTCTTCATCACCCTCTCCAAACTCAAGTATACTCTGCACCTGTGCATGTCCTGCCAGGTGAACCCCAGCTCCATAGGAGGGCAACTGGGGCAGATTCATGGCATGGTGAGGGATCCCATATTCCCTGGGTGGTAAAATGCCCCATCACTTTTTGGTCCCAAATCCAGAAACTCACACATGGGACATACCTCCTTAGCACACATAAAAACATTCCCAGCCACTTTTGTCCCTATGGCTCAGTGGAGACCTTTCTACAGGGATGCTACTGTAGCAAAAACCCTAACCATGGCCAGATAGGTCACTCTGCCCCAAAAAGCCTTAATTGGACTCAGCAGGAACCGTGCAGGGCCTGGCACATGCATGACATGGGTGTTATACATGTGCATGGCAGGTGTGTTACTGCCCACTGACATATCTACATGGGATGGGCACAGACAGAAACCTCCATTACTAAGCTGAAAGTTCTGGCCTGGGGTTGTCATGCAGCAAACACTCCCCAGGATGCACAGGCTCACAAGTGCCGCAGGTGTCACAGCACACACCAGTGTGCAAACCCTGGCAGATGCAGTCTGTGTCCACAGGAGTGTGCACATACCCAACATACTCCACGATGCATGAACTCTGCTGACCCAGCACACACAGGCATGGCCAGGCAGCAGTGGGACAGAGTCATTCAGTCCCATGCCTGCTTGTGCCTCAGCACAACCCGGCTCTGCTGACATGTCCTCATATAACTCCAGCTGAGTGTGGGACCAGCCACCACACCAAGCTGGGAGATGGAGCAGATTCAGCTCATTACTTTTCCTAGAATAACTTCAAGTCCCTTGAGGTGCCCAAGAAAACATCCCATCTCCACCTCCCTCGCACTCACTCAGCAGCACCAACCTGCAGTGCAGCAGTGGCAGCCACCACAGTGTGTGTGGCATCCATGAGCACATCATTGTGTCCTGGTATGAGACTCTTTCCCAACCCAGAGCCAGCTCACAGATCCTGGCATCAGTTGTCATGATATATCTCCAGTCCTATTCTCCCTCCTCTCATACAGGCGTGAGACACTGATGCACCCACAGGTACCCCAGGACCTGCAGGACAGGTACCTGCTCAGTTCCCACTTCTAATCGCACAGACACGTGCCAACATCTGTCTTGGACAGGGAACATTTCCTGCAGTGGGTACTGGTGCTCACCTCAGAGAGACAGAGGGATTCAGACCCCACACACCTCAAGGAAGCAAATGCAGTAGCACCTACTGTGCGCCCTCTATCTGCCCACTTCAATGGCTGCTCTTCTCATTTGACTTTGAGTATTCATATTTCTCCTCAACCTTATCTAGAATTTAGGACCAGACATAGGGACTTGTATGTGCCCAGACTGCTGGTTTGTCCTGACCTAGCCTGCTGTCTCCCTCCTCCTCCACAAACACAGGTCATTCAGTCCCTTGCCAGCTTGAGCGACACTTTATAAAGAAAGTGGTTTGCCAAAGAAGAACTCTGCCACCATCATTGTGTGGCAGCAATCCCAGGTCCCTTTGGTGCAGCTTGGCCTCTCTTCCCAGGCCCAGTACATTGAACCTTCTGTGATTTTGTTCCTTTCCAGCAGCAGCAATTTCTCCTCTCCGCCTCCCACTCCCCATCCTCCAGGCTGTACTTGCAGTGCTGCTGCCCTTACTGGAAGTTGAAACAAAGCAGGCAATGAGTTTGGGACTGATTTTCTGAATCATTAATTCTTCTATCCTGCTCTCATGTGGAGACACTACTGCTCTCCTCGTTTACTCCGTAATTACACAGCACTGTAACTTTTCCTTCTCCATGATTTCTCTCCCGGCAAAGCAGAAGCGCGGGGTTGCAAAGTCTCACTTTCACCCATCACCATCCCTGACCAGGCTTGGATGCATTTTCTCTGCATGTACTTGATATTTGGATGTATCTGCTTTATATTGGGTTCTGGCACCATGTGCCAGGCTGAATCCTCTCTGCAGTGCCCACCAAGGGAAATAGGACATGGCTTTGGGAATGAGTGCCCCAGTGCTTCCCAGGTGGGCCACACAACTGGTCAGCTGTGCAGGGCTTCCGGATATCTTTGCATCCCCAGGGATTTGGCCTCTCTGGAGTCCCACTTCACAGGGCTGCTGGGCAGCACTAGTGGGTGCTGGGGAAGGGCCAGGACCCCTGTCCTGTCCTTTGGCCTGGGCTGAGAGGAGAATGCAGGGCTCACTCTGCCCTCAGTGTACCCTCTCATGTCTGTGTTCCAAAGCGGGACAAGCACAGCCCCAGGCTCTGCCACCAAACCTGAGTGATGGGCAAGAGCCCCATTCCAAGCTGAGCAAGTGTGAAAGGAACAGGACACCTCAGCAGGTTAATGGACACCTTTGAAGCCACCTGGACATGACCAATCTCCTTTCCCTGAGGAGCAGAGCAATCCATCCAGCAAAAACACATGCAGAAAGTAACCACTACAGACATGTCTGCCAGGCAGGAGAGGATGGCTGTGCTCAGATAACTCATGATAGGCACCCAGGGAGACCAGATCCAACTGATACCCCAAAGGACTGCCCTCTGAATCAGAGGGACATGAGAAAGCTACTTGACTTGCAGATGGTGCCCTATAACACAGCCTTAACCACTCCCCATTTCATACACTGCCTCCACACCTTGCCCCATCTTCCCATCCTCTGTTTCCAAGCAAGAAACAGGCAGAGAGGAAAAGCTTCCTTGATACAGCATCCAGCCAGACCATTAGATGCTCAGCCAGCCCCTGCCAGCACTCTCAGCTCCCTCACTACTGCATGCACTGCCATTTCAGTGTCAAGATTGGCTGGTGTCTTGGGCTCCTGATAAAAAGCTCAAGGCAAGACTGTTCCCTGCCAGGAGCAGACAGTGACCTGGAGATCTGCAGAGCAATCACACAAACCAGCACAATGCCATACAGCAAGTCCAAGGGCTGAGAGGCACAAAATCCCATGAGACTGAGTCAAGATGCCCAGAGTCAGGCAGCTCTACATGTCTGCTTTTACTTTTGAAGACAAGACAGGGCCAACTTAGCATCCTCTAGGACTCCTGAGGGAGTGGTTTGGAATCTTAACCCTGTCCTTTCTCCTCTGCACAGAGTTAGAGCTTTACCTGCCCACTATCTATAAGAAGATGGGATACTAAGGAAGCCGCAAAATCAGAGATATTGTAGTTACAGGCTATGGGTAGACAGTGAACCAAACCACTACAACTGCAGCACCAGCGGAATCTTCTGCCTTCAGAGAAACATCACCTGCATACCCCTGAGCACCACCTGCCATGGGGCCAGGGCAGACACAAGAAAAGAGGTTTGATACGCAATGGAGAAGAGCCAAGACAAAAATAAAGGCAAGTTAGCCTGTTCTTTAAGGAAATTCTCCTTGCAGACAATCCCTGTGATATTTTTATGTTTATTCTAGAGATCACACATTTGGTAGCCCAGAGGTATGAAGCTTCCTACAGCAGTCAGCTGTGCACCACTTGCTGTCCTGATGAACTCCTCACAGCTCATTTCGAATATCAAGTATTAGATGCCAGGCAGATCTGCAATGAAAAGGCATCAGGTGGACACACTTACAGTAGATGCAGCAGGGTTTGTCTCCAACCTGGACACTACCCACCTCCAACTGTGGCTTTCAGGGACAGCACCCCTGCTGGGCGCACCTGGGGACACCCCTGTCCTGGAAAGGATGTTTCAGGGCCAAAATTTCCTAAACAATGGGGTGGCTGGAGAAACTAGAGGGGCTTGGGGTGCTTGACACCCAAACACAGAGCAGAAACAACTTGGGCAAAATGTAACTTGGAGAGAGACATTCCTAGGGGAAACCAAGTGAATAGCTCGGCCAAAATGTAACTTGAGAGAGACATGCCCAGGGGAACCAAGTGCTGCATGACAACTTTGCTGACGAAAGTAGGGCAAAGGTTGGAAGCGGAAACAGAGCCAACCCAAACTTCAGCATGCGTCCTCCACATGCAGATGGGTCCCCAGGGGTGACTGATGCTATCTGGGCTCCCTGGCACAGCTGGCCTTCCTTCCAGGGAGATGTGGAGGTCAGAGGTGAATGACAAGAAGGGTGATAGGGGCTGTGGGGGTACTGCTGGCTCTCCTTTGTTATTGACCTGCCTTGCTGGGTAGCATCTCAACCAGAGTCAAGACACTCCAGATTCTAGTCTTATGCCCGCTGCTGATCCCCACAGCAACTTGGGACAAAATGCCACATTCCAGGATGCCAAGCTGGGTTGGGGACACTGCCTTTCCTCTTTCAGCTGCTTGGATACAGGGCTGGCAGAGATGGCTCCAGGAGGGGCTTTCCCTGCCCACACAATCTGCATGCCCAGTTTAGACCTGTGCGTTGGTGGTTCAACAAGGGAGATAGCAGGTTAGATCAGGACAAACCAAGCTGTCCAAAGGCAGGTTCTGCCTAGTGGAACCTTTCTTTTCCCCAGGCTCTACCACAGAAAAAAAACACCGCAGCATCCCCCATGCTGCCCTTTCCTCCCACTCGCTCCTGCCTTCAGGATTTGGCTCCTGCAGCAGAGCATGAGCACAGGTGGGGACAGCAAGGGACTGGAGAAGACCGAGTCCTCCCACACACTGTCACTCAGAGCCGCTCGCATCTCAGCCACACACCTGACGTGGGTGGCAGGAGAGCCCTGCTGTGCTCCTCCGAGGGGGTTGGCAAAGGTCAGCCCAGGAGATGGTCTCCAGCAATGGCTGCCTGCCAACCACTGGCTGGGAACCACTCAAGAATAGCGGCAGGAAGGAAAAAAAGAAAGGAGGAAAAAAAGAGGAAGAAAAAAAAAAGATGAAAAAGAAAAAATAACCCAGCTGGCAGCACAGACGCTGCCAGGAGAGGAAGCGGCAGGTTGAGACAAGGACATGGCTCATTATGCCACCCCCGCAGGTGTGGAGTGCTGAGCGGAGCGGCCGGCTCGGCTGCCGCCGGCAACGCTGGCAAGGGGGAGACATCAGCCACCATCCTCATCCTCAGCCCCAGCAGGGGAGGACAAACCAAACACCATCATTATGGCTGAGAGTATCTTCCACCCCCTTCCTTCTGCATGCCCTGGGAGACCAGTCAGGCTCTGACACACAGCAGCACAAGGACAAGGAAGATGTTGCTGGAACAAGCTCTTCTCATGCTGCAACGGCTGTCCTTGGTGGTTTGCAGTGTCAGCCTGGATAAAGCCCCAGGCAGCACATGCTGACCTTGTGGCTGATCCTGCTTGCAGCATGAGACTGCTGGGGACCATTGCCATCTGGTTTACCCCATGCTCAGAGCCGGGCAGACACAAGCCCACCACATTGTAAGTCTACCAACAAAACCAGGGTGACTGGGAGCTGGTGAGAGTTGCTGGTTTCCTCAGAGGATGGGCCAGGGGTTGGATGAACCCCAAGGATGCCAGTTCCCAGCTCTCCTAGACTGGGTTCCCCTGCATGGACAGCAGCTTCTGTAGGATGTAAGATCCCAGCACAGAAGGTGACTGACCCACCAGCATCTCCTTANAAACAAACAAACCAAAAAACAAAAAAAACCCCACAACTGAGCATGGAATTTTTCCTTGCAGCCTTTTCTTCCTGCTGCAGCTCAGGGTGCTAGAAAAGGCGGATGACATCTCTGAGGATGGGAACAGGCAAGAAGGAGAGACCACACCAAATGCATGGGTGCTGCTCTTGCCAGGGAGAACAGAGTGCAAACTCTGCTACTGCCAAGCCCAGTGTCCTCAGATGCATCTCCCCAGCTCACCCAGACACAGACATTGGAGACTTCTCTGTGCTGCACTGAGTGGGAGAGTCTGACCAGGACAAGGGAGCAGTGCAGCAAGGAGTCAGTGCCTTGCTCCTGCCCCATGTGCTCAGCCATGGGGAGATCCAGATCTAGAAGGAGGTGGAAGCAACCTGGGGAAGGTCTTTCCTGCAGTGGCATGGCAGTCAGGTAGATGGTTGCAGAGCTACGTGGCTTTCTCCTCTGCACCGACCTTCAGACACCAGGTAGTGATGTTTTAACAGGAAAACAGCCTGGGCTGTGATTTCCTACCTTTCCATCACCTCTGGAGGTGAGGCACAAAGCACCAGGAAGAGCTGAAGCTGCAGATGAACACAGCATGATGCTCACTCCTGCAGTCTGGGGATTTCCTGCACCAGAACCAACATCAGTGGGCTCATCAGCCCTCGTGGATTTCTCTTTTCAGGAATTTGCTCAATTGCCTTTTCATCCCAGACAATTTTCTTACATCTTTCCTCCACTACTTCACCTAAGGCCACTATTTCCACAGGTTAATCCCAAACTGCTTCAGGAAATGTGTTCATGTCCTGAAAGGTCACTGCATCTTCTGACACAAGATGCCCAATTACAGGAACTCAAGGAACCCTTCCCTGCTCACCTTCCTTCCCCCCACCACACAGGATTTTATTATTCCCCATCATGCCTCCCTCAGTCATCTCTTCCCCCAGACGGAAGAGAGCCAGTTTATGTAATTGTTCCATCTATGGTAACGGCTTCGTACCTTTAATTCTTTCTGCCACCCCCCCCTGCACTTTCCAGTTGTGTCTTTAAAAGGGTGCGGATGTGCCAGCAAGGGAGATGGGCTGCGAAGGAGACGCGGTTTTGGTTAAAACAACCTCTGCCCCCAGGAGGGGAGGCTGTTGTCTGCCCTGCCCCCGCTCCTGCCCAGCGGGGCCGCAGCCAGCCCCTGGCCCAGAGCCCTCGTTTGTCCCCGAGCAGGCTGCACACCAAGCACATCATTTGTGAGCACGGGGATGGCCAGCACCAGCTCCCCCACCCCGGGGCCTCCAATGCTCCCGGCGATGAAAAGCCGGAACAAAAAGTATTTGCAAGGCCAGGGCATGGGCACGGCGCGGGACACGCAGCACGAGCCCCCCTGCCACGGGGACGAGGTCACCGAACAACACACAGCAAAACAGATGGGCAACAGTAAGTGCTGGGTCAGTACCGCAATGACTCAGCCGCTCCACGGGCAGACGGAGAGAACTCCGACTCTTCCAGCTCAGAGGGGTTCCACAGACAGGCCATGGTGGGAAACAAGGAGCGTGGGTGGCTGCTCACACCGTGCCAGGGGACTCTGGAGAGTCAAAGACCCCAGCCCAGGCCCGACAGAGAGACCAATGCTGTGATCAAACCAAAAGGGACAGACGAGATGTGAACTGAAAGCACCCTGCTCAAACACCCCATCAGTAAGAAAGTGCACAGAGGTTACAAAAGAACAAACATCTGAAGAGCCTCAGCCATTCACACCAGTGCTAAGCTTCACCCAAGAACTGCAGCACCTGCAGGACCAGATGCATCCTCCCGCAGTCTATGGACAGGTGTGCAAGCAGGATGCTGTCCCCATGTTCTGCACTAACTCAACAGCATCAAGAGATGGGTTTTCTTCTCAAGACAAGCAGATTTCCCAGTACAAAATCCAGGTTACTGGGTCCAGACAGCTCCTCCAACCAGGAGCCACCTCACTACAGGTCTAACCCAGGCCATGATGCTGGAAAGATGACATGGCAAAAGCCCAAACACATCCCCACCTTGGAAGGAGACATATGACAGGGCTTTGTAGAAGGACAGTGCTGGCAGGGTGTGTGGCTCAGCTACCTAGTTTCCCTGCCAGCTGGCCATAAATTCTGGGGAGCTGGGATGCATCAATGTCAGAGCAGAAGCTGTTTTAAACACAGACATTGAATCTCCCACCTCCCTCTGTTGCATAAGGACCCTGGCCCCATTGCATGGGGTATTTGATCTGGCTATGGCATTGTTCATGGGGAGGGGTCGCTCACCCATCACCCCATCAGACACCTCAGAGTGCCCCACAGAAACGCAGACCAATTAAGCTGGGGAAGATCTTTGAGCTTGTAAAGTCCAATCTATGACCAAACACTACCCTGTAAAGCAGAATCACGGACCAACTGCCACATCCAATCTCTCCTAAACCACCTCCAGGCAGCTGACTCCACCACCTGGAGTCCACAAATGGGCAGTCCATTCCAATGTCTAATCACTTTTTCTGTGAAAAAGTGCTTCCTAATGTCCAACCTAAACTTTCTCTGGCACAGCTTAAGGTTTTGTCCTTTTCTTCACTCCCTGGTTGCCTGGGAGAAGAGATGAAGCCAGATATATCTGGCTATAACCTTCTGACTGGGAGTTGCAGACAGCGATAAGGTGCCTCCTGAACCTCCTTTTCCCCAAACACCCCCAGCTTCCTCAGCCAATTGTCATAGGACTTGTGCTCCAGACTCTTCTACAACTCCATTGCCCTTCTCTGGACTCATTCCAGCATCGCAATGTCCTTTTTAAGCTCCCCAGGGACTTGCTGTCCCTACTGCCCCCACCACACCCTTAGGCAGGCAGGGCTCTTGAGATGTCTGCGCTGCCCTGCATTCCCACAGCATAGCCCCACTACTCCAGTACCTTCCAGACACCTTCTCCTCACAATTCCCACCCTGGATCTAGCCCTCCCAGCCCTGTCAAATGCTTCCAGGACTTTGAACCTCCTTCAGCAGAAGGGTGATGAAGCTGGGGAAGGGTCCGGGGCACGAGTCTGATGAGGAGCAGCTGAGGGAGGTCAGGGTGTTCAGCCAGGAGGAGGCTCAAAGGAAAGCCTTACCACTCTCTACAATGACCTGACAAGAGAGTGTAGCCAGGTGGGGGTCAGTCTCTCCGCCCTGAGAACAAGTGACAGCATAAGAGGACAAAGCCTCTAACTGTGCCAGGAAGAGGTTTACATTGGACAGTAGGAAAAATTTCGTCACAGAAGGAGTGAGTGACTGGGCATTGGAATGGGCTGGCCAGGGAGGTGGTGGAGTGATCATCCCTGAAGGAGTTTCTAAAAAGACTGGACCCAGGAGTCAGTGCCATGGTCTGGTTGATAGGGTGGTGCCGGTCATAGGTTGGACTTCAGCTCAGGGGTCTTTTCCAGCCTCACTTCACTCAGGGATTCGACACGACGACAACCCTGCCTGCACCGGGGTCCTGAAGGGCTGCGAGGCCATGGGCGATGGGGCACTGCGCAGGTCCCAGCCTCCGACAGCATGCTGGGTGCGCCAGGCGCTCTGAGAAGCACCCACCGCCGCGACTCCCTCCGGGTCCGGGCCACAGCCGCCGCGGCCCGCG
>WBMY01014824.1:1949470-2107694 GCA_013397315.1 Donacobius atricapilla | reverse complement strand
TATATATACAGTAAAGCCCTCATTTTTAGCAGTGCTCACTGTAAAAATAAACAACGTATGGGGCAGAAGGGTTTATGATAATGCACTAAGTTAATAATCTTCAGCACAGCAACAAACTTTTGATGTTGTTATGCACCCCTGTTCTAGGAATTAGGTCTACTTTCTAGCTGGAAAGAGGAGAGACTGGGAATTTAGTGGTATTTATTTATATTTACTGATTTTTTTAAAGTTATAACTGATCCTCCTGGATTTGTTAGGCTCATTTGCTCCTAACTTCCACTGACTGACAACCCATAAAATGCAGGGGTGAAACATAGCATTCAGTCCAAGTAATGTATGTATACATATGTATTATACCATTAGTTACGAGTCTTGATGGATACACTGCGCCTTATTTTTAAACATTCTTAGTGCATAGAAATCCAACTGAAGCTTATGAAAACTGTAAAAAACCATGTGCCTGAAAATTGGGAGCATTTTTCCTAGTGAGAGTAACCAACATCTACCATTAAGAAAACCTATAAATTAATTGTTCTGTGTCTCCACTGGCCTAAATACTGCCTAAAGTAGTAATATTCTTGTCATGATGCAAAGCAAAACTGAAAAGAAAAATAATTTCTTTTTTTTTACTGTCACTGTCATCTTATATGGATCAGAGTTAAATGCATTATAATTAAAAATATTGGTTTATATATTTTATCGATAATGCAGAAAATCAGGCATCTCAATATATGTAATGTGTTTTATTTCTACTAAGCTGGTCTACAGATATGCTCAAATTATACCTCAATGGGTTATTCATGAATGGCAGCACCAATGCATGTGATGTTTTTTGCAAGTTGTATCCCAATAACCATTACCTCTGCACAAAACCAGCTCACTGTTCTTTCCTGAGTGTATTCCATGATGTGCTATCACGTGAGACTTGTAATTACTTCATGTGTCTCATAAATCCCTCCGCAGTAACATTGACTAATTACAAGTGGGCAAGCTAACGTGTTGTGGTTGGCACTGAACTCCTCACAGACTGGCCACCTGAGAGGCCAACAGCCCACAGAACTTCCATGGAAGCACCAATTTGTCTCTTTACTACTCAGGTGCCAGTTCTCATGAAACTTATGGCAGACTTTATGTCCTTGCAGTTTCTACAGTTTTGCCTCCTCCTTAAAGGAGGGGAACTGACAGATGGGTGCAAGAGCAAACAGTGCAATGTTGTGTATTTTATCCTTTGAAAACCAAGCTATAATGATATAGAAAACTTCATTCACAAAACTATGAAATATCAAACAACACTCACAAAGTTATGTGACTAGCACCACTCACTAAGTTATGAAATACCTTATAAATATGAAATATCTTATAAATATAAAAGGTGAAACTCTGATTTATGCCAATAATCTCTTCAAGCACTAATGTTTGTCTAATGGATTCAGCTACCAAAAATTATTGCATATGCTACAAAAACATTATAATTTGAGACCCACCTATGCCATTATATCAAAGCTAAAAGTATTCCATGAGACTTTGGAACATTCCATGTTGGCTGATACTATGTACTTTTAACTAAAAGCTTCTCCTTTCACTTTACATCAACAGAAGTGGAACAATTAATGCTTCAAAATACAAGAGAGGCTTTTGTTCATGTTTAAATTTTTGTACCTTAGCTTGAAAGGTATCTTGAGTTCCTTTGAAGTTTCCCTTTAATATACTGCACCCAAACCACTTCTTTATAAGAGCCTCATTTAACTTTCACATTTTGAAGATCCTTCAATGCAAGCCCAAATGTAACAAAAGAAAGTGATAATTGTTGAAACAGAGTCGTTAAATAGTGTAGCCATTGAATCGTATGGTAGCCACATCCTGGAAGTATCTTGTGCAACTCTGGCTCCTGTGTATAGCTGGCAGGTAGGTCACATCGCATAGGATTTGCTTCGTGCTCTAGGCTAATGTTTACCTGAATTATTAATCAAGTTTAATAATTCACAGAGACCCCAAATCCACAGAGCTTGTGTGGCCCCTTCAGCAAGCCCCGCTTGCTGCCGGTGGCATTCCCTCAGAGATCCGCTTGTGCAATTCTCAGGCACGTGCTTAAATGCCAGTTCTCGAAGTCAGGATTAGACTTCTGTAGCTTTCCCTGGGCATCGGATCAGACTGTACATCCTTTGGTAGAGGATTGGGTTTTCTCCTGCCTGTATGTGAAAACAGCTACCAGCCAGCTGATAGTAACAAGAACAACTGAAATGCTGGTTTGAGATTTCACTGAAGTCCCTTAGGACTGCAGGCAGAAGGTCAAGACAATCAACACTGAAGAGCACGGGATTGTTTGCAATTCATCCCAATTAACTGCCCTGGCACGCCCAGTGGCTACATTGCAGTGGTATTCCTGCCCAAGGGCAGGGCATGTAATAGGGCCTGAAGAAGGTGGGATTGTTTTTGTACCCCTATTCTATTCCCTGAATTCCTTGACAGTAATTCATGATAGTCAATGTACAATTTAATTTACCCTATTAGAAATGGGTCATTTCAGATTTCTGATGTCTGTCTGTCTTTGAGGCTCTGGTGCTGTCACCAGACTCCATTGTGAGTGAGCAAATGTTGATGTCATACTGGGGTTTATGGGTCATATATCATGTCTATATTTCATCTTGGTTTTGTGCTGCTGCACAAACCTAGTATTGTGGGAATTCACACCATTTCAGACCTCTGAAAGTTTAATTCTCCTGCACTATTCTTATTTTCTTTCTGAACTGGGTCAGATGTCCCTTTCTGTAATAATTTAATTAACACTTTGGAATAATGATGCATTAATTAATGCCAGATTACAATGAAAATGCTACAGAATTACACTTTATATCAACATTAATGCAAAATGAGTTCCTCCTGGATAATATTTCTTACAGAGAATACAAAAAGAGATAATACTAATTAGGCCATCAATTTAAATTTACCATAATTTCAATCCATGTCACTTATCTGTTCTCTAGCACAAAACCTTCTGTTCTACCATACACTTTTTGTTGCATTGATATCAGTATGGCAGCCAGACTGGGAGTAATTTCCTAATGTACATTCTTATACATTATAATACACTTCTGTACTGGGTTTGGTGTCTGCATTGTGGAGGACTGAACTTTAAAAATCACATATAGGTTTAAGGATGTTCTGACACAGATCTTCTTTGGGTAGAGAAACTTCACTGGCAAAATAACGCCCTCACCAGAGGCGTAGGATTTTGTGTTGCGCGTGGCACATTATTGGTCTGAAACACACAGTCCAGGTTATTCTAATTCTTCCTGGCATGGCCCAGATTTGCTGCTGCAAATGCAACATCTGCAAAGTCATTCTTTTGTGAGCATTATTATTTTAACTGCTTCATACCAGAATGCTGGGCAAATAAGAAATCAAGCTTTCTGTTCCCAGGAAGTTTCAGTCCAGCTATGTATTTCCACATCCAAGAAAAAAAATGTTTTTTTAAAAGTGTATCTGATTTCACTGCACTTTGGTGCTTTTTTCTTTATATGACCATCACCTAGATGTTGCCTTTTGTGCAGGTAAGAAAAGAGGATTAAAAAGACAATTCTGAAATGCAAAGCATGAAAAAAAATTAGCAAACATGATTCAATTTCAATGACCAACCAAAGCAGCTTGCTTTCCTCCCCTCTCCTGACTCTAGCAGGAACCTGCTGGGTCACCAGAATTTGCAGGTCCTTGCTCTCCCATGACCTGTGCCTAGGACCAACAGAGAGTCAGCTATAGAGACCACTCAGGCTGGCTTGGAAGCACTGACATTCATTTGGTGTGCAGGAAGTTAGCCACACTTCTGTCCAGACTATCTTGTGAAGAGTAGTCAGGGATCTGAAGTCATGTCAGTACCAGCACATGGGGAGTTTGAGAGTTCTTCACACACTGTAAATACATTTGGAAATGATAAAAGGAATGGTTGGTTTTTTTTTTTCTTTTTACAGGCTGCAATTCTTTCAGAATTTGCTGCATGATAGATTTTAATATATTTGGGGATTTTTATTCCAAAGACAAAGAACACTAAATTCTGAAATTCCCTGTGAAACTGACTCATTGCACATCTCTAGTTGCTTTCTTCAAAAACTCAAATATCCTTCTTTATAGAAGTATTTTGCTCAGTAGATTTTAATGGCGTGCCTTTATACTAGACATTTTTACTAATTTTACTGTATAAAGTTGAGTGATTTATTTCAAAACAGAAAATGCCATTAGAATGTGTTCACCAACAAGGGAATTTAAAGAAGCATTTGCCACTCGGCAGATTTGATCAGGAGAGTAGCTGTGAGGAGCTACAAAGCAGTGGCAGAGTTCAAAGAAAACGAAACCCAACATAAATGGTTCTGCTTTATGGAAAAGTGTTCCAGCCTGTGTAGAGCCCAGGAAATTATTTTGTTGGCATATTATGTATCTTCAGAGGAGGCCATTCTTTTTTAATAGACATCCTGAGTGAAATGTATGTCATGTAAAGAACAAGCCAGTGTCCAGTGAACCGACATAGCCCTAAATGACATAGCCCTAAACGAGGAGCTGTGGGGGATTTGACCATGACAAAACAACATGGCATTCTGCACCAGAACAAATTTCACATATTGTACTTTGGCTTTAGCATACTGCTTTCTCCATTCTGGTCTCTCTATCACATGGGCAAACTGAGTCAATGCACTACCTCTTCTCCTTTGCAGAATTTATTTGGAACTTAGAAAAGGTCAGATATGTAAATCTGTGTGATTTGTTTTATGGAATTACCTCTTTGTTTGGGACAGTTCACTATAACTGTCCATCAGTGTGCAGGACTGTTAAAAGAGTATAGATTTAGGAGTGAAGATGTGAGCAGATTTTTGAAAATATTAAGAAAATTAATTTTTGTAGGAGCAATCTATTTAGGTAGAGGAACAGACATTTTTAAGAACTACTTACTGAGTAAGCTCTCATCATTAGATGGGCTTATAACTCAGTGCAGAGTAGACAGTGTACTGGAAAACCCGTGATAACTACTACATGGACTGATGTTGATCCCAGTGTTCTGGAATTAAGAAATCTTAAAAATCTTTTCTATCTGTGACTTCTGAGAACTGGCAAAGAATGGTTTTTGTAGCTCAGGACTCAAGCCAGTATAAAAGAACAGCCCTGTATAGTAAACTAGCTTTGTGCTGAGGGAAGATTTACTCTGTGCCAATCTACACTGCTTTCCCATCCCAAGTGTTATTAATCCCTTACTTTCAAAAGCAATGAAGTGTATTCAGAAAAACATAAAGAAAAGTGAAGATTTTTTAAGATTTCTTATGTAACATCAGCTAGAAACTAGTTGGATTAAATACTGTAGTAAAAAACACCACACTGTTCCAGACTTTTTGTTTAGGTTGCCCATATTCAGCATGGGGTTTTTTTCCTGTTTAAGTATTCACACAGTATTTTTTTTCTCATTAACTTATATGGTCCCAAAATGAAGAATTTTTAATCTTAGTCTTTTAGATGATCTTAAATCTTCATTGTAAGAACTGTATCATGGAGATCCAAATAAAGTAGTTCAGCTGGACAGCTATCTGATAGTGCTGCGTTTAGTTGAAACTACAAATAAGTGTCTACAAATGAATATCTACAGGGGACAGAAATAGGGATTGATGCCTCCCTTGAAGATGACATCTTTATAGAACATAAAAATCTAAATGTGCCGATGTCAGAGTTAAGTTCAAGTGTTTTAGTACTCACATATTTAAGTACTAGTTTTTTTTTCTGGCACATTTCCAGCCTTAAATCAGATACGGAATACTTGTAAGGTGGTGGCTGATACAGGATTTCAACAGCTTGTCAATTTTAAGTTTACATTTAAGGCTTCTGCAGAACATTCTTCTTCTATGACAGCACCAATACATTGGTAACACCTGCCTCTTTCCAGTTGATCACACCTGTTGACACTTAAGTGTATTAACAAATCAGCTAACAACCTTCTTCTGGTTCTTTTTCATCTGTCTTAGTACTTGTGGCTCTGTGCATAATAATTACAATATACAGTGTATTCCTTATTTAAATGAATTTTATTGAGTATCAAACTTATTTTGGTCATATTACTTAATGATCCCTCTAACTCAGGAAGGATAATTCTAAGAAAACTGTTTCACAGATAGAGGTAACCTTTATATAATACCATTCCCAGTCCTGTGAGTGATGTGTATTTAAATTTTGTCCAAGAAGAGTAAGAAAGTTCATGTTCATATTGACTTTCTGTCTTTAAGTCTATGAAGGAGAAAAGCTCTAAAAGAGCTGACTTGGAAGGTTACCCTGGTAGCCAGAAAACATGGGGCCCTTACCACAGGGCTGGATGGAGGAGCACAACACAAATAATATCAAGCTAATTCCAGAAGGGATAAGATATCCACAGGAAGTGGGGCTGATCATAGGAGGTTTCTAGCATGGGTTCTGAAAGCGTGAGGGACACCCTCACGCTACACCTGAGTTTATACATCCTCCATCTTGATGCTGGTAATTAATCAGGGACAGTGCTACACTGACGATGCGATGGTTCTTCCAGTCCTGCTGCATTGGCACGTGCAAGTGTGGTTGTAACTAGGTCAGAAGTCACTGCACAGATGTTTGTCACAGCCAAGACAAACATTAATAACACCAGAGTTACATACTCAGAGTTTGCTAGTGAAAATTTAAAAATCATTACTTATACACATTCATCAGAACTATACTACATAGATTGGCTAATGACTATTGAACATTTGAAATAGCTAAGTTGAAAAGCAATGAATAAAAACTGTAAGAATTGGAGAATGTTGAATAAATTCAAAGAAATCATCAAATCATTATAAGAAGTCTGCTTATGGATATTTAGTAAACAACAGTTTTCTAAGTTATTGTTTATCCATCTCCAATAAGTATCATACAGAATAAATGGTATTTTTATTTCAGCTCATAGAACATAAAAAATCTGTAGAAGCTAGCTGAGAATTTCACAAGCGTGTCTGAATGCCAAATCAACTGAGGTAAGTTGGAGTTTATGTCCCTGAACATATTGTACCTTCAGTGGATAAGGCAGGGCTTAAATATAGATTGAAAACCACAGGCTATTAAGTATCTAGGAATATTTTACCTTATGGAGTCGAAGTCTTCAACTAAACAAAGAGGTAATGTGAAATACAGTGAAAAAAAAGTTGCTGGGTGGTCTCTGCCACATAGTGTATTGTGTGGTGGAGAAGGCTGAGAGCCGTAAGATACTGGGACAAAACCTGACATACTGTATACATTAAACATGTTGCTATTCACTGTCTGAGAAATGTTCTTTAAGGAACTTGTAGGCTGGTTAACAAAAACTTTATGACATTATAGGAAGCCCAAAATCTGGGATGAAAATGCTAGTGTTAGCCAAACTTTTAGGTGGAGCAAATTTTCCAGTTACAAAAATACTGGGTTTTTTGTGTAGCCAAGAGAAGGATGCCATGTAAGTGGATCTCAGCCCATTTGGGTAGCCTCTGAAAATGCACAAACATACTTTTTCATTTGTTCTCACTAACAAGGCTGAACTGAAAAGAGCTGCATGCAGTGCTGAAAACTATGGCTAAGTAGATTTTAAATCATAACGCAAATGCGGGGGAAAATACACAGTGGAAAGACAGGAAGCCCTATGAAACAAAACTAGTGTAAGATTTGTTTGAGGTATTTTTATATTATTTTTATGTGTCGAGGCCTTGGCACCACCAGGCCTCAGGGCTCCCTGGAGCTGCCCAGGCCCNACCTGCCCTGCCAGGCCCTGCCTGCCCGGGCCGGGCCTGTGTCTCGGCAGCTGCCCGGGGCTGGGCTGCCCTGGTGCGGTGGGACCAGCCCTGCTCGCAGGCCAGGCGCTGCCATCCCGCCGCGGAGGCCTCGGCCGGAGCGCGGCGCGTTGTGGTGTCAGTGTACGTCCGAGCCGTGCAGCGGCGGCTGTTCCTGTACATCTCCTTGTGAAACCGTGTTGGCTCAGACCAGAGCTCCAAGCACTTGCAGTCACGGCCTCTCTGCAGACAGCGGGAGACATACTGTGAAAACTGCTCTGCTTCTCCGCTGGGGCTGACACGGAGGCCTTGTGAGTAAAACACAGACTTCGGCTAATTTCTAAGGGGTTTGAGTCAAGCCCCTCAACTATATGTGTTATGTCTTCCCATTCTCTCTGCTCACTTCAGTCTTCTCAGAATTGCCGCTCCTAAGCACCAGAGCCTTAAATGCTGAAGGGAGGCAATGGAGGAGGCTTACACAGTGAATGCAAAGGAGTTGTAGAGTGCTGCCTCATTCCTGCTCCTTTGTCTTTGATTAATGGGACAATAAACACCCATGAGTACTGCTAGGGAGACCTCAAAAGACGTGGACAGATGCTTGTCTTACGGCTCTTCAAAGGGCATTTACTACCTTAAGTATTCTGTGATTGTAATTTTCATTGAGGTTTGGTGGCTCTATTCCATTTGTATGGGTATCCAATTACAACTCAAATATTTGCACTTGACAGCAGTTTTAGACTACATAGTTAAATGAAAAATGAACCAAATGCAGTACATACTTTAATAACAATCAGTCTTAAGAGAATTTTTTGAGGAACAACTTCTGACCCACCAGGATTATTAAACATCCTGTAGCATTTTTTCTAAGATTAGTCACAGTGTCTTTCTGAAACTCAATTTATATTATTACATTCTGCCTCCATAAATCACCCTACCATATCAACTGAATATAGTATTCTTCTGTCACATATTGTTGTAGAAAGTTAAAAAGCTGTCATGTTCCACCTCAGAAATGGATCCACTTTGCTAGAATGTAATGCAGTTCTATTACAAGATTTGGAACTTTTTGTTATTTTACAATCCGGTACATTTGCAAGAGAATCCATTATTTTTTTTCAGCGCTTCTTGGTGTCCTCACCTATATCAATGAATGTAGAAATGATAAGTATCAGTATTTTGCAAAGACACTAATTTCCAACGATTTTTCCCTTGGACTGAGCACAAAAGAAAGAAAACCGTACATTTCAATTTGCACCAGCAAAGAACCAGATTTCTAGTTTATCAAATGTGATTATTTACTTAATACATTTTGTTTCTTGGCGAGTCTTGCAGATGATGCAATAAATGTCACTCCTTCCTTTTACCCAGCATCAAGCAAACAGATCATTCTCCTCCTTTCTTTTCTTTTGACTGAGAGGAAAGCCAACAGCCCTGCTCCTCTTGATTATTATATATCTCACATGTTTGCCAGAATGGGGATATAAACCTAGTGCTCTATCCAGATTCAAATGTGAATAATTACATTCTGCCTACCTAAATTCCCACAATGATTTCATTTGGGTACAGTATATTTCTTAATTTCCTGCTCTTGGGCCTGTTCTGGCATCTATTGAAGTTAATGGAAAGTTCTCAAAGAACTTTCTTAAAGTTCTTCTCTGGTGAAGGAAAATGTCCATAAACTATGGAGGAATTCTGTTATGGTATTAAACAGCTTGAGTGGACATAAGTAGAGTTGTATCTTGATTGCTTGCACTGCCTGTCTTTTCCTGTTTGGAAAACTCTTCCCATTTCCCCAATGTTATGTGCATATTCAAGGTATAACAAATGGCAATTAATGTATTTTTTAGGTCTTCTGTTGCAGACATATTATCTTATGTATGTTAAATTTACAGATATATATGGTTGATCCTGGTGCCACTGACTTTTGTGAAGATCTTTCTTTGGACTTTAGTGAGGATATCTAGGTATTACCTGAAGACCAGTAGAGGATAGTAGCCTTCTGATGCATGGAAATAGGCATCTGTGGATGTCTGGAGAAAAAAAAAGAAATAGAAAAGCTGTTCAAAAATTGAATTCAAATCTTTTGAACCCCAGATTAAACTACAATACTCTACAATACTGTATGGTACTTCACCAAAACATGCACACAGTTGCAAGTAATTGCTGCTTTCTTAGCAAAACTTGGAATTTTTCCAAAATACATTTTTGCTGCTTCTAGAGATAAAAAGTACAGGTTTTGAACCTGCCTCAGTTGTCTCTAGGAAGTACTTCAGTGGATAAAAAGAGAAAACTCAAAATAGAGGCAGATCAAATTGTAAAATTAATTCAGACCTGACGTTTCCTAATTCTTTACCAGGCCCATCTTTGATGAGAATTTATTTTATTTAGAATTTTAATAAAGCGAGGGTCACATCTATTGAAATTAGATGACTCCAGGCTGGAATATATTTGATATGGTTGTTCCCATCTTCTTTTCTCTCGATGATTATGTTTTATAAGTTATTCCATTCACTCTCATTCTTGGGAATTTTGGTCGTATTCTCATGAGCCAGACCCAGGCTGGGGCAGGACACAGGCCATCTCTTTACTCCTCCAAAATCTGTGTCATGTACTTTTAACCTTGGCCTGAGATATTGGCATGAAAACTGCCTGTATTATAAATATACAACATTCCTTTCCTTTGTCCTTAGACAAAACTGGGAGTAGGGCTGGTGTAAGTGGTGACCGCATCACACCATTTCTCAGAAACCAGCAGAGGAATTCTGTGATGAAGAGCTGTGAAGATAATCTCAACAATTTAATGTTGTGATTCTTACTGCAGAGTTGGAGGTCATCTTAATTCAAGAGCAAAACCAACAGTCTTGCCGTGTCACATACAGCATTTCTAATAATTCAAAAATCCTCTAAGTCAGAAATGTGGTACAGCTAAGCAAAAAGCCTTCGGACAAGAAAGATGCTTTTATTTTATTTAATTTTCAAATGTTTCTGCAGCTTGCTAGCTTCATAACCCAGGGCAAGTTTAATCAAAGTCAATGGAGCAGTTTAAAATGAAGAAGAAATCAGCATTAGAAAAAGTGTTGATTGTTTTCTAATTATGCAATGGACTTTCTCTCTTATGGATTCTTGCCTCTTTAGCTCTAGATAAAGCCTGATATCCAAGGTAGACAGGAGACCTGGGAAACTCCTTATTAAAATTTCCTTACTAGTTGCTTATCTAGTAATCTTAGCATCCTTGTGATGTGATCGATTTCATTGCTTTCTGTCAACTGTTGGACTTGGTGGATATTACCTTCTGAAGATTGTAACAACAGAATAGTGTACCGTGCAGGAAAGTTTGCATGAACCGTTTGAAAATATCTTAGTTTATTGATCCTTTATTCAGAAAGTGCACCTGTATGATGCAGTTTAAATGTCCAGATTCAGCCCGAATTGAGAAATCCCAGTGAATATGGAAAATAATAGTAATTTTGAATGCTGCCTTGAACCTACACATGGTCTCAGTAGGATTTGGTTTTGATGTGGCTGGACAATTTGCCTACAATACAAGTGGCCCCCCTCTTATCCTCAGTGGATAAGGATCTGCCAGTTGTATATTCCCTGCAGTTTCCCAGAGGAGCTGTGGGTGCTCCATCCCTGGAAGTGTTCAAGGCCAGGTTGGATGGGTCTCTGAGCAACCTGGTGAAGTGAAAGATATCCCTGCCCATGGCAGGAGGTTGGAACTACATGATCTTTAAGATCTTTTCCAACCCAAACCATTCAATGATTCTGTGATTCCTTCCCAACATTTACTGACTTGATGCAGTCAATGGACAGTCTGCTTTCCTGACAGCTGATCATCAGCAAGAGTGACTTGCTCCAGTAGACACATATGTCTCTTCAGAACAGTGGACTGTACTTCATCCTGAGGTACAGATGGAGCTCAGAAGGGATGATTAAAGGGCTGCTTGACTGTCCTAAGGTAACAGTCCAACATCCCAGGACAACGTAGAATCATGGAATCATTTGGGTTGGAAAACGCCCTTAAAGTCTTTAAATCCAACCATAAAGCTCGCCCTGCCATGTGAAGTGGGTTCAGCCGCTGAACCGTGTCCCTCAGCTCCACGTCGGCACGTCTGATGGTGAGCAAATGCCCCAGCTGCATTCTTCTCCAAGGAGTCCTCCTGTTTCTGTAAGGCTCTGTCTGCTGGCCTTTGCAAGGTGTCTGCCAAGACGAAGCTACGTGTAAAACTCAGCCTCCAGCTGGGGCATCTTTGACCTGGACATGGCAGAGTGAACACACTGCAGCTCATCACTCCACATGAAGTAAAGTATTTGCATTATCCATCTCCTTTAGTCTCTGTTCATGCAAAACATTAGAAAGAACCCCAGACATTCCTACTCAGAAGAATTAAACACAGGCTGGTATTTATCCCACACATTTGCAAAACACCCATGGACTAGAGAGGAATTTATTCTGTGGTATGCCAGTTTTCTTCTTGGTAAATCTGTAAACAATGTATAGAATCACAGAATAATTTGGGTCAGAAAAGACCCTTAATGTCATTGAATCCAACAGTAAGCCCAACATTGCCAAGTCCCCCACTAAACCATGTCCCTAAGTATCACATTTCCACATCTTTTAAATAGCTCCAGGGATGGTGACTCAACACTTCCCTGGACAGACTGATGGTTGACAGTGGTTGGAGTAAAGAAAATTTTCCTGATACCTTATCCTCTCTTCTGTTAGATGCAGCAGTTCATGCTTTGGCCTTTCTGACACATCTGAATTCATCTCATCCAACCTACCAGAGGAACTTGTAGCCAGGTCATCCAAAATTTTACCATGAGTTTTTATATTTTCAAATCCATCTGCATATCCAGAAATATTCCTACTGTGCTGTTACAAAAAAGCATGTGGTGTGTTATACCAGCTGTGCTCTAAAAGAAAAGTCAGATTTAATAGCCTGCTGTAAGTCCCCTTTGTTCAGGACGATACATTAAATAAAGTATGAATGATAACTTCTGATACATTTATTCCTTTATTTTATTTTGAGACAATTTATTCAGTCTGCAAAGTACTTTCATCAACATTTTAGCTTGACTGTCCAGAGGCCTCCTTAAATGGAACAGGTACGTTAGGTTGTGCACTTAGGAAATTCTGAATTGTCCAGTTGTTCTTCATCACCATTTTGGTGGGTATAATTCTTGTCTTGATGAAGAGAGTGTGCTTCGAAAGATGCAGAAGTCTAAGCATGAGCTTTGGGCAGGTTTCTTGCTAAAGTTCAGTACAAGAGTGTGACATTTACAGAGGAATTGAAATGCTCTTTAGCAATGCAGTATTCATATGAGAAACTCACTAAATGATCACAGAATCAAAGACTACAAATGAAATCTTTTGCATCTCTCTAGAGAAGCAATTCAAACATTTCATATTTATTTTGCAAACAATCAACTTAATCTGGTTATTTCTGTAGAAATGGTAACTTGTTTGTAACTTTGTATTAAAAGACACAAGTCAATTAGAGTGCAACATCAAGCACTTGGAGTTTCAAGGATGACCCTAGAATCCTAAGTGGGCTTCTCTCCACTATGTGTTAGGGTAGCATCCTTATTTAAAAAAATCACTAATTAGTGTTGCCTCATTTTGCACAAGAGTGTGATGATTTGCAGGGTACAAGGAAGGTGTTTAATAGTTCTTTTTAACTTCATTGCCTAGTCTATAGTCTTAGGCCTTATTTATTGTCCACTGTGCCAGCTCATGCAATCCAAACCTGCACTGCGCTTGAAATGGCTAATTTCTTTTTACTATTTTCAATGTCATTCTTCATTATAGAATTATATGAGTATTTCCCCAACAAGGTTTTCTGTGTTGGGGAAGAAAGAATATTATCCTCATTTTATAGCAAGAAAAATGTAAATTTTCTGAACAGCGATAAGACAGCATCATGCCTAAAACTCGTCTTTAAATTTATGTTCTCTCAGTGACATTGCATGTCCTTATGTCCCTGTATTATGTGTAAGGGTAAATAGGAATTTTGGCTTGTTTTTCTATCATTTGTTATGTGGCCCTTGTCTATTACACCATTCTTTATTTGGGCAGTCTTGGTCTCTTTCATCTTTGCATATTGGGATTTTCCTTTAGACTCCCATCATTTTCACTGCTCATATCTAGACATTCCTACTCTAGAGAGAATAAGATCAAAATTCTGTTTGATTGTCAACTCTCTGTCTCTTTCTCTCAGTATTTTAATCTGGAAGATGTCTGTTTAAAGCAAAATAGATTCCACAAAATTACTACAATGGGGACAGTATCACTGCTGGTTTACTTGGCTAGGAGTGAATAATCCATTTCAGAGACAGTGAATGTGTGTGCCATCAGCCAACTCTGACAGAGGATGCTGGTTAGCCTGAATTTTGTTTGGTGCTGATGGTTTTATGAAACAAAATTCTGACTGTCAAGAATTAGACTAAGCTAAATGAGCTTACTTTGGACAGACCACTGCAGGGGCTGGAATGGTCCTTTGCAATGATTGGGCCTTGATTTCAAAAGCAGCATACAGAATGCATAGTCCAAATCTAAACCACTCAGTGGCTTGTATTTATTATTCAGACTGGCATTCACTTACCTGAGAATTGTGTCTTGTAATTAGAAACAATATTAAGTAATTAACATAAATATATCCACTCCAGCAACAAGCTGTTATAAAAGTAACACAATGTAAATTTGGGAGGGCTACTAATGAGGTGGATCAGTGGGCTCTTGAAGCCTGGGCCAAGGGTGCTGTTGATAACAGTTAGAAAATCGTGTTCACAGCTGTAAAACCTAAAGGCAGGGCCTTACCATTCCAGATTCTCCAGAGGAAGCCAAGTCCTCGAGGAACTGTAGAATTTCAATTATGTTTCTTGCTACAATTTTTCTTTGGTTGCTTGCAGTGACTATTCTTCTTTTCCAAACCAGTACAAATGTGGCACTGAATCATGTTTTGGTGTCCTGTCACCACGGATCACTGTGATCACACAGCAGCTAATGGTGCATGGGCCAAGCACAACATCACTGTTCCATCCAGCCCTACTACTAAACAAGGGAGGCGGTAAAAGGAGAAACTCGTGCTGATAGCCAGAACTTCTGTTTTATCTGAGAATAATTTACTGAGAAGGTAATTGGTGAATTCCCAGTGGGAAAAAACTTGATTCTGTCTGAGCATAGGTTACCAAATGTACCATCATAAAGTAATTGATTTTGTGATATATCAGATAGGGACATGGTTGAGACTATTGAACTTTTCACTTAGGGCCTCAGGGTGAACTTGAACCAAGCTTCCAAAGGTGAAGAACCAGTGCTTGACATGTGCAGGGTTTTGCACTCTTAACAGCCTCTTTAACTTTCCTTTTTCGCTTTTACCAAGATCTAGATTTGCACAGAGTCTCATTAAGATGGTTGAGTTGTCATTGGAGATAATCACCAAAGGAATGTGTTATAAAAGGAGAAAAAAAGTATGTCTAGAAAGTCTGAATAATTTTTTTATACTGTTGTTTTAGTGAAGAGGCTTTGGATGCTGATAGAAAAGTTACTATAGCTATAGGGCACATTTAATTGCATTTTAGAAATTTCTTTTAATCCAGTAATAACAAAAAATTAAATCAGTGCTGACATTTTTTTGTTGCCAGAAGAAGGTAGTAAAAGGGTAAAGAAATAATTGTTAGTTCTGAGAATATAATTAGCAACTTTAATGCTTTAATCTAAAAAATGCATATTTTGAGCCTGGGTGAATGATTAAAGAAAAGATATTGAAAGCCTTTGAAATTTCTAACTGTTTGTTTTTAATTGTAAATTATGATCACTATAATTAGCTCATTTAGTACATTTATAATGTAAACAAATATGAATATACAGAACTTCAGTGATATATTTCAGGGCAAATAAGAGCAGCATTGTGACCCTGGGCTCTATTTATAAAGGCTTTCTTGTAGTGTTTGGCACTGTTTCATTCTTTCATACCGTTTCCCCCCTTTTTTTCCAGAAGATAAAAGCAAGCCGTGCATAATATTTGCAGGTCTCTGCTGAGGTCTTAATGCATCTGGAACTACACTGAAGAAAACACTGATAGAAATTGGTCCTTTTTGGGCTCCATTTCTCTCTGAAGCTTTCTTAAAGCTAGAGTTTTTGTCATGTTGGAAAATAAATACTGCATGTTTTCTTAAACACTAGGCTGTTAATACTGAGCAATTTGATGAACTGAAAGTAATGTTATTTTTCAGGTAGACTTCCTATTTCCATAGCTAGCTATCTGCAGACATGCAGTGTGCCTGATACTGCCTGTCCTGTTTCCTGGTGATGCACTTCTGTGTAGCATCCTGGGACCAGGTTTCAGAAATCTGCTCCTTTCCTGCTACATGTGCTGCCCTCACATCATAGTAACACAAATAGGAGCTGCCTGCCCAAGACTCCCGGCATGCTAATGGAAACACTTAATGAGTAACAGGATGTTATTCCCGCACCAAGTTCAAAGATTAAAATTTGGGGTTTAGTCTCACCATTATTTTTGTAAAAAGACATCTTTTGTTACATTTCCAGAGCTCGGTTATCATGCTGTGACACACTGCATCCAGTTCTGATAAGTCATGGAAAGTTACGATTAGTTAAGCTCCTTATGAATAGAGAAGGCTTCCCTGAAGGTTGAAACTGGCCTCTAACTTGAGATTTTAAATCATTGTTGAAGTGTTTTGACTAGGCTGCCTTTGTGTACACTAAACAGTTTAAGGTTACTTTTGAATCCAGTGGTGCCTGTTTTATGATGTTCACTTGCTGGAATTGAATGCTGTTCTGTTCATCACTGCCAGCTGTCTCCTAGGGATCCTCTAGTAACTAAGTTGTTTTTTATCTCAGAGGAATGAATTGTCAATAACAAGCAAATAATAACTTTTCTGCTGAATTTTCAAGATTAAAAAAAACCCCTCTTCTTCTGTCATATCTCCCTTAGAATGTCTTGTGAGGGTTAGTTGCTCTGTTCTGCACTGTGAGCCTTCAGGAGTTTATAGCATGACACAAAGGTAGAAGAGGTGCATATCGCAGCAGTGTATTCACCATATTCTGTGGATATTTTTTAGCTGAAGGAAGTAAGCCCTGGTTATTACAGCTGTCACGGTGACATCCGATCCTTCAGTATCAGTGACTTCCTCACCCACCGTGTGACCCCGATCACTGCCATGATTCTCTGCCTGCTATTAAAGTGGGAAAGGTCTTGGCCCTCCAGGTGCTGCTTCAAGTCTGAAATAGCAACTTGTCTGTCACACTCTCTCTGCCTAACTTATTGCTTTAGGACCAAGCAAAAATGGTTAACGTAGAAAGGGGTCTCATGCAGCAACAAAGTAAAGAATGTGTCTTATGTCTGTTTCAGGGCTAATGGAGATCAGTTCTTAAAAATGAGCAAACGTTAAAGCAAATTTGAGGCTGAATCTCAACAATTACATTTTTGCACTTCCTTTCTTCTTTTGGGAAACAGACTACTTGAAAGTTGCGAGAGGTACCTTTAAATTTCATGCAAGAACGGGGGCGTATAATAGCTTGATAATTTCCATGAGTCAAAACTGAAATCTTTAAAAATATTGTTATACAAAAATTCATATCCAGAGCAGATTTTAACTGAATTTGGGGAAAAATGAGCTAACAAGCAAAAATGTTGCATGAAAATATATTTTAAATCCCTAAAGCTCTAAACCAAACTCCAGAATTGTATAGCTGAAATGAATAGGGCTTCCCACGATGTGCACTTCTCCCTCCTTAGTAAGTACCTTGTTTGTGGTATTAGTTTAAAACTTGCTTAACTTAGGCAACATGAAAGACTTAGACAGGATACTTTTCTATGCAAATGGATAGGGTTTATCAGGGCTACTTAATTTTTCAGAATGGGGCATTGGAAAAGATTCTGTACTCAAGATAACAGGGCTGGCCTAACTGGCTATTGCTCTGTACATTGTGCAAGTTTGACACAGCAGTTGTCACATGTTTCCAGCCCTGAATGCTCATCTTTTTAAGCCCTGTAGTGTTGTTAAATTCATGTAAACAGGTATGTGGGGCTCGACAACCAAGAACCAGGGTTTGTATATTGAAATTCCACTGCATCTGGACTGAACCAGAAATTAAGTAGATGTAATGCTAAAGTAATAAAGATGTTGGATAACCAGCTTCTGTAAGTTTTGGAGTGATTTTACGTTCTTAAATATAGTATTACAAAACTATTTTTTTTTTGGCTTTGATGGATGTGCCTGTGAGCGTCTGGCCTACAACTCCTCCTCTAATGCAGCGGGAGGGGCACTTCGGGGCAGAGTGCTTCTGGTCACCCTTGTCCAGGTAATGCTGAGTTTCTTACAGTGACTCCCATGATCAGGAAATCTTAACAAACACAGCTGCAGCTTGTTGCATTGAAAAATGTTTTTGTTTGAAATAGAACTATACACATTTTAATAGCCTTTGCAATATATTCTGGATTGAAGTTGAAAATACCATTTTTTATGGCATGAAAAGTTCTCTCTTCATGTTTTGTCAGGAGCATATGTCTGTGTGTAATGATATACATATTTAATATGTATATATGCTCACATAGTGTATATATATATATATCAAGTGATTTCATAGCTCATGTTAAGATAACACCATCCTTTAAAAATAAAACCTCTACAAAATTTTATATAGTTGTAAACTAAAGTTATGAAGTTATATGTGAAGTTAAAAGGTTATAAATGCAGTTCTGCTTATCTTAGTGGAAAACCAGATCAGAAATTGTCAGCAGAGTACTTTTAGAAGACTTCTGTCATGACTCTGAAGATGGAAAGCAAGATAGACAAGGATTTAGAGCTGATGCGAAAAGAGAAGGGAGGGTAAGTGTTCCTGAGAGAAAACCGTAAAAAGAAATGTAAAAAGTAGGAAAATTGAGGTGTGTCCACTCTGAGCATATGTTAGACATTAACCCATAGCAGCCAGGGCTTTGCTCTCTACTAAAGGAAGAACTAGAATTTTGTAGTATAAGGGACACAGAACAAGCCAACTGGATTGGACAAAATCTTGTTGCCCTTCTAAGGAATGTCCAGAATGGCTAAATGTTCTCTATGTGTCCTTGATCCATTTGGTGTCTGGGTCTGTGCTGCTCTTTAAAACAGTATTTACTGTAAACAGAAATGTCACACAACTAGAACATTTTGGGGATAGAAATGGGATTATGTGGTTCCACCAATCCTCCTGTTTTCACTTTGTTTTCTTTTAAAAGTTAAAAAAGGTTGTTAAAAATTGTCAGTAATTTTTCTGTGGACAAATGAAATGCTTTGAGTTTTGGGCTCTGTGGAGTATAACTCTGTGTTTGTTCATTTTCAGGCATGTGCAAACCTTGGTCTTCGCTATGCTCATAAGTCTTCCACAGTGATTATGACTAGGCTTCTTAAATGATGTTGTAATTACCATTATTCATAGCAATGGCTTACTAGTAATAATTACTAATAATCTTGATAATCCCCTAAAGAAAAATACTGTAGGTGGAAAGCCAGAGATGGAGTCATTATAACAAAGAGACACTTGTTTCTTGTGTCCCTCTTGTAATAAAGTAATTAATTCCCAGCTTTTTTTGAGGGTGATGAAGAGACTTCTGAAGAGACTTCACTCACAACAACGTCTGCCCACCTGCCCCAAAAACTAAGAGTGGAAGAATGAGCTGCCCTCTGTCCTGATTCCTGTGAAAAGTTCAACCAGCAAATATAGCTTATTTCCATCCAACCTTCTGTCTCTCCTTCACTATTCCTTCATCCTCATTTTCATGGTCTTCCGTGTTTTCATAAACCTGTAGTGTGTGCTAGACAAAAATTATAGTAATTATAGCTTGGTAGACAACATCGTCCCAGAAAATTTTCATTAAACCTCCTTCTCACAGGATATGTTGCAAAATATGCATTGTTTTTATATACTTAAGTTCACTTTCAGAAAATGTGCACAATGATCTGCCTGTGTTTACTATGGCTTTAAAAGAGCAACAATGACAAGGAACTGTGTACCATGATAATTTAGTCTTCAGACTCAAGAAAAAAATTTTTATTCACTTCTACAAGTGCATCTCTGTCCAGTGATTTGTCCCATATACAGAATGTACCTGCAGCTCTTGGTGTCACGGAGAGCAAAGAGGCAAATATTTCTCATAGGCAGGTGAAATAACGTAATCTTGAACGGTGTGCTCAGATTTTTTCAATAAATGTTTTTCGTCACTGCAGAGCTTTATACAACAGCAGTAACGGCAGGAAAGGAAATTAGAAACACAGCTGAGACTGCATCTCATACTTAATAATGGCCTAAAATTCTTGCTGTTTATTAAAACTTACACCCCTTGTCAAGGTGTTGATCAAAAATTCTCTGCAGTCTCTATTCTCTGATCTTTTCATTTTAGAAACCACAGATATTTGTTGCCAGTTCTTTATTTAGTTTTGTGTCTAAAATATTGAAACTCAAAACTGCTTTCCAATAATGTATGGTAAGGAGTAATCCTGAATTCATTGAACCAGGCAAACTCATCCCCAAACCAATTTGTCCACTCACGAAGAAAGGAGAATTCTGTAACACAAACATAAATGGTCAAAGATGGCACTAGGAAGGATGCTTTTAAAAAACCTGTCATCTCTGTGAGCCTCATGCATCTACTGCTGTCCAGTCTGAGTGTGGGCATAACCTATTCTAATATCCACATTTACCTTTTGTTTCACCAGCTCCCTGGCTCCTGCACATGCAAAACATTTGAATTTCCTGTTGGCTCAGAGGTGAGATTTATAACATTTATTAAAGCTGCTTTTTGCTGTGAGTTTACTGGGCAGAAAGCCTAAGAGGGCCTTTTTTTAAAGGGGGTTTAATTGCTTGAATTTACCAGAGGGGTGAATATTATGCTTTCTTTGCAGCACCACTATCCACTAAGATTGCCAGGTGTTGAATTTCCCTAGAGGTTCCCTATTTATTGAAGGAATTCATGAAATATCCATCTATCCAGCGCCAGAGCTCCTACTATCCCTTGCCCATTCATCGTCTTGATTTTGTTTCCTTCATGGCTGCTTTTGAATTTCTTGATTGATCCTGTTCATTTCTGTCTTTTCCTGTCTCTAAGTGTCCTTTCTCTTTACTTGTGCACCTTGGGCATTACAAATGGGCCAGACTTCCTTGGAACTGACTGCACCCCAAAGCCTTTCGCCGGGGTGTGGCTGCTGCTGCAGAGACCAGTCCGTGCTGGGAGTGCACTGGAGCTCTCAGCAGGGTGGGGAGGAGGTGAACACAGGACAGGAAACACAGGACAAGTAGAGGGAAGGCTGAAGAGTAAAGAGGTATTTTTCAATGTTTAAAGTAAAAGCGTAGAAATACCCTTTTCAAATCCATGAATGGACTTCTTAACAGATGGCAGCCCTACTGTCAAGCAAGCCCAAGGCAGGCAGACCATAACTGTTAGCAAGTGTATTGTTAAGGGAATTTACTAATTTACTGATGGAGCAGCCGCTTCAGTTGAAGAATACATTGGAATATTTTGGTGCATTTCCTTTAAAATGTCATCCACTTTTAAGTCTATGTATTAAAATTACATAGCCTTAAATGGGGGTCTCCTTTGCTAAACAAAAGATATGCAAATTACATTTCAAGATTTATATTATGATAAAAACTGAAACACAAAAGAGACATTATCTTGCAAAAATGTAAAAGTACATTGCTTCATGAGTCTATAATGATATAATGTGATGTTGACGTAGTTTAAAATGTCAGAAGGGAGACAATGACCTTAAAAGTTTAAGGCAGACACATTAATATTGATTGATTTTTAAGAGATTAAACAGCAAGAATATATCTATACATAGACTGGATATTGGATTGTTTGAAAATTTGAGATGAGATACAGAACATTACAGTCTTTGAATGCTTTAGACTTAATAGCAAGAGCAGGCATTATATGCAGCCATTTGTACCACAGGAAAGCAGATGATGATTTGCCTTGAATTTATCAGACTATTTCTTATAAAAACCAGTGGTGTTTGACAAAGCTAGATGATCATTTCTGGCATAAGCACAAATGCTGGTCTGTCATAGATGTCAAAAAAAGTCTTAATGTTGGTTTGTTGGTTTGTTTGTTTTTAATCCTGTTTCGTATCTATGTAGATCTGTGTGGTGTATTACAATTATTTTATATACACACACATACACACATTCCTAAAATATATTGAGCACTGTAAAACCTCAATACCTTCTGGCCTTGAACCAAATAATGTGCTGTACATCAAACATCATGTCTTTTTTTTTCCCCCTATTTTGTGTCAAACTGGAAGAAGGTAGTCAGTAGCACTTCTTGTTTAATTAAGTTTAGGCTCCTATTTATATCCATGGTTATGCCAGCAAAGTCATGAAGAAATGTGCTTCTCATTGATGAGGAAGGTGTTAAATATTATGATATTTATTACTCCCCTGGGGCAGTTTATTTTATCATCTCAGGTTGATGGAAGTTTTGGCTCACTCACAGATATGCTGTACTCTTAACAAGACTTCCACTGGCCAGATAAATTAGGATGTTGGTCATGGTTGGCCCTTTAGACTCTTAGGAACCAGGTCACAGATGCCTTGGAATTGGAATTCAACTTGCAAGAAGTGTGACCAGTAGGAGATGGACCATCTTGCTGAGAAGAGATGCTGAAGCATTGTACAAGCTGGAGATTTTCCTTCAGAATCAGACCTCACAAAATGTGAGGCAGATAAACATAAAGTCTAGATGACATTTATAAAAAGATTTTTTTTTAAATATCACTTTCCAACCAATCATTAGTCTTTTTTTCTCTGCACATACGAAGTGACAGAAAATCAATATCTGAAGGAAAGGGAACAGGTGGGAACCTGGAGTTAAGCACAGACATTTTGCATGATAGAGAATTCTTGTTTTCCAAGAAGCAAAGACAAGAAAAATTATCATGTGGCCACTTTGCCTCCAATTTTTTTTTTTTTTAATAGAAAAAGGTGGATTTTTTTGGGGAGAACTATCAAACAACATATTTTCTCGATGTCATAGCTACATCCTGTAAATATCTCTTTAGTTTTACCAATTGTAAAACCCATTTTGACCTTCTAGTATAGGAAAATCGCCCAAATGGCCTGTTTAATAGACCAGAGAAGGCACAGTGGCTCCAAAGGGCCTGGCATAAGTGCACAGCCAGAATCCTCGAAAAGCTAAGAAATTTGAAGGCAGTCAGACTTGATTTAATTATTTTTTACTACAAGTCTCATTTCAGAGAATGATTAACGGGAGAAGAGACATAAATGGCAAAGCCTTGATCAAAGAAGCTGCTGTCAGGGTACCATCTAGATAAATTAGGAAAAGAATGCTCAGGTTTCTGTGAAAGAAGACTAATGACATCAAGTCAAGATGAAATAGAAAGGAGCAGCATTGCAGGCTGGAAATCATAAAAGACTAGCCTGCCCTGACAAGAAGCCCTGAGAAATTTCCTGAACTGGAAAGTAATTGGAACTGGAAAGGAATTACTTTCTGTAAGTGCCGGGTCTTGAAGTTACGCAGGACTGAAGATGACCCAGGCACCAAACTTGCATTTTGGAACCTGTCAAGACAAGTGAAGGAATCTTCTGGAAGCATCTGAAACAACAGCTGTTAGTATCAGCTCTGTACACTGCAGGTGTTCTGCATCTCATGTGTTCACTCTACTCCACTAGGATCAGTCCCTTCACTTAAAAGCTGCAAAAGTCCCACCTGGAGGCAAGCAGACAGTGGCTAAAAGGAGACTGTGAAACCAACAGCCAGTAAACATTTGTGCACTTCGGAGAACTTGTTTGCAGGAATAGCAGTCTCCTGGAGAGAGCCATGGCCCTAGCTGAAATCAAGAGAAAGCTTTTTAAGTGATCTGAATGTACTTGTGTGAAGAGAGGCATCTTGGAAGGTAGGATTTGTCTTTTAGTATACTGTAAAGGATTTCAAAAAAAGTAAATTATAAAAAAACTCCAAACTCCTTCCAGGGGTCAGAGGTGTACTCCTGGAAATCTAGTGTTTAAATAAAATAAGATGACCCATTTCTCAGAAAACACTGAATTGTTATTTAACTATTGACTTAGTTTTCTAAGAAACACCAGTATTCCTGCCTAGAGGAGCAGATCTTCCATTAGAAGTCTTCTTGCCTCAGATTTAGATTAGAATATAGAGTAGCATTTCTGCAGACAAGCACTTAGTGTGATCAGTAGTAAAACTGCGTGAGATTAGCTAATGTACTTGTCTGTGATGTGCAGAGTGAATGCCAGGATGCACCATTGTACCTGACTGCAGCAGCATGAAGTTACGCTTCAACAACGTTCCGTCGTAACCTGGGGTTTTGAAGGCAGGGAAGCGGTCTCTGGGGTGTTGCCCGTCAGCAAGAAAAGGTTTTTAAAAGTAAGAAATAAAGGAAGAGTCTGAACTGATGTTTAGAACAAATAAATGGGAGCAGCAAAACTTTCAGTGGTAGTATTACATGCCATCATAGAACAATAGCTAAATGAAGCATGTATTTAAAATTTGGTGAGAGGCTTTTGTACATTTTAGTTCTGTTTGGCTCAGCGGGTGTGCTGCACTTTAGACTTCAGTCTCCAGGGCTGTCAATCCAACAACTTTCACAAGCATTATATTCACTTAAAAGCTGAAAGAGAAAAATAGAAGGAGATGATGCTAATAGCACTTAGCACTTATACAGCTTTCCTTCCTGAAAGTACAGGGCAAACATGAGATAATTAACGCATACTTTGTGTTCGAGATGCAAATGTATCTCTAAACAACCTTTAAGCAAAGAAAATACAGACACATAAAACCAGCCCTATGCCCAGTTGCACGTTTTCAAGCTTAAATATTGCGAAATGCTACTTATGGTATAATTTCCCCCTGTAGCTGATCAATAAGTCCAGCTTGTGGAAATCAACACGGTGTATTTCTGCATGCAGGGCTTCTTCTTCAGTGTCTGAAGAATTTAATGCAATGATTTCAGATTTTATTTCATGAAGTGCCTGATACAGGTAACCTCTAGCAGGTTATACAAGGGGCTGTGTGGTTTGACTAGTCAAAATATGGGATTAGGTTGCACAGATGCACCAGTTATTCAAACTGCCAGGAGCCTCTGGAGCAATCCTGCTGTGCCTGCTCCAGTATCAACCCACCTGGTGTTAGCTACTCTGAATATGTTCCACAAAGTCTTGAACAGATAGTTATCCACCTAATCCACTTACTTAGAAACTTCAAAGTCTTAAAAGTAAAGAACCAGGAAAGAGACGTTCAGCTGGCACTGAGAGAAGTGAAATCTTTCTGAGGAGAAAAAGAGCTAAAACTACAAGTCTCAGACGTAAAGTTTTTCTCTAAATGAGAAAGAAAAATGTCTGCAGCTGTGGTGTGTTTTCAGTGTACTTTTTTCTGATTAAAATAAAAGTTCAGTGGTGTTCGCAAAGCTATAAATAGACTTATAAGTCAATTTGATAATTAAGGAGTTCTTTCGAGCCCTTGAGCTACTACCAAAGGCTATCAGCACTGATCAGCTCCAGGATGTGGAGCAAGTCCGGTCAGGATGTTAGCAAATCTGTTTCACTCTCCTCTTCGTTCTTAGGCCCTTATGACTTTAGGATGGCAAATCTGTCAAATTTGCAATTTCCTCCAGTAACAGAGTTTTGGCAGAAGCTGTACTGTACTCATGCACGGTTGGGTAACCAACGTATGCTTCATTTGAGAGAGGCACAGAAAGCTTCTCAAAGTTACTGCATTATAGTCTCTCTTTTAGTGCTGAGCTCAGCTGCTGAGAGCAGAGGAGGTGTGAAAAGGCTTGTTAATAAAAGTCTGTTTAGATTTCATTACTCTGAGTCGCCAGATCAAGACAATACACCTTGCCAACCTTGTGAGAATTTTGATCCTCTCTGGAAAAACTTTCTTTCCATCACTGAATATCCTTCCCAGTTGAATGTTTATGCAGCTCAGGCAGAACTCTCTTCTGCTTCCTTGGATTAACAGAGAGAATGGAGACTGCCTTCCACTTGTAGAAGATGGAGCAGGAAAGATGGAGGAAAGAGCCACAGAGGTCTTGTTTCTACTCAGACACACCAAAGAAGCCGCCAGCTCAGGCTTCCATTTTTTAGCTTTCTGTTTCCCTCCTATTTTAGCAAGGGGAACTCCTCTGAATTACAGGAGGAGCAAAGGTGACTGGTGTGGAGGATAGACTAGATGTGGCAGTTTGGGAGATTGGTGTGGCAAAAATGCCAAAAGCACTGGGGACGGTATACCTCCCTGCTTGGTCCATGAGGTGGGCAATTATAAGTTGGTTATGTTCAGCTCAGAGCTGGCATGTGGGGAAGCCATTTCTTAGCGAGCTCCAGCACGTCTTCTGCATTGTGCCAAAAGCATTTTATTGGCTAGATCCAGAGGAGTCTCCTTCCAAGGCTGACTGGAAGAGAGGTGCAGTGAACCACAAAGAGCTCTACCAAAATACTAATTTCTTCCTCTTCGCAATGGCTCTGGCCTCTGAGCAGTGAAACAAAAGCGAGTATTTCTGAATGAAAGCTGTAGCTGTGGAACTATCTTTGGCTGCATGATGAGCCCTAGTCTTTAACCAACCTGAGAATTTCAGTGATGTTTTTCAGTTTACTGTAAAAGGAAGATACCAAGCTATGGTAGACTTGGCATATGGTATGGGCAGGCTTTTTCTCCCCTAGAAAAGTAAACCTTCATTTTAATCACTGTGATTTTCTTTTGTTGTGGTCTTTTTAATGGTACAAAAGTTTTACTTAGATATTTATTAAAGTTTTTAAAGACTTAACTCTTGATGAAAGCAGATATAGCCTCGTAAACATAAGTGCCTACTGTACCTTTCTCTATCTGCATACACCCTCACCTGGATATGCTGAATATATGTATATACAGATTTCAAAGCCCAGCTAGTAATAAATGACAAGAAATGGGTCGTGGAAGGCTGAGTCGGTCTAGTTCACCATATATTCCATTGTGTTACACTTTCATTTTAAATTCAAAATAAATGACGAAGGTTAGTAAAATCTTATTTCACTTTTTTTTCTACCTGTCCACTTGTATTTTCTAAATAAGTCTCAAATTTAAATGATTAATGACCTAACTTAATTGAAAGGAAAATTATTCTGAGAAGAACACATTTTAAATAGCACATTTCCATACACGTATTTTACATTGTTACTGAGTGATAACCTAATACAGTTAATTAGTACCTTTCTCCCTAGTATAACTTGTCATCAGGAGTAGGATTTAGCCCTTTTCATCTTGTCATGGCTTTTGGTGTTAAGTGCTTGAAATACCTTGCCCCATCAGGAGATGCAGAAGGGTGATGTTTCATTTATCCCAGAACTGCAATTTTTTCTGTAGAGTTACTTAACAAAAACATTTTGTTATATGGAGTGGTTAGTGATGTAGTCATTGAAGTCAATATGACTTTCACAATTGATGTCGATGAGAAGAGGACTGTGTTGACTGTGACTGTGTCACCCCAGTAAAAGATGAACACTGTGCTCTTTTAAGTAATATATCACACCCATATTTTAAGGGCATCACTTGTAAAAAATGCCCTGGAAAAAAAGGGAAGAGAGATGTGCCTGTTAGTGCAAAACTTACCCTCTGAATTCTGTTTCTAGTTGCAAGAGAAAATATAAAATGTAAGGCATGTGCTTTATTAATATTTATTTAAACTGTCTTTTGATACATTGCCTTTCTGATGCTACGTGGTGTTCTCCTGCACTATTTCCCAGCATGATGGCTAATGTCCTGCTCTGAAAATTATCCATTAAAATTTTATCAATTTTGCGTTTTGGTGAGACAGTATGAGGAAATGCCATTGGAAAATTAGATTCCTCTTTGACATGGGGCGCCCAGTCAGCAATCCAATCCCATGTGTTTCTACTGAGACATTAGGATTTGATATAATTTTGGGCAGAAAACATTTTAAAATGAAACAATTGAATTTTCTGGATGGTCGTGGGGACCACTTAGCTTAAGAGAATACACTTCCAAATCAAAAGCCTTTCAATCATTCTAAATATTATTTGGATGATATTTGCTTTATGTGTAGTAGCAGTTTGAATTTGTATTGAATGTTTGACTGCCTCGTGCTCACATAGATGATGTATGAAATTATTATTTCATATTTTTCTAGTGTTTGCATTGCAAGTGACATCTGGCTGACAGGAACCTGGAGAAATGGGATACAAAGTGAATGCTGCAGTTACCACGGTATCATATTTATCAAAAGGCTTAAGGTTGGTCAGTCTTTGTTTCACATGTGAAACGAACAGCAATGAAGAAGAAACAGCACTTTTTTTTATTTAACTGAGCTGCTTAGAAAATGAAGATAGATGAAGAAAAAATGTTAATTGTGTTCTGTATTCCATTCATTTAATTAATTTATGTAGACAGTCATGTACACTGGCTGAAAGACAGTTCTCAGCTTGTATGGAGGGGTTGGTTTTGTTGCTGTTATACCTTTTGATTTTGGTTAATGTTATGTATAACTCATACATACTATATCACAGAGATAGGGAAGTCTGGAACGAGCTGCTATAGCAGACTGGCACATTTCTTTTTAGAATTTTTGTTCAGCTGCAGAAATCTAAAGGTAGGTTAATTGTAATTGCATTATGTCTCTGAAATGTACCTGCTGAAATCCTGTCTTTAACCAAACTCTTACCCCAACACTTTTCCATTAAGCTCATGATATGTCACTTGTCTAATGGTAAATTTGAATTAGTAAATTCTTGACTAGAATACAGGTTTTAAAAAACATTTTACAGTTTGAAATGTGGTACGAAAGCTTACAGTTTAGAAATATGAGTCCAGCATTTAAAAAAAAGGCATTTTCTTAATGCATGCAGTTTCTGAGGGAGCTCTGCATGTGTTACAGGACAAAACCAAAGGTGATACAGTGGAGTGTCCAGTTTCTGGCCACACCCTGGCTTCTACACTTGCTAGAAGTGCCCCTTGGACACTCTTAGTCACTACCTTGCTGTCTTTCATGCTTGTTGGTTATAAAGATTGTGGAATCTGTGTGAAGAAAATGGGAGAATTTGTAATGGTTGGGTTGTGTCCCTGCTATCCTGGGGAGGAGGGAATCAGGGGCTGTTCCATGTATGCATGTGTAGTTCAGAAGAGAAAAGCAAGAAGAGGTTGTACAGAGATGGTGAGGTGGGTAGAGCAGTCTAGGAGGGGAAAAGTCTGCCTGAGAGAGACAGAGAGACAGCAGACCAAGTAATCAAAAAATAATTGCATCTCTACCGCTGTCAAGTGATTTTGTGATCTATGAAGTTAACAAGCTGAGAGTACTTGGCGTCTTCCAGTGCTTACACCTTTGCCTTTAAACAAACAGAAGATCCAGCTGTGTGGTCCAATTCACAGGAAGCAAGAACAGTAGTTTTTCTTTAGGTCTGCAACTGCAAGGTCAAGTTGGGAAACTTAAAAAAAACCCAACAAAAAGAAGTGAACCAAAATATGAAAAACTGCAGACAAGAAATACAAAGCAAAACATTTCCAAATAGTTCACAGAGGAAAATTTTATTCCTCTAAGTTAACCTCAAAAAGAGCCTGTCTATTTACTGAAGACAGAGGGCATTTGACTGTCCTCCTTTGTTAGACATTGGCAGTGTGAATACCTTCACTCTATTTTTCTCTCTGCTTTTGCAAACATCTCCAGTCAATGAAGACTAGACTTACCCATTGCCATACTTGCCTTTCCTATTTTTTTTTTTTTTGTCAGACAACCAAGCAAAGATCACTGAGATGTTGAACTCTTCAGACCAGGAGAGTATTAAATTAGAGCATTCAGAGCAGTAAGTGTTCTGAGCCCAGCAGTGAGACAGAACCGAGCAGAAAAACAAGGAGTTCATACTGCAGCATAGGCTAAGCCTGGTTTCCTAAGCATTGCATAGTAGTTCTTTTCAGCAGTTCGTGAGCCATGCAAATGCTCCATATGATTCACTGGGATATGCTTTGCAATTTTAGATGATCACAAATTATTTACCTTGTCCTAGTTTAGGATATTGGGACAAAGAATTTGTCATGAGGTGCCACTTAAAAAAAGAAAAAGAAAAGGGAAAAAAAGAGCAGGTACTTGGAGCCTTTCTGAACGGGTACTATTCACTGTGGTGATTTGTATGTGCTAGGATGGTTGGTTGTTGACGGATTACTGGCATCCATCATACCTAAAGCAATGAATGTATCCAGGCTCTCCTTGTGGAAGAGCTGGACTGGGTGAGCCAGACCCCATATCTGAAAGTTTTATGCAGTGTGTCTTTACTTACTAACAGAATGATCTGTATACAGAGATATACAAGGTATCTTGAACCTCATTTAAATAACTTTGCAAGTTCTACTGCCTCCTATTGAGCTAAAGTCACAGAAGTCTTCGACTTTTTTTTTTTTACTTATATTCAGCTCTGTGTTCTATTGTTACATAGTGCTTCTGTCTCTACTTCGTGACAAATGAAACAAAGCTGTTCTAGTTTCTTAACCAATGTTATTTATGCTCTGTGCTGATGTATATTACACTTTTACTCGTCTACTTCTCTGTCTACCTAGCCACATGCTCAGATTTTATCAGCTTCTGGTTAAGATTGCTGGACTTCCTGTATGCCAACACAAACAAAAAGCAAGGAAATAAGTGGTTAAGTCATTCAACACCCCATTTACACTGCTCTCCTCAGCAATCTTTCTCAATCCCTACTAGCTCACTTCCAGTGACCACAGTCCACAGGGTTCCAACTATAGCCTGATTACATTATTTTTCTTCTGTTTACTATTCAAGACATTGTTTCTTTTTTCTGCTCCATGATTTTACACTTTCTTTCTTGAATATTTCTACCCCAAACTAAGGCATCATTATTAATGAAAAATTGAGAAAAGTCTGTAGATCATTTGTAATGTTGCAGGTTTAAGAGTTGAACATCTGGGAAACAATTCATTCATTGCATTCTTTACTACTGTCCTTTGTGTGCTGAATAGTAAAGTCATGCTTCTTCGTAATAGTTTGCATTTCCAGTCTGTTTCACCGAACAAGAGTAGGTCAGGCTTCCTCTATTGCTCTTTTGAACCTTTCTCAGCCTGTGGGGTAAACCAGATTGGTCAAAGGTCTGATCCTTTTGAAAGTGGAGTCTTGGCACTTTCTTCTGTGAGGGTGAAGATGAAAGAGAATGAATGACACTCAATATAAACAACCTTTGCTTTTCAAGAGAAGAGTGGTAGCACCTACATACACTACAGGAACTGAGTTCTCTAGATCATGTTAATGTCAGTTGAAGTACTTGCAAGTGAATTTTGAGGCGATTTTAAGGAGTGATTTGTATATATAATAAGAGCCAGAGAAAAAGTATTCACTTTTTGTTTAATGACTAAAACTAGTATTAGCTGTGATTAGACTGATGAACTGCCTGAGACATTTCAATACAATAGCAGACTCTGAATATATTTTTATTTAGCAGAAGGCAGTAGAAAGGGGAAAAAAAGCCTATGGACATCAGCTATGAACCTGAGATTTTTCCCTCTTCCCTGTTCTTTCCCACTTTATTCCCATTCTTACATCTGGAAGAATCTCTGGATAAACAGCAGTCCTGAGGTAATATACCATAATGCAAAAGCATGCTGAAGAGGGTGCAGTGGGAAAGAAGGGGAGATTCTGTGTTGATAAATAAAGTAATTTTCCTTCAGCTTACCTTCACAAAGTTTCTGGATAGTTTAGAAGAGTGTTGTAGAAAAGAATGTTGCCTGCTTGAAACATTGCTTTCCCTAGAGGCTACACAGTAGTGTATTGGAAGATACTTGTCCTTCTAGATGAGAATTTCAATTCTTGACCATGGGTATCTTTGGCTGGACTAAAAAAAAGGTGTGGAAGGACTTCAGAGAGCCATTTTTATCCTCTGTTATAGCTAAATGTTGTTATGACACATCTGAAGATCTTGCTGGGGACTCATTTTGGCCTAATTTGATTAACATTTTGGTAGACTAGTTGCTTTTTCTCCTCTCTGTTTTAGCTTTGTATGGTTGGTGCTGAATTTTTGTGCTTTTTTTGAATAATTTTTTCCATATTAATAAAAATAGACTTTATTTATGGATTTTTGTCTAGAATAAACAAACCCTGCCTACTCTGCAGATGATTAAATGGCACTCAAAACAGAAAAACATAATGTGGAAAGTTGCCATAATGATGGTAATAGCTGTGAATTCCAATAATACTCCTAGGGATGGAGAAGTAGTGAGTGTGTGATCCCCCAGTAGGGACGTTGGTGTCTGTTCCCTGTATGTAGACTAATCCTTTTTGAAGCCTTCCGTGCAGATGAAATTTGACTCAAAGCTCATCTGAACAGCCCTTTAGTAACAGGTATTCTGAAGTCTAAAATCCTTTAAAAAAATAGTTTCACCATCCATGAAGTTGTTTGACTCAGATAGCAGAAACCTCAGCCTCAGAAACGCAGCCAAAGATTTCAATATAATATATTTTCAAAGTAATCTTTCCTTGATCAGCAAACTACAGTATTTTGTCATTTTGTAGGCTTTTTTCCCTTTACAAATACTTCACCAAGTTACATTTAATATCTATTAACTTGGATTTTTAAAAGATCAAATGGCTTCCACATTTCATTATGTTCTTCATAATTTATTTCTTCCAAATCGATACCACTGCATTCTTAGAACTTGATTTCTCTTCCCTCCTCCCATCTGAAAACAGGATGCTGACAGGATTCCTGCCTTATGAAAGCATAAACTTTGTGGGAGTAACTATTACGCCTCTCTTTTCCTGAAGGAAGCATTTCTATTACATTTCTACTCTTCCGGGAGCTCTTTCCAGACCCCAGTATTTTGCTGCTTACTTTCAGCATCTCAGTTCTCAGAACTTCTCTAATTAGATGATATGTTGGTTTTTTCACCTAGTTGAGCTTTTACTTTTGCATCTATTAGCACATTCTTATACTGTCCCAGCTGCTTCTTGGTGCCCTTGCCTCTTTGTTAGAGTGAATGTCAATGCTGAAATTTCAAAACATCGAAGTAAATGACACAACCCATACTTCTGCTTTTTCAAAGGGTCAGCCTCCCAAAGAAAAAAATTTACATTTTTGCGAAGTTATAAAAACAACAGTGAGCAAATCATAAGAGGTGTTGCTCATATTCGTATTTTGTTCTGTTTCTTACACTATGAAGTTAACTCTATTACATGAGACTTCAGTCTAGAGATGCCACTGTTTATTTTTGAAGATGCCCAGAGTACTCAAGCTACAACTGCTCTGAAAATAAGTATACTATGCATAAGCATTTGAATATTCCTTTCCAGAATGATTTTCTCTGGTGATACAGGCATTTTCTCATCTATACTATGCATAGCTACTATAAAATACAAAATTAAAAAAATATGAAAAATCACCTAGAAGGGAAAAGCAGGTTTTTTTGGTTTTTTTTTTCAAACTCTACTGAATAAAAGTCTGAGAAGCCATTGCTTGTTGTGCAACTTTTGTGAATAGATATGTTTCCAGTCAGGGGTGCCTGGTGCATACACTTTTTTTCCACCTCAGCAGCTTCAGTTTTATAACTGTTTGCGTAGACGTTAGAGCAATTAGTAGACTATGTGGAAATGCATGGTGTAGGTGTTTTGGCAGACTTATACAAACTTGAGTTTGCGGTAGCATTAGGCATCGGATCCCAATATGCATGTGTCCAGTCATAGTTAATACAAATTGCAATATTCTGTTGTGAACAGATTTCATCAGTAGTTACAACACTCAAACACAAATGCTCCTGTGGGGGCACATCTACCCTGTTTAGCTATTTGCAAAAGTTTTAAGGTACATTAATCTCACTTGAAACTCTATGCATATACAAGAGCCCTCTCTAGATATTTTAGTTAATTTTCTTCAGACTTCAGAACTGATCTGTTCTATTCAGATGCACTTTTTATGTTCGTTCCTATTTTGCTGTTGGTTAACTATCATGTTGTTGATTATTAGGTGGGCAATTTTTAACAACAATTTGCATTATGATGCTTCAGCCCATGAAGAGTTCAGATTAACTTGTTTCTTGCATTTAATTTTTTAGTTTTAATATTTTGTTTCCCTTTCACTTTGCAGTCTATTTTTTAGCACTATACAATAAAACAATAATGCCAATTTTGTGTTTCTACGTGCACACATATGTACATGTATCTATATATTTACTATAGCTTGGGATGGGGGTGATGTGCCTTTGAAGGAAAATCCAAAGCCCTCTATTTGCCTGAACAATAGGACTAAGGAAATTGTAGTATACTTTTTCTCTTGCTGTCTTTCAGTTGCACTCCTGTTAGGTCTGGGTATAAATATGTATATGTTTCTAAGGTGGTTGTGCCACAACAACTTCCCCAAACCTTTACATTCACTTTAAATAAAGCTGTTTCTGAATTCTAACTCCTGCCATTTTATCTGAGAAGTAATGAAGTTTCTGCCTAGACTGGAGGCACTAACCTAGAAAGATAAACAGAGAGCACATGTTTTGTGCTTGTGAATTATTGTTTGTGGTTGCTTTGATAATTTTGGCCTTCATATAGAACTAGTTACTTGTAGACAACTGGCAATTACAATTGAGGCTGTGGGTATAATCCACTAATATCCCCTAATTTAATGCAACCATCCAAATCAAACATTCTTCTGTTTTTAAAAAAGTCTGAAGGTAATGAAAGCTTCAGAACATTCATATGTGTAGTGTTACATTAGAAAAGTCTAAATTCTGCATTCAAAGACCTGGTAAAGTCCCAAGCTCATATTAATGCAACTTCAAGCTTCTAAGGGAATATTTTGACTGTTTGCCATTAGCCCGGTTGCTTATGGAAAAGCAAGGAGCTAAACTGGTGCCCGCTGGCTTTGAATGCCTCTTTTTAGGGGAGGTCAAAACTTGGGCCAAAGAAAACGGGGGGACCCACGCCAGTGACTGTGCCTGATGACATTACCAGATGTATCTAGAGAACAGGAAACTACATCTGTGATGTTCTACAAATATTCGGCCTGTGGAAAATGGTGGTGTGGGTGGGAAGACTTTCTTATGTCCATGTATTTATGATTAATCTGATATGGTAAATGCTAGGTTTTCCAAATGAGGAAACAGCTCTCTTCATTCCTCATTTGGAAGATTTTATCCTGCGAGAACTGGAAAATACTGAGGATGGATTTCTGGTGTTATATCAAAAAATAGGACAATATTTCAGTGAAAATGTAAAACACCATTTTTTCATTTGTTCCTAATTATTTTATTAATCCATATAACAATGTAAGAAAACTCATCAGCAAATTACCTTGAAATTGGAAAATAGATAGAAAGGGATCCTCAGATGTGTTGTCCTTTCCTGGATGTCAGAGTCCTATAAAACTAGCCTGTAAGGTGTCTTCCAGTGTCATCAAACCTCTTGTGGGATCACCACTGTGATGACTCTCAAACAGAGAGATCAAACCATAAATGACTTAGAAAAAGTCAGCTGAAGCAAAATAGTTTAAAATGGACTAAGGAGGCTTTAAACAGTTTCATTCTCTCTGCTTTTAATTGCTTCTTTTTGCAGTCAGTCTGTTAATAATCTGTTTGTGTCGTTTATCATTTCTGAATCTTAGTTGACTTAGCCTGTATATAAACTCTGTCTCCTTTTGGTATTGCTGCATCATATTGCTGAAGAAGTAGATCATATTGCTACGTGCAGAAGCAATGTGGAGGATATCACTTTTGTATTTTTCCAGTCTTAATGTTCTCTTCAATGAGATGGAAAAAATCACTAATAAATATAAATTTGATAACCTTCAGAAAACCTTTTGCTGAACATTCTTGATTTCTGATTTGTACTAGTTTAAGTCATTCCATTTGCATATGAAAACAATCTTTCTTTTCCCCCATCTGTTATATTATTGATTTACATCTTTCAGGTAGTTATCTGCAATGATGCACACAAACATTCATAGTTTAATACTGTCATTTTGAGCTGATTTCCTATAGTCTATTGAACATAAACCATGAAAAATTTAGGATACATTCCACCTTCTTTTAAAAGTTTATTACAAACTTTGGAAGGCAATTGTAAGTGAATGGATATCTTTGCACTCTTTTGTGGCACTCCATATTTTTGTGACACTTGATAAATACCACTCTATAGACCAATAAATAGTAATTTTGAACTAGCTTAGACCTTGATTGCTTTGTTTAGATAACTCTGTGTGTGTAATCATGCACACAGACTTTGAGTCATAGCCTGCCAACTCAGATGACAGAAACTAAAAATACTTCTTCCCAATGGCTGGCTACAAGGGAAATCAGTAGGGAGTTTTAGCACACTCCTCCTGGCTGGCAGGTACCATCATAGGTGGTGTTAGACATACCTTCATGGTATCCTCAGCAGGGGAATGAAATACTGACCTGCAGAATTTGGATGGCCTTTGGATGACAATGATCCATTGGAAATGGACTGAGTCTGTCACCCATGCTTTAAGATGCCTCCTGAGTCACCTCACTGAAAGGGTGACTTCAAGTTAGTAAGTATTAGGTACTCCTTCAAAACTTGGGTACTATGTGCAGATGGAACTCAAGTTATATGCAAAAGTGTGGAGTTACAGCTCAAGCTGATACAGCAAAGACAAAGCCCGGTATGAGTTTGAATACATATTTTTCTCTAGTAAAAGGTATATACTCTGAAAAACATGTTTCCTGGCAATTATCAGTATCAGACAACCAAGTCAATATAGCTGAAGTCTAGCTTGCTTGTCTGTTCATCTGTGAAAATAGCCCCTTCTCTCTGTTGGTGAGTGAAAGAGTGAATGCTTCCCCTTAAGTACAGTACAGGACAATGAAATACAGCATCCTCACTTCTTAGATACACAGTTCCTCTCATAGCTCTGAGTAACTTCCTCTTAGCAATGCTTCTGGACTCCATTACATCCAAATCTAGTCAGCCAATAGTTTGTAAGGACTTAAAATAACACTAACAAAAATTGGGAAATTGAAATGATGAGTGTTTTATATGAGAAAAGAGTAAAAAAATACAGATAAGTTGTCTGGCTGATGTATTCTGGCTGTTTATCAGAGGAAGCCTCATGGTAGAGGCTTGGACTATAGACATGACTTTCTGTAGTCAGGAAAAGGTACACTTTAAAACTCTTTTGTGTAAAGCTGGGCTAGCTTTGGTCCTGAGTTACTCCACAGCAGAAGTACTCAGGTGACTTAAAGCTGGACAGATCACAAAGAGCTGAGCTTTCATTTTACTACACTGATAAACTGGTGAAGGCTTGAGGTCCTGGGGTTGCATCTGCCCTAAGTCCTTGCCTGTGCAAATGGTACTTCCAGTGAGAATAGGAGGAAATCCTGCCATCACACTCTGTGGTGCAGAACATCAGAGGACTTTATTCCATTGTAGTGCTGTCATTAGCACATGAGAACCTGCAGGAAAAAAAGTCTCTAAAAGACTAGTCTTTAAAGGATTAAACCCATTCAGTACTAAGGAAGGACATCTTTAGATGGAGACTGCAGATGAACATCCCAGTGTTAAAGTACTGAAGGATTACTGTTACAGACCTAACAGCATATTTTGTATCTTTTTATTCCTCTAGAAGGGGAAGATTTGATCCGTTTCTTGATCAGAAACTCTTAAGTGTTTTAACAGCAAGGGAAACCAGGCCTTGGCATTATAACACAGGTTTCCCTATGCTGTAGCAAGGCAGGGTGGAGGTTAGATCTGAGAAGGGGAAGGCCACACTTGATGCTGGAGGGTAAGAATATTCAACTCTTTCTCTTTGGGAATGGAGGAAGCCCTTTTAAAATGAGTTGTTTCAAATTTAGACTGAATGAAGTACTTCAGAATTTACTATGGGGAGCAATCCAGCATTGACGAGAGAACGCACATAATGACCTAATGCTGTAAAGACTGTCTATCTCTGTTTCCTGTAGATCTGTGAAATGTCTGACTTTCTTAGGATTTGATTCCAGTGTGACCATCAAGAAAACAGAATAAGGAAAGTTTTCTTGTTCGTGGTGTGAGTGTACTATTCCCATGTTTCTTTATGGCAGTCCTAATCTAAAAGATCTGCAATCCTTGAGTACAAAGACTTCAGGTTTAGCTGGGGCAGGTTGCAAACTGCTAAGCCCTGCTAAACATCCTCAGAGTTGAAAAAGGCACAGGGTTCTTAAGCTTTTATTTGAATAGGCTGTAGCTATTATAAAAATAACCTTCAAGTATTGACTCAAAATCCCTTCACACTTTTGCTAAAATTGTCCTGAAATTTCTGTCATTCTCACTAATATGTTTCATTTTCTTTTCCACATGCTGTACTTAGCATTGTGAGTATGTCTCCCTCTTCTACCTTCTGTATATTAAAAAAATGTGGTGCCATTTTCCTAAAACAAATAAGTAAAGTGGAAATTTTCCCTTTGATAGTTTTCTCTATTCTTATTAAAAAGTATATTGTGTTTAAAGTTGCCTCTTGTCTACTGTAGTTTAAATGACACGTCCAAATTAGGTACTTTAAAAGTTTGCTGTTACAAATGGAAATGTCTTTAACTATTTATAATTATCTTTGTTTAAATTGTCCGTACACATAGAAGCAAGGTAAGTGAGGTGCTGAAATGCACAGAAAACAGGATCTTTTTAAAAAGTCAGTGGTTTTGTGAAACGGACACGTTCTTATCAAGGACTGAGGAGGGAGTCTTTTTTTTTTTTTTTGGTTTTTCCATCAGCATATGAAATATTTACTTGTTAGGCAGTATCAGGAATACCCATTTTCCATAGTGTTGTACCAGCCCAACCCATCAGTGTGCTGGTTAATTAAGTGTGACCTAAACCAACTTGACTTGAGCTCTGCATTAAATGCACAAAACCCATTTGAGCTGACCAGAAGCAGAAGTGGTACTCAGAGAAATTGAAAAGGATTTCTCCCAAATGCTTTCTACTTACTTACAGCACTCAAGTAATGGCTGAAGATTAGCATATGACATGACAGATTACATTAAGTCATGTCTTTCCAGTGCTTTATGACAGCACTATCACATTAGCTTCTTAGCACTGGCACATCGAGGCATGCAAATGTTTTCAGACCCTCTTATTCAAATCTACAAGCTGACATGGCAGCCTTGATATGATTATTAGTCATTTGAGAGACTTTAATTCACGTCATCAGATAACAGGTTCTGCTAAAAGGTTAGAGAAACTGTCTGCTTTTAATGAAGCCCTCAAAAAAGACCCTCAAAAACCTCCCTGCTCACAGAGAGCCTGATTTGACTTTATTGACAAGATCCCCCTAAGAGTGAACTTGAGTTGAATAAGTAAGCAGGCATCTAGAGTAAAAAAAACCACTGACTTCATTTAAAAATTAGACTGAACTGGGTTGAATTCCTATCTTTCTGCTTCCCATTTTCTTTCTGGTTGTATTGTAGCTTTAAAGACAAAGTACTCTATCTGGAAAATGTTTTCAGCATATGATACTGAATGAGGAAAAGTGGGGCAAGGACTAGTCCAATACTGTAGTGGCAGAATCTCATTGTTATACTGAGTGGGAGGTCACTGCTGCTTATTTCAAAGGGTTAACTGATGTTATCTTGTCACAAGGGCAATCTTGTGCAGCACAGTTAGGAATTCTGTTTGCACTCTTTTAGTCTGCATCTATTAACATGACTTCATATTCAGATGTTGCTTTATGTAAAATTCTGCTGAGTTTGCCTTCTAATGAAAATACCTTGTAAATTAGTTGCCCGTGATCAGTGGCAGTTGGCACAGGGTGGGTGAGGTGAGAGGTTGTGTTCTTCCTGAGCAAGTAAAAAGGAAAGGAGGCCTTTACCATTAAAAAGGATATTTGATGCTAGAGCAGGGATTTCTCTTTGCAGAAGGTGTGGGAAAATGGTGCTGATCCCAGCCAGCATTGTCCCCAGACCAAAGATCCATGTCACAAAATTAAAAAAAAATAATCTGAGTTTTCAAAATCCTTTGTCCTTAGTGTCACAATGGCCTCTGTATCAGTAGAGCTTATGTCAATATAGTACTGCCCAGACTGCAGCTGACTTCCAGAAAGCTACTGGTGTCTCTATACCTGGAACTCATGGCAAGTTTTGTTACCCGAGTCCTTATTGTCCACTGAGGAGGAAGCTGGAAGTTGTTTGTGGACTTGGTGAAGCACCTAGTTTAGAGTCACTTTGCTTATGCCTCAGACTTTCTCTAGAGCCTTGCTTGGTTTGCCTGTTAGCAATATGCTAATTGGGAAAACAGTACAGAACCGTATTTAGGTTCAGATATGTATTTAGGCTAATTGTTGCATTTGACTTTAATTTTTTCTTTGAAAAGCCAGTTCAGAATCTCCAGTGTAGGGCTCACACTAGTTATCAGGACATGCATAGACTGAGTTTGAGACACGTGATTGACTGCAGCTAATTCACCTTGGTGTAGAGGACCTGGTTTGTATCACCTTTCATATTGCCTCTGAATGTCACCTCTACAACACATCCTCCAGGAACTCCGATTCTGCTCCTGCTGGATACCAATGTGCCAGGTAAAAACAGCTCTATACCAGCTCACTAAATCCTCTCAGCTTCATTTGCCTTTGCCACTCCTGCAGCTGTGGCCACAGTGGTCCTCTCAGATCCAATCGACTTGTTCTGCTTCTATTTCCATATCTTCCAGCTCTTTTCCTATGTGAGCAAAATCAATTGCTCTAAGTACTACCAGTCTGATCTGACTGTACTTCTTCCCATTCCCTAGGGGTAAATTACCAGGATGAGCAACAAGGCAGTGGAACACTAGTTTCTTTGTTACTGTTCCTCCCCTTTTTACCAAGAGCTTTTCTGTCCTTAACCATATTTCTTCATCACAAGACTCCACTTCTGTGCTTCACCAGCATGAACCAAGAGTTTTTTTGTTTGCTTCACTGATTTCTCCAGCTCCTCTCACATCCATCTTAAAATGTATCTTTCAGCCTTGCTTATCCTTATTAATTTCTCTCTTGTTGGATTTATGATCAAGTACTTTAACTTATTAATCATACCATGTCTTTGTAACTGCATTGTGTAACTTAAAACATTATTTAATGTAACTGTGTACAGTGTTTGGGGTTTGTATGATGGCTACTTACCATACAACACAGTTACAGTGTTTTTTGAATGTTTTTTTCTCTGAAACAGTAACAAAAAATCTTCTATTACATTGTTGTGTCATTGCTTATAAATTAATTTGCAAGAATAAAATGAAGTATTTAGACTTCAGTCTTGCAAACTCTTCCACTTGAGTTCTCCCACTAAGCTTGAAGAAGATTGAAAAGATTTAGGCCTGTTCAGGGGGCACTTCAGCAACTGGCAAAACAGGTAAATGGAAACAGAGGGGTTTAGGGCCACACTCTCAGGTGCACCTGTGAATCTTCCTACCTATGGCAAGAATAAATGGATATGAAATTATGATAAAAGACACAACATAACTGTACCAATAGTTTTCGTCATCAGAATAATTGTATGGGCTCTCTTAGCACAGGTTATCCTTAAAGTTGTAAACCAGATTAGGTAAAAGAAACAAAGGAGAAGGGTTAATATCCATATACATATATATGCCAATATATGTATTATATGTCAAGTATGTATTAGGAAAGATAAAAATACGTAAGAGCTGTGAGTTCTCACAGCACGAGCAAAATCAGTCGCACAGTTATTCTTACGGGATGTGGCATGAACTATCCTCCTGAAGATGTTTCTTTTGAATCATCCATCACTTCGTTGGGCTGGGTACTTGCTCTGAAAAGGAAGTTCTGTACAGCGTTTCCTGCAGCTCTACTGGCAGCAGATGCTTAAAGCAAACTTTTACTGCCCTGTGTGGTGCTGGGTGTTGAGATCCAGAACCACGCTCCCCTGTGTTGCTGGATGTGTTGGACCTTGAGTCCTCAGCCTGGCACATTCCCAAACCCAGAATGGCTCCATCCTCCTTGATGGGTTGATTTCTGCAGCAGAGAGAAGTAACAGGAAATGACTTCTAAACTGGAGTTGCAGTTGTTGTCCTACAAGGGTTTTGCGTAGCTGCTGACCATCTTAGGACATCTGACCAGCTTGCATCTCCTCTGTAGAGCTATTCCTGGTCCTCATTTGTGTTTTCTGAAACACTTGAAGTAGAAGACTGGATTAGAGAAATACAAATTATTTTAAAAGGCCTGCTGAGTCTCTGAGTTTTTGCAGACAGTCCTGTACTTGCAGTTATTTCCATCTTGTAGTTGAAAACAAGCTTGAAAATCCATACTGCTTTGCTCCCTTCTGCCTATTTCTTCTGCAAGGTGTAAGTGTTGATCAATAAAGAATCTATTTCCCTCTTTTCATTACTTCTAGCCTCCCTGCCATCATCATAGTCTCTTATACACAGGTTATGAACAATTCCACTGTCTCAAAATTATTTTAAATGTAATTTAGGCTAGAATGCAGTTGAGTGACAAATGCCAGTGAATTGAGAGGGTTTGTTCACCAGAGGCTGCAATCTTTTGCAACAGCTAACTACAGCTCTAATCTTCGTTTGCACTTTCCCAGTCCTGTAACAGATTGCATTGCTCTCACCCTTTCTCTCTCTCACTGTTATTAATTCTTCACCTTTAAAAAGATTAATACCTTTCAAGAAATGGGCTTGTGTGCTGATTCAACTATTCTGACTGCTAATATATGGAGCCCACGGCACTGAGAGCAGCAGTTTGATATCTCCCACCTGATGGACCTTGATGTACAGCCACGGTTATCTTAAGTTTTCATGGTTTGTGAGGCTTAACACTTAGTGTACTTGGGTAAAAAGGTGCTGGTAGTGGGAATGAAGGAATTGCTCTAAGAGTTAAGAGAACTATGGGATAGTTTCATATTAATCCTACCTGCCAGCTGTACATTTCAATGTTGAAAGGCTGACCCTGGTACTTGGTTTTCTTGTCAGTAAAAAAGCTTTCAGTAGCCTACTTGGAAATCAACACAAATATAAGGCATGATAAAAGGGGAGGGCTGAGGTAAGTGGCAGAAATAGTAGGAATCACTTAAATTTTGCCTGTACCAGAACAGATTATGATGTTGACTTCACAAGGTATCAGCTCTTTCCCATTACATTGTGCTATTGCTGATATAGAAGTATATCAGGTTGTCTGCCCCTGAAATCTTCTAAGTATGAATTCAATAAAAATCCTCATCTTTAAAATCTAGCATTCAAATATCCATTAGCAATTTTCACAGTTATGAATGTAATATTATTCCTTATGCCTATATTTGCATAAAATATGTTTTTTGTTAAAACAATTTTGTACTGTTGTTATACTAATTTTCATTTTATTTTCTAATTATTTAATAATTCTAGAAGTTTAAAAAATATGCATCTAAAGTATGAAATGGGCAACTGGCGTTTCAGGAAACAGCTTACTGGCACAGGGCAGTTCCAGGTGCATTTTAAGGGAATGTACAGTCCAGACTAAAGCAATTTCTGAGTGATTATCTTCTCTCCTTTGGCATGTTCCCTCTCTCCACCATCCTGGACTAGCTTTCACTCCGTCTAGCTGTCCTTCATACATCAGTTCTAAGGCCTTGTGTGATTTAGGACTTCCAACTCCATCCCAGCAGATATGAACTTATGTGTTTTAACTAGCTGACCTTAATATCATGTGTATTTCTATACCAATAAGTCCCATGCTATAAAACTGAGCTTTAAAAAAGCTTCTCTGCGCAAGTGGACTCACTGAATGCTGAACAATTGTGGGTTATATGTTTCTGTCACTGAACTGCCTCAGATACTCCAACAAACATTTCATTCTGAAGTATAAACATACTACATATGTCAGATTGTATCAGACTTATTTTAAACATGAATTAGCTGGTGAATGTGGTGCCTAAACTGCTATTTAACAGTCCCTTTAAAATACATATTTAAGTCCTAGGCTGTGTATGACTGCATTTGATTTAGCACTTTGTCTTAAACCGCAGTTCAGTTTAAGGGAGACAGTAACTGGGCTTTCCTCACAGTGACAGAGGATCTCAAAATGAGATTGCTTTGACAAATATTGTGGACATTATATTCTTATGGCATGAAACTTTACTCTGTTGTCACTGAAGTCAAGGGTGTCCATTGATTTTACTGAAAAGTGGAAGCAGCCCAACAGCCAAGAGGGCTTTAAGACACATTTTAGCAGAAATAATTCTTTGGGCAGGTGACATTGTCCAAAATACTCTTGGCAAATACAGCTGATTTAGAAATCAGCTCACACTTTTTCTTGGTGATGTAGTATTTGATAAATGAGTGTGTCATTAGATGAAGCTGGTATGACCCACAGTTGAAACCAGCTATAGACTTTAAAAATAAACTGATATTGACACACTTCTAGAGATAAAATATTGCCTTATTACAGCTTAGCATTCATCTTCTGCATTTCTGTGAATATATCAATGTATGCATATGTGCCCTCTGGAGTATGTAGTCAGACGCGTGTGCAGGTTCTACTCCTAGTCTGGTGGGCAGATATCATCTTAAGGGGGTGCCTACCTGTACAAGGCACTTGTGTAAGCTTCTCCTTTGTATCTTCTAGCATCTCTGGGAAGCTGTTGTCTTCAGCTGCCTTGCCATGCTGCCTGGGTGGTAAAGATTTCGCAAGAAATTACTGGGTGATGGTAGGAACTCTGTACTGCTCTACACGAATCCCTGTGCAGAAACACAGAACGTTTGTCTGAGGCAGTAGTGTATTTTATAGGATATACCATCCTTTGCTTCAGCTTCCTATTCCTCTGAAGCCAGCAGGCCCAAAAGGGCTCTTGATAATGTCTTCCTGCAGCGGGAGGACCGTGAGCAGTAGTGAGGACACCTGGGCATGACCGTGGCAGCCTGTGCCATGGCTGAACATGTTTAATGGCACTGCACGGCCTATATTCTATCAGACAAACTGAAGATATTTTTTAAGAAAGCAACACAGAAATCTCTTTCCTGGATTGTTTGGGGTTTTTTGTTGTTTCTGTAACAAACACCACTTAGTTTCTCTGCCATCTCTTATTTGCTATATTAAGCCTTATTTGGATGTTTTTATGTAATAGGCATAAATGTAGTGTTTTAAAGGGAGAACTGTTTGATAAGAAAAAAAAAAATCTTGTTTATTCTCAGGAATGTGTAAAATTCGTATGGTTTAAAAAATAAGATGGAATTCTGGGTGACGCTTCCTGATGGAAGGCAATCCGTTTCAGTGGAAGAGGCAAATCTGTGGAAATCCTTATCACATAGAGCTAAAACTTTGCACAAGTTCAAAAATGATAGGGGAAGATCAGAGCTGTGGGGGTGGAATGCACCAAGGATTACTGTATACAACTCCAGAGCTAGTGTTCCTGATGGGGAAGTATTCTGGAGAAATGTTACTACATGCTTGCCTTTATTCATGTGGTTTTCAGTGTCTGGTGGACATTGTCAGAGTTTGGATCCTTGACTAGATGGATCTTTTATCTGATACAGATAATATTGCAAAAAGAAAGAAGCCTGAAGAAATACCCTTATTTTAATAAAATATTTAATGACTTCTTTATTCTTGTTGTCACTATCAGAATGTAGGCAAGACATCTTATCTGCTAGGCTGTGACTATTCACAAGGTTTTTGGAAAATCGAAATGATGATTCTATTAGAAATGTGACTTTCAGAATAGTATGTATTCGGGCCCTAATAAAGAAGGTGTTGGATGGATGGATACATTGATGGATACATCACTTTATTTCAGTTGCAGCCATAAGGCAGGGAGGTATTAGGCCTCTATTGTTACATGATGGATAGTATTTTCTGCTCAAACTAAGCAGGAGGTAGTCAATGTGATCATCTAATGACAGGGCCATTCAGTCACATCTAGGGAATTTCTGGTTTAACTCCATCCCATTCTGTTCTGGGCATCATGATGTACTGGTGGAATTCTAAGGGACATCCACTGTAACCCCAGGAGAGGGGAAGAAGAAATAAGTGTTAATCCCTTACTGCTCAGAGGAAGTCCTAAACACAGCTGTACAGCAGACCAAAAGGGCATCCCATCAATTAGGGGCAGCTCTTGATTAGATGGAATTGTCCAAAGGAGACATGGATTCCTGTTCCCTTGCTTATGAGAGAAGATACCTCCCATGACCTTCAGCTATAGTTTCTCATCATGTTTATTAGCCAAGGGAACAACAGATTTTAGAGATCAAAACTCACAAGGAACTACCATGAGGCTGAATTTTTGAGCTTTGAAGAAAAGGTACTGTAGGAGAGAGAGGACTTGTTCTTTGGAAAGGCTGAAATAACTGAAATACACCACTAAATATGACTTGGAGGCCTCAGCAGAAGGGAACTCCTTTCTTCCCATTTTAGCAATTCCCAAGTGTTTAGTAGAAGTTCATTCACTTCATGATAAAAATGAGGAGATTTGAGGTAACACATTTTACAAGGCTTGTTAAACCTTGACAGAAAAAAAAAAACAACAAAACCAAAAAACCTTGGCCTCTAGCACAGCATATTGTGAGCTGAAAGAAACAAGAGTGAGGGGAAGATGAGAATTGAAGCTCCTTGGAGAGCAGAATCTCAAGGGTTTTACAGATACCAGGTCTTAGTCAAGAAGGACCATGGAGGGACAAAAAGAGAAATTCCGTGATAGCTACAAATGAGGTGTACTGGAAACATGAATGTCTGAAGGACAAGCTGATGCCTGCAAGGACTGGCTAGAGGGCAGAGTCAGTCAGCAGAGCTGATAGTAGATGCCTGCTGAGATAAAAAATATGGAGAAAATCAGATAAAAGGCATAAAATCTGCTATGTAACAGTTAGCAGGTGTATGCCTGCTTTTTTAACCACAGGCAGACTTTAAACTGAGCTGGTTCTTACTGGCTTTTGTCGTTTTTTATATGATTGTTAGAAGTTTGCATTTGCACCTGCTAAATTGTAGCTGGATTCTAACTTCATAAATACTAGCATTCATCTTGCTGCTTCTCAGTTGGCTCCTGCTAGTCTGCATTTGCCTACGTGTAACCACCGCACACTCACCAAAATACACTACCTCCAAAAGTGATTCAGACCGATAGTTGTGCCCTGAGGCGTACAGTTGAACATTCACCTCAGAAAAATGAACAATTCTAGTACGTCAGCTCGTGTGTATCATATACAATCAATCCTTTTCAGAAGACTTAACACACTTAGAACAAAATGTAACCCTGCTTTGTTCAAACTCAGTGTATGTTTATAAAAGTGTCTGACTAATGGTTCTGAGAGCTCCTTTAATATATCCATGGGGGAAACAATGACAAAATTTTGGACAAAAGGTAGTTGAATTCAATTCAATATATGCAAAGGAAAATAATTTGGAAAATTTAAAAAAAATTTAGCCAACCCATTCCAATCATAAGTATTGCAATTAGGTCAATGATGTATGATATATCAGAGAAATTTAACTGTAGCAATGGTGGTGGGTTTTCATAAGTATGTTTCTTTAGAGTGATTTGAGACTCAAGACAAACCTCTGGTTAAGTCTTCAATGTGTGTTTCTGTAGAAATTCTGTCTATTCAAAATACGGGGTATATAGCATAATGCTCAAGCTAGACTTAAGGCCTCATAGGATTTAGGAAACAAAGTTTGACCATAAATATTATGATAGTTTTATACTTCTATTTTTGTAGGAGCATTAACTTTCCAATCCATTCTATACATGCTCTGTACCCATAGCTTTAATTCACTTACAGAGTGGATGGCAAATATACATACATACATATATATATATATGCCAGTTCCTTAGATGGTTTTATTCAGTAGGTATCAAGGGATTTTATTTTATAAAAGAAGTTAAGTATGATGATTGTCTCGACTTTGCAGGTGGGGAACTTAAAGTAGGGAGGGCTTTGCAGACTTGCTGAAGGCCTAGAAGTAATTCTGAAAACTGAGTGGTGGTTTTCTAGAAAGTTTTTGACAGCATAAGACAAACCATATTTTGATGAGCATTTGTGCTTTGGTATTCCGAAACTTTCTTAAAAGTGTGCTATTACCCCGGAAAACATAGGAACAGATTTGTAAGTGTTAGCTTGTTAAAGTTCAGCTGAAGGTTTTTCACCTGAAATGAGGGTGGAAGGCAAAATCCTGTTTTTCGTGTGAAGACGTCTACGTCAATCCATAGCAAAGAAGAGGCAACTGGCAATGAGAAAATAATAAAAACTGTAAGTATTTTTAGATTCTTTACTTACTGTAAATCTAATGCAAAATTGAAATCCTGCACTGAGTTTCCTTACTTGCTGAAAAATATCTCTGATGCCCAAGATAACATACAGACTGGAAGTGTATACATGCATACATAGAGATGCAAGTCTGTTAATAAGATGATACCCATGTACCTCCATGTACATTCTTTATATTTTGTGATCTGTCCTTTCCTTCCTCTGATTAAGGCAAATCATAATCCACATTTTCACCTTCTTTTCTTGGGTTTCAGTTTTACAGCAACATTTATATGACCATGGGTTTTGTGTTTACAGCATTTGCTATTGTGCCAGCTGCAGTTAAGTGTTTATTTGGAAAGCTTCATTGAGACTGGCCAAAAAAGAAAAAATCCTTAATACTTTTCAGAAATAATTCTTGCTATCACTTATTATTTAATGAGGTGAATATGGAACTGTTGAACGTGCTGCATCAGTGGTGATAAGATTAAAAACCTGCAGATTTTGTCTGCCCTTCCAAACAGTTGCAGTTTGTTCTGATGAGATTCCATGCAGGAGTTATGAGCTGGTTTAGTCTTGTTTGTGAGTAGCCAGTAGCTTTCATAGATGATGGGCTGGACTACTAAATAGGTCTCAAAGCAGCATCGGCAAGACTGGTGGAAACAACTGCTTATCAAATAGATGGTCCACATCTCTTTGAATTGTTACTTATTAAGCAAAGATCAGCCAGCAAAATGGTCTTCACGGAAAATGTTCTGCCAGCCAGTGATTTCTGGACTACAACCCTTGTCCTGAGTCACAGTCCTGAAGAATGTGAGAGAGGTTGGTTTAGAGGTAATAAAACCTTTAAACTCTTGGCTGTGGTGAGGAAATTTCCCTGTCCCACTGTGGCAGTTTCTTAGCTACTCTGTTTTCTGAGGCCAGCTAAAAAGCAGTGTGGAAAGAGTATGTTAGAGTCCATTATGCTCATGAGAAAATTGTCTCCTAGCTAAAATCCAAAACAAAGGAACATGCTAAAATATAGTAATGAGATTGTGTACCAGGTTTATGCGGACAAATCTTCATAACAGCAAATGGGGAAATTAGTCATAAAAATCCAGTCAACCAATAACAGAGTTTGTGCCTGTAAATTCTTAAGCACCACTTTGAAAATGGCCACTATAATGAAAAGAAAGTAATCTCGGTTTGATGGAAGCAACAGTAATCAGTTTCTCTAGTCAGCATTGGAAAGGAATGTTTGTGCTCATGTTCAGTGTATAATAGGACACTGTGGTATTGGTACCATCCTGTTTCTAGCAAAGAGTTACTCTTAGTTGGGTCTGGTTCCTCTGTGTCTTCATTCAAAAAAAATGTAGAAAGCAGAACAAGAGTCCTACAGTGAAGGCTGAAGACTCTTCAGAATTCTGTCTGGTCATCTTTAGTAATTGTTTGCAATTATAGCCCTTTTTGCTTAATTTCTTGTAAGCTTCTGGCTGACTGGCGACCCTTTAAAGAGCTGCATGGATGAAGCATGTGTTATAAGCGAGCTGGATACAGGTAAACAGAAAAACCAGGGTGTGCCCATGGATCAGTGTTCCCTGTGGAAATGTTTATTTTACTTGTTGTTACTTATTTGAGTTTTGAGGAGTTCTTAATGTGGGTCTGAGCATAATCAGTTTGGGCAGAAGTTTGTGGAGGGGAAAAAAGTATATTTTAAATGTCAAATTATACTTATCAAAATTGCAGCTTGGATTACATGTGATTGACAGTGCCCTTTAGATTAACAAGTGAGATAGGATCACCTTATTTTTAATAATCTTTTATGTTTAAGGTGTTTCTTTAATGCTTTGGATTGCAGCTTAAAAATAGAAAGCCTGTGCATATGCTTCTGCTTGCTATGGTACTGCAGACTTGATTTCTGAGGTTGCTGACAGCTTCTGAAAGATTTAGGAACTGCCAGCAGGAAACATTCCCATAGAATCTGTACTGTGAACTTTTTCTGGAAAAACAGCATCATTTAGCAGGTAATATATCTGCAATAAAAATACAGTTATGCAATAATGGCTCATTAATATGGTCGATCATAACATGGTCTTTTCAATTCAATTTAAAAAGGAACTTGTGGAAAGAAATAAGTTCCTACTCAGCTAGTTAGTGAACTTGGTTATTTCTTTTATATTGTTGGATTTTAAGCTTTGGAATAGCTATTTGATGTGAATGGGAGATAACCTTTAGTCATGACATTTGATTTCTGCATAAACAGATTTCCATTTATGTTTAGATTAGTACAATACAGTTTTTTCATCCTTTTTTTTTCTTTTTTTTTTTTTTTACCTTTTTGAATATGCTAGAAACTGCTGGAGTACTTTGGTATGTAACTGCTAATTTATCCTTTATGTCTTTATGATCTTGTCAGTGCTTCATGTCTACCATAGTTTTTCTAATCTAAAATAATCCCAGTGAAATCCTTTGATTGTCTGTTTGGACCTGATCCATTTCTAAAGCAGGAATGTAATGGGCTTTATGGCACTTACTTGGAAGTAATTTATCCAACAGAGTGAATATAGATACTTGTTTTAATAAGAATATGCTTTATGGTAAGTGGAGACGGCTATTTAATTAGCCAAAGGGAAAGTAGTTCATGATACAATCTGTTCCAATCATCTTGGACATTAAACAAAAAGTCAGACAAAGTTATTTATGTACATGCACTTTATTTGCAGTTGTTTTGAGTAACCTCTTGGTAGAACTTTACAGCATTATCTGAGGAAAAAGATGTGGATGTGCATTTCTTAAAAAAAAATGTAAACAGGAGTTTCACTTATTGCTGTCAGTGCTTCAAGTGCACATCTCTTAAAGCAGTTGACAGTGGCAGCAGTGCTCAGTTTATCCTGGATAATACGCTCTTTTGACATTTGGTGGTTTACATCTTTTTGGTGTGAAGGCTGATATAGGATGCTATAAAAGCATTACACTCTGCTTCTTTCTAATGTGGATTTTTCTATTGCCTTGAGCTGCCTATTGCATAGATAAATAAGATGTATTTCTGAAGCAGAAGGATTCCTGTGCAGTGCAGTAGAAGCTGCCAGGATTTTAGGAGGGATTAGAACAGCATTTGGAAGCTAAATGGGAACATGCTTCCTTCAGTTTTTCTGACTATATTGAGTACTGAACTTTTCCTTAATTCTTTGTCTTAAAAGCTGCTATTAGTAGTATTTGTAGTTACAAACCTAAAAACAGCAAAGCAAAGGAAGAGCAGTGTGGAAGTGTTAAAGTGTTATGTTATTTATGAGTATGATATACTTTGTCATTAGAGTGTACTAACCTCAATGCTTCATCTTGCGAAATCGTCTTTCTTTAAGGGACTAATCCATAACCTGTTTGATTTGATTTGTGGACTCCAGTGGTCTTTGGAGGACATGTCAAGGAAGGAAGAAAGGAAGTCTCATTTACCCAAATGAAGCTGGAGCTGTTGTAAATACAGGGCACTTCTGGAGAAAAAGTGGTTGCATTTCCATATATGAGAGGTGCTGGCCATCTCAGTAGTTAAAATGGTTATTTGTAATCGTTAACGTCTCCTGCCCACCCACCATTTGGTCTGTAGAAAATCTTCTGAGGTTTTTACACTTAAGCAGATCACCAGGATGTTCCTGAACAACTGATTTCATATGCAATTTGTCAGTTCACAGGAATTCGTGTATAGTTCACAGCATTTTGTGTAGTAAAGCCTTCATTGTGCTGAACAGACAAGTATTTTCTCAGCATTACGATAAGAGACACAGATATCAGGCATACTCATTTAAGAGGAATGCCTCTTGAAAGAGGCAAAGGAAGTCTTAGGGCAGCCAGAGGAGTGAAGTCCTAGGGCTGAGTTTATTTAGTATAAAGAAAAATTAAGGAAGCACTTTTCTTACCGCTCCAGCTTCCAATCTCTTGTACAGTGAGTTGGAAGAGTTTTTGATACAAGACAGCGGGTAGTGTGTGCTGACACTTTCCCTCCTCCCCACAAACATGGATCACCAGCTGGTTTATGTGACCCCGCTTGTTCCCATGAAATCAATGGTAAAGCTGGAATACTAAGCAAATATGGCCAGCGTACAAGCACAAGTCATGACATAGCCTGGAGTCTAAAAGCCAACAAACTCATGGCTTTCTTCTCTGCGACAGTCAGACATGAGCAACTACTGTAAATTGTATGGATATCTCAAACAGACCATTTTATTCAGCTACATAATGCAAATAAAAGCATCACACTAAAGGGGAGAAATGTTTGGTTTGGGCCATATTATGACAAAATTCCATATTAAATCAATTTAGCAGCTCAGTTCTGGCAAATCACCAGTAGGTTACTCACAAGTATCAGAGACTTGCTGTGTCCAGTACTAGCATGATAGCAAATGTTAATAGACAGCTCAAGCTCTGTTCAAAATTGCTTTTTAAAGTTGAAGCAAAAAATTAAAGCAGGTATTTAGTATATATATACAAATAGTAACTGCCCCAAAACCCAGAGGAAAACCTGTCTGAACTCCCTAGACCTGATTGTCTAAGGCCCATTTTCTGGAAGGTGCTAATTGCCTCCTAAGGGAGGATGCCAAATGCTCTCAGATCATTGAATCCAATGAACCCCAATTGATGTATTTCAGTGAATTCCTGATGAAGTCAGCCCTTTGAGCATTACAGACTCAAGGGCTCTCGGAAGTATGCTGGATCATGTCCTACATGGACAAACAAAACAATGTTAGTACATCACTCTGTGTGAGAACCAAGGAGCTTAATAGGTCAAGAACATCAATTAGAATTTATGTAGCTGTACTTTATGCCTTCATTTTTTGGACACAGATGCATCTTTAACTTTTTGCACTGTGAGTAGTCCCATTGATTCAGATATAGGGAACTATTTAATGTCTACAACTCAATGCACCTGATTCCTTGCAGGGCTAACACCTAAGGGATGTAAGAGCAGGGTCAGGACAGGTCTGCTGTTCTCCCAGTCAGCTGGACAATTGAGCTTCCTCAGGAGCTGCTCCTGAAGCCTGTTTTGTGGGTTCTGTTGGTTCAGGTGCTGCAGATGCAGCTCAGCTGTGCATGCAGGCATTACATAATTCTGAATGTGATAACATCAACGGTAAACGCAGGGTTAAAGGTGCCTTCCCTTTGCAAAGCTCTGAGATTGAACAGTGGTTTTAGGGTATATGCAAACTATTTAAAAAATACAGCAAACACTTCTTAGCACCTCTGGAGATTTTGGGACTAAACTACTTACCCCATATTGGCAAATTTAGCTTTTCAACTTCACTGTGAAGTTGATTGTTACATTATATTGGCAGCTCTTATCTGTTACTGACATGCAGCCACCTCTACAGTGAAATGCAGTAGCCTTTTCAGTGACATTGCACACTCATGGGAAATAACAGGCATGCTTTACTGATCACAGATCATCAGATCCTCAGATTTAGATCTCACACAAAAGACCTTCAGATCTCCTAACACCTGAATCCAATGCTGAATCAGAAGGAAAAACATTGTCTATTGCATCACTAAGCTGTTCCTGTAGCGGTAAGCTTTCTTGGAGGTCTCTCTTCCAAATGCTAAGCAGCCCAGCCGGTCTTAGCTTTTAAGATCGCAGCCCAAGGTGGTATGGCTGCAGGCCATAACTCTAATGAAAACCTGGTACAGTGGGTAGATTGTTTCTGGATCTCATTATAGGCAATTGTTCCACTACTTCTGCTGTTTTTAATTCCTAAACCTAATATTTACCTCTGAGCATTCAAAGTTATTTTGAATTTTATCTTGACAAATCACTAAGGGGTCTATTCTTCTTTCAATGCGTGCATTTAACTCTCATTAATGTTCATATGAGTTATGCACAGAGCTCAGCTCCAGCAGGTTTTTCCAGCAGGGCCTGAGTCCCAGCCCTTATATGGTGTTTCAAAGTTTCTTGGGCTTCTGAACAAGCACAAAATTCTTCTGCCCAAATGGAGCAGAACAATGCTTCCTCCCACCCTCCACTATGACCTTCTGGTCTGCTACACCAGCAGCAGTAAGGAGTCTGTTCCCTTTTCGTTCCCCATTTCCAGCCATGCTTACGTATGCATGCTGGGAATCTTGAGAGCTTGATTTAGCTAAGAACTCACTCAGGCTCGGTGTTACAGAATCCTTGTGCAAGCTTTCACTGTGGAGTAACTGACAGTGTACTTTGTACTGAATCAGGCTCTAAATTGTGCCTAACATTCAGTTTAACTGAAAGGAAAAGAAGTCTGGGCATATTGCACACCATTTTGACAATTTGTGAGCTCTCTGGCAGTCTTTCAGTTATACTTCTCAAAGATACTTTTGATTTTTTCTTCATATTCTTGACGAAATGTTATGTATCCTGGACTGAACACATGATATCTAGAAATAAACAAACCCTGAAGGAATTAATTTTTAGACAGAAGAACCCAAAGGTTTAATAGGATGAGTGTTGTTCATACTGTATTAGCTTCTGTAGCATGAGTTGAGAGACTTAGCATAAAGGGTTTGGAAAATTATGATTTCCTGAGGCTTCGGCACCAACCTTTGATACAGTGCAGGTTACTTTGTCAAGCACTGACTGAAGCAATCTCAAAGAAAATGCTGGAAATAGAAGGGGCTATTTCAAAACTTAAAAATGCCTCTGCAGGGCAAGGTGCATTCTCCTCTGCCTGGTGAAAGGAAAATAAATCTCTTCCTAATAGAGAAGAGCTGTAGAAAACAGACCTGGAAATACCAATGTCTGCATTACAGAGATCTCTGGATACTGTCATGAAATAGCCAAATATGTCGCTTCTTCAGGTAGAGCTCACTGGAAAAAAAAATTCATTCTTCCACAGACTTTAATGTTTTCTTTGAGGTTGGAGGAAGGAAGAGGGGAGAACTACCCCCCATTTTTGACAAAAGCCAAAACCACAGGAAACACAATATATCTGAAATTAACTGTTCTGCGGGGAATGCTGGACTGACTGATGGTGTCTGACATAACTTTGGTCAGTTTTAGTGCTGTGGTTTGCAGAGAAGAATCAAAATGGAAGGAATTTTGTTGTTTTTGGGGCTTCCAGGGCCCACAGTCCACTGTACTATCTGTCCTGAGAGCAAGAATGCAAAATTTCTGGTCCACTTGGTTCCCAGAATTTGGAGCAGTATTGAAGACAGGCAGCCTGAACTGATTTCAGAAGTGAGAATCTGAAAGCTTTGGGATTCAGTATGAGGACAGATGTCACCCTGCAGATACCTAAAAGCTAAAATGCAAGCCATTTTCAGGCATGAGGCAAGGGTCCTTGATCCTAAAAGCTCTTGTTTGACTGAGGTTGGCAAGGCTTCCAGATAAGTACCAGTACTGAGAACTTCAGTGGAAGGACATACAGCAGTCTGGGAAACTGGGCTTCCCAACAGAGCAGCAGCTGGGCGGGCAAGAAGCCAGACAGGCTAAAACCTGCCTAACAGACAGGGTGTCACCAGGTGTTGGCTGAAATACTCTGGGCACAATTTATAGATTTTGATGAACCAGCATTTTTGACAAGCAAATGTCATTGGAGAATTCCCAATGAACTGTAATTTCCAGCAGTTTGAGATGGCTCCGGTGTTGTTTGGTTTAAACCAGGTCTTCTTATAAAATGCAAGCAAATGTCAATTACCACGTGCAAAATGATGATGTAAAAGTTATCTCTTCTGGGGGCATGGGACACTTACAGAAAGCTAGTTCCTAAGTAAATACTATGTATTTTCTGTACAGAAGGCCAAGGGTTCTAAGATTTTGCCTCCTTTTCACTTCCTAGATGGAGCGACCTGACCAATCAGACAATAAAGGAAGGTGTATGTATGTGCCAGGGGGTAAATTAATAGCTCCAGCCTCAAAGAAGGAAAGTGCTACTTGATGTTGTGATTTCTGCTTCTTCCTTGGGGGCAGAACTAAGAATTTCATGGTCAGTTATAGGCTCTCCATCAGGGCTGCCTCTCTTGCACCCTTAGGTGCTAAACAAGCTACTAAGCCCATATGTGTTTTTCTTGTGGAGATTTCTGTTTGTCATATGAGCAGAACCCAATGTGTTTCTAATTCATCTTCTCATTCTCCTTAGTTTTGGGATAAAAATGGTTCTGACAGAGCCTGCCACTTGCCCTAGTTGTTTTACTTGGGTGGCTCTTTGGGCTTGTACCTGGGAGGATTTCAGTGTTTCTTCTGTTTCTTCCTTGTTATCCAGGTTCTGCTCTCAAGGTGATTTTTGCCTTAAACCCTTGAGCAGCTTCCCCAAGGGCTTCCCCATTTTCTTTGTGTCTCACCAAATTGTGCAGAGATGTAGCATGGTCATCATGTTCCTGCTGGTTCCAGTAACAGCCCCTTTCTTAGTCTCAGACTGACTTTCACTGTTGCATGAGAAAGGTGGTGTTGATGTGTCTGGCACTGTATCAGAGTCTCCCATCTTTTTCTTTGTCCTAGAACCTAATGTTAAACTAATGCACTAAATCAAACATCATGCCTTGCAGACAGGCAGTCCAGTATAAAAGTCACACATTTATAAGCTTTCATGCTTAAGAAAATTGAATCATAGAATCATTTATTGGAAAAAGAATCATTTGTTGTAAAAGACTCTTCAATAGAAGAGTAAGAGCTAACAACTGCATCTGGATAGCGTCTGTCATAGCATTATTTTTAATATACTATATATTTTTATTTTTCCATCCTTTGGATAATTTTTCACAGAGACGGTACAGTGAAGTGTGCTTTCAGCAATGATGAGAGTGGCTTTGATGCTCTCAAATGACAGTTTTACCTTAGAAGGAACAATAACCAAGCTTATATTTTCACTAATTGGTGGCACCAGCGAGCTCTACAGTTGGTGCAATATCTTTGTTTTTAAACACTGAACTCATTAGAGGCAGTAGGCTGCTTCCATTGGAATGGTTAACAAGCTGCAACTCAGAACATTTCTGCATGCCTTTCCACCCCCTCAGAGACTGCCTTAGTCATCGTACCCTAAGAAAGTAAGAAAGATTGTTTGCTGAAATGTGAAGGAATTTTACCGTTCTGTGGTATTGGAATTAACATATTATTATTGGATTCCATGCCTTTATTACTTTAATGTCTTTATTTTGACTATGTTCTAAAAAAGCAGATCTTTGAAAAAACTTCTGGCTTAATACACAAGCATAAAACTTTTAAAGGCATTATGGTGGAAACATGCTTGATTGAGAGCTGTGGGCATTAATATAACTAATTCAATCTAAACTTGCTTCAGTACCCTCTATTTACTGAAACAACTTGCGCTAAGCAATGGTTATATTGTCTTGTACTGGAAGGAAAACAATTGTTCATTGTATATCACAGAATCATAGAGTGGTTTGAGTTGGAAAGGACCCTAAAGGTCATCTAGTTCCAATGCCACTGCCAAGGGCAGGGACACCTCCCACTGCTCCAGGTTGCTCAAAGCCCCATCCAACCTGGCCTTGAACACTTCCAGAAATGGAGCATCCACAACTGCTCCCGACAGCTGGTTCCATTTCATCACCATACTACTAGTAAAGAATTTCTTCCTAATATCTGGATTAAACCTACCCTTTTTTAGTTTAAAACCATCTGCCCTTGTTCTATCATTCTTTGTCCTTGTGAAAAGTCCCTCTCCAGCTCTCTTGAAGGCCCTTCAGGTACTGGGAAGGGGCTCTAAGCTCTCTCCAGAGCCTCCTCTTTTCCAGGCTGATGAACTCCAATTCTCTCAGTCTGTTTTCTCGGGAGAAGTGCTCCAGCCCTCTGATCATCTTTGTTACCCTCAACTGGATTCATTCCAACAGGTCCACGTCTGTCTTAAGTTGGGGCCCCAGAGCTGGACACAGCACTCACTCTATTGTCCCATGAGAGCAGAGGGGGAGAATCACCTCCATCCCCCTGCTGGCCACGCTGCTTCAGCTGCAGCCCAGGTTAGGGCTGGTTTTCTGGGCACATTGCTGGCTCACGCTGAGCATCCTGTCAACCAAAACGCCCAGGTCCTCCTCAGGGCTGCTCTCAATCCATTCTCTGCCCTCTGTGTCAGTGCTTGGGATTGCCCCAGGCCAGGAGCAGGACCTTGGCCTTGTTGAACTCGATGAGGCTCACAGGGGCCCACCTCTCGCGCCTGTCAGTCCCCTCTGGGTGGCATCCCTTCCCTCCAGAGCATGGGCCCCACCACACAGCTCGGTGTCATTGTCACCAATGAGGGTGCCCTTGATCCTGCTGTCCATGTCACTGACAAAGCTAAAACAGAGCCAGTCCCAATGCTGACCCCTGAGATCATCACCAGTGCCACTGGATTCCACTTGGACATCAAGCTGTTGAGCACAACTCTTCAAGTGTGGCCATTCAGCCAATTCCCTATCCACAGGTAGTCCATCCATCAAATCTGTGCCTGCCTGGTTTAGAGACAGGGATCTCATATTAGGGTAGTGTCAAATGCTTTGCACAAGTCCAGGTAGATGACATCAGTTGCTCTTCCCTTTCTACTGAAGCTGTTACCCTGTCATTAAAAGCCACCAAATTTAGCAGGCAAATTTACCTTTAATGAGGCTATGTTGGCTGTCATCAACCAGCCTCCTTATGTTCCTTAGCACAGCTTTCTGGAGGATCCTCTCTGTGCCTGTGATAGGCACAGAGATGAGACTTGACTAGCCTATAGCTCCCCAGATCTTCCTTATTTCCCATTTTAAAAATGGAGATGATATTTCCCTTTTTTCATCCAGTGGGAAATATACTGGACTGCTGCAATTTCTCAAATATAATAGAATTATGATTTAGAATTCAATCCAATCACTCAGTGGAATAATGGGAGCTGCTCACACCCCAGCCTGGGGTGTTAGTCAGCTGAATCTTTAAGCTAGCTTGATGCAGGCCCATCACTCTCTGCATGCAGTATTACAGAGCCAGCTATGTCCTTAGTTCTGTGTCTAATCTAAGTCCACATGACCAGATATTCCTTGAGAGATCATAGGGACAACCACTGGATTTGAAATATGACAACAGAGCTTTTGCTTTCAAGACCATTATCCTCAAGGCTGGGAGGAGGTCTTGCTTAAATTTTCCTGATTAAGACTGTAGTAGATGACACTGGCAGCTGAAAAGGTTGTCAGGTGTCAATAACTGTAAATCTAAATAACTACCCAATACTCTACTGAAGAGAAGTCTCAAGAGATCATTTATGGGAATTCTAAAGGATTAACTGGCTAACATCAGTCATGTGCTCAGGTATAAAATCTGCTATATTCACAAATGCCATGAACTGTTGCATTTGTACATCTCAAACCTATCTTGAGTACCTGGTCTGAGATTTAAAACTGTGATTACAAGCTTCATCTTTCTAGACAGTGTAGTTACTGACACGGCTCAGGCTCAGAACTCTGTTACACACAAGGCTGCTCACCCTTTCACATATTACTGCTTTTTGAGTCGAACACAGCCTACCGTGTTTAGGAGTTTTTTTGATTGTTTGCTACCATTGTATTAATGATGATCTACACGTACTATTTCTATGTTCTGTAGACCTAATTCTTTTGCTAGAATCAGAATCAGAGGTGTGAAAAGGTGAACATCTGAAATATGTTATTTCTGTGCCACTGTGTGCCTTAGTTGCAATAGAAAGGATTTGGATTACTTGCCTGCTGTTTTCTGTTACTCACCTTGAAAGAAAGAGGAAGGTAGTAAGGTCTGTGTCCTCTGCAACCACAGCCTTTTCTAAATGCTTTGGTGTGTTATTGTAACTTGCCTTTTTCCCTCTTAAAAGTTTCTCTGTACTACATTATAAATACCAATAAAATGTTAGTAGAAAAAAACCACATAAAATTCATGTTATTTGTTTTAGACGTCTACAAGATACAGTCAGTGTAGGAGGCTGGAATTTTTTTTACAAGGGGGAGTATTATTTTCACTTTTTAATTTCACATTGACCGATATTTTTACTTTGGGTAAAATAAAAGCATACATTTTCCTGAGCCTTTACCAAGATAAATTTTCTGAACATTAGGCATTCCAGGATATCTGGCCAACTCCTCCTGAGAGGCCAACGGATAGATCCGTTTGCTTTGGAATACAGTTTTCTCCATCTCTCATCAGCTCTTGCCTGTGTCAGCAATATAGAGCATCATGGACAAAGCAAATCAGAGCTTTCAAATGGACTGGTCATCACTACCTTCTCAGGACTTCTGTCCTATCATGGTTTAAATTAAGGCTTGTGATCAAGGGGAAATACTGACCTTTCTGCTCTTTGTGCGCTGGGGAAAAGGTGGGCACAGTGTTTGGGGTGTGGCTGTTGCACATGCCCCAGGGTGGCAGAGATGCCGAGGCACTCTGGCAGGGCAGGGAATGTTGGAGTGGAAAGTCAGCTGATGGGCTTGGTCACCTCTTTCCATTCCTGCCAGTGAGTCACTGTAACCGTGTTGTTAAATGAAGTCATGTTACCTCTCCTCCAAGCCATATGATTAATACATTTCATGACAAGCAGATCACTGCTCATTATTCCCCAATGTTCTCAGATGGTTCTTTTATTTTTCTAGAGGTATCTGAGCCATTTGCAGAGCACTGGGGATGCCAAGTAGGCCAGTTGTCTTGCAGAGATGGTGGCTGGTGTGCTGTCTGAGCCCCAGTGCAATCTTTGAACAGTTTATTTACGAATGGGCTATATTCCTGTACATTTGAAAGAAGGAAAATACTTCAGTTTGTAAATTGATTTATATACTTAAAAATATGTGTGGTTCTGTATATTACTGTACACCACTTGGATGACACTGTGGGGGCAAACTATTCTCTCTGAACTTTTGAAGGCATTAGTACTGCTTAGCCCTGCAGTTCTCTCAATTAAGGATGCAAACAAGAATTTTTTTTTTACCCAAACAGGTTTTTATTGCTGTTAACACAGAGTTATATGACATATGTAGATAAAGTTTTTGATCCAAGGGCCTCTCACTATCTTTAGAAAAATATATTACAGTAAGCTTGTAAGAATTCCCACCATAGGACTCTTAAGACCTATGCCTCTCTTATGGAAGTTTTCACAGAAAAATTGTTTAAAACTTAATTTTATTAGTCTGGATAAAGACTAAGGTAGGACCTGAGCCATCTGGTTTTCATTGTAGCCTGTTATGTAACAAGGTCCAGTGCAAATAATCTGTAAACCTTCCATGGGTAATCTTCCAGAGGCATTGTGATGTTCTTGAAGGACTTCCAATTTTTCCTTCTTTTACTGATAGCAATAGACCAGTTTTTTACCTTAGGATGACCAGATTTAAAATTTGTTTAAACTTTTACTGAGAAATGGAATTCCACTCTACTAGGGAAGCAATGATTTAAGCATCTTACTCATTAATTTTCAAAAATTCATTGCAACCCTTTCTTACTTGTTCACAAAAATGATGGCTCTATAGAATACTTGGTGACTACCACTGCATTTAGGACATGAAACTTGCTCATATTATTTAAACTTGTCTGTAGTGCTACACAGTGCATACTTTGTCTAATTGCAAGCTACTGTGGAACATACACTGAGTTGCTCTTACAACGGCATTTCATGAGCTGCTCAAAGTTTGAGTCCCCACAGCGCAGCCCCAGCGTTGATTATGATGTACCTGTCTTAACCTTCCGTATCCTGTATGGCCAGGCTTTCACACGTTCTCCCAGGGAGCCGTGCTGTAGTCTGGGAAATCCTCGGTAGATTTTAGTTAATAGTGTTCCTCACCTTTGCTGTATATTCTAGTGAATTAGTTGCAGATGCTAACATGGAATGTATCACTTCTGGTTTCAGAGTTTGTCCATTTTGAGATGACCCGGACAGTTTATATTTTTGAGTAATTTTTTTTATCCTCCTTCCAAACTCAAGCAATGCTATCTGCACTAGTTTCACTTGTTTTATGTTACTATGATATTTTTCTTTGAAATTCTACAATCTATAGGCTTACTTATTTTTAATAAATGTGTGGCTCTGGAGTGTGAACAAAGGGTCCAGATGTTCCCTCTACATGGACTGCAGCAGATTTTGGATTCTTCTATACAAAATCTGACATTGAACCATGTGGAATTTCTATAGTAATTTTATAGAAAATATTACTATTTTGGCAACTATTTTTCTCTTATGAATATCAAAGGATATTATTTGGGAATTTTCAGTGAAAAGTGTGTTTCAAAATATCAAAATATTGTAGCAGTCATTTTTATATTCTTAAAGTTGCAGTCCTAAGGTAACTAGCAGCTTTCATACCACACCAAGTCTGTAGTGCAGTGCAAGCACTGAGTGCTTCTGTGTGATGTAGCTAAGCAAGTCCTCGTGTATGGGGCAGTCTCTGTGAACGACTGAAGTATCAGCATCTGCAGTCCTTGGAGGAAGGGGCTCTTTCTCACAGCCAGAAAAGTGCAAGGGAAGGTCTGAATTATAGTCCACATAGCAAAATAACCACCTTCTCCCCTGTGAACATTGTGAATATATAACTATTTAGTGACAGCAGATAGTTTAACATTCACCTGCTATTAGCTGGTTACTGATTCTGCTGTGTTGACCTGCCTGCTTGGCAAATTGAAAAAAATACAATCAAAACAAAAAAATGGAGCTGTCTGCACTCTGGGTAGGACTTTAGATTTGTCTCTGACAGTGATCCATGGCAGACACTTGAGATAACAAGTGTCTTCATTTGTCCTACATTAGGAAGGTGTGGGATGATTTTTCTCCCTTACAGTATTCAATGCATCGATAATACATAATGTTCTGAGATTGGTTTAAATTTGGAAGAAAGTACTTCATTATTCCTTTAACAGTAGTTTTAAAACTCAGTTCTGATAACTGGCTTTTTTGTTTGCTTCTGTACAAGTTGCATGAGTTTTATATCTTGGAAAGTTTTGTGTGCCATGTATGTCCAGTGGACATAAATGTTACCAAATATTTTGAATTCTCCAACTTTTAACTTGATTAGGGATTTTTTTGGCTCTTTATCATGGTAGGAAAAACATTGCTTACTTTCTGTCTCTCATTCATTAGCATGCTTCCAGTATGTCCTCATCTTGTTCATCTCCCTTCTAGAGTAAATAATCTGTCTTTTCAGAGCATTCAAACAGTCTGATTGTTATCCATTATAGCTCAGTCACCCCACACTTCTTTTTGCCTTTCTTCTGACAGCTGTAGATGTTACTGGGCTTTCATTTGCTTTTTTTAGGTCTTGCTCTTGGCTTAAAAGGTTCACATTTTCTATGTTGATGTACATTACTGTTGTCAACAATTAATTTTGGGTCCCTTTGCATAGCTGCTTGTGATGTCCTAGCATATCATCATTGTCCTGCTTTGTCCTGAGATAAATACCCCTCCATGCCCTGCAGATGCTGCCATCTCATTGCTCCTGGACCTCCCAGAGCATTAACAGGCCATGAAATAGAAGAATCCTTCAGTAGTTAGCCTTTAGCTATACAGAAAATTGACCTGAATGCCATACATCTTTTTACAATTTTTCACCCCAGCAGTATCTCTTCCTAACTGCTTGGTTTCCGTAGTAGCTCCTTGTGAAGAAGCTTGTCCCAGGCTCGCTCTGCCTGCAGTTACCTTGGGTCAGACGCCTTTCCTACCTTGCTGTAGCACTGACAGAGCTGTGATGAATCTCAGGGGATTGAGGCCTGGTTTCCTGCTGGAATCAGTTTACCAAATCCACCTGGTCAGATATGTGATGCATGATTCAAGACTCTAATTCCCTGATCATTCTGAGCTGACACTTATGCACTGAAGGGACAATATTCCCATGGCCCAACTCCTTTGGAACAGGATCTTTCTCAAGTAAGAGCCTGTCTTTTGCCAGCAGCCCAGCCAATTTATACTTAAGATCTTCTGGACTTTTGGTGTAATGTCATCGTGTGCCTGATGACTCATTGTTTTTCTAATTATGACTTTGCTGAAGAACCTTTTCCCTGACACCACAATTTCCCAAAGTATATCATCCTTATTAGCTTAGCAAAAAGGAAGGAGCTTGGATCATGGTCCCCACCTGCAAATCTCTATGACATGCCTGGGAACATTAAAGCATGCCCTGCAGTTCATGATATTTTCTAATAAAACCAAATTTAGAGATATGATTATCCACCACAAGTAGCAATATTTTTGCTCTCAAATTCTGTCCTTTTTTGTCAGTTTAATAAAAGTAGAGAATTGTATTGAGTCTTTTTTCCTACCCTTTTCTCAATTTTCCAATTTACATGGTAATTAAATTGGTAACTGGAACAAATAAAATTTTGTGGTTAGATCCCCTTTTTTTTTCTCATTTGTCATTCAAGAGAAAATTAAAAGTTTGGTTGAAAAGTCACAACTTTCCACATAAAATATTATGTCAGAGTTCAGTTTTCATTCAATCCCACAATTACCTGAAATTCTTACATTTGTTCTGATAAATTTCCTTCTGCTATACATGTCATATATTTATTTTGCCACCCGTGCAATTCTTTGCTGGAATTTTAAAGAAAATAAAGGGAAAAAACCCTAGTGAATGGGAATTGAAAAGTGCCAAGCTTACGATCCAGAGATTACACAGCACCATTAAGGATAACAAGAAGAATAATTCTCTGGTGGGGACTCTAATAAATGTAGTCGCGTGCTGTACTAAAGAACACATGAAAATGGATGCGGTATAACAAAATTATTCATAAAGAGAAATGCAAAAGGTTGTCATGCTGAGTGGTTACATGCAGTTATGTGGAGCACTAACAAGGTTGCCACTAGACGCAGAGTACTAGGGTGCTCACAGATGTTTTCTAACTAGCATAGAGCGTAAACTCTTTTTATCTTAGAGTATATAGGCGAAGCTGGAATTGAAAGGGTGCTAAATCTTTCTACTGATTGTTAATAATTCAGAGCTAAATGGCAATAACAACTCATGTAGGTCAGTGTAACAACCACAGCAATTTCAAGATATTTGATGGAAGGTTGTCAGGCTACATGCTTTACTGCTCTTTCTCCAGGATTCTTTTTGGTAAACTGTGATCATATTCTCACCCTTTGCTTTATAAATAAGCAACGAAATGTGTGCATGCATGCGTGTGTATGTGCACACAAATGTTAATGAAAGATAGCAAAGAAACTGAAATACTCACTGGAAAAGTTTACTGTGGAAGCAAGGAGTTCTTCCTAAGCTGCTGCTGTAACGTTTCAAACTGTAATGTTAGAAAACCAGAGGCTGAAGCTGTGCTCATATTCCTGAAGTACAAAATGTCTAGGAAGTGCAGTAATTCATAGTGTTGGCTAAGTGTTGTTCCAGCAACTCACTGAGCTAAAACATCATTTACCCACAACATCAATATGATCTGAGTTTCATACTATCATTTAAACATTTGAACAGCAACAGATTTACAACACAGACTTGAGATATAGCTGTAACTAATACTGTAACAAAATCAATAGACAAATGTTTTAGAGAAGGGCAGTCGCTCCTGTTCTCACTGATGTGTGTTTGTGTGCATAGCACAGTCACACCAGTGTGCTTTAAATTCAGCTCATAGGAAGGAGTTTTAAGCTCAGGGATTTAAAGCATTCGGACTTCTTCAGACGAAATCATATCAAGACATGGCTAGGAGTATCAGTGGCCATGTCTAGAGCCAATAAAAATCTGTGGAAGTGTTTTTCTACTGAAATTGGCCTTTGGGGATTTGCCTTTTAAGATTACATTTTAATTGAAGTAGTGAGCCAGTTCTGCATATGGTGGAAGCAAGAGGGCTGCTAATATTAGAGCTCCTCAAGAGCCCTGCAGATTCTGCCAGGTTAGTTAAGATGTTTCTACTGGACTTAGACTTCAAGATGTGGAATGATGAAACAGTTTGTACTGTTTCATCAGTGCCTCACATCTTCAGAAGCTGATTTTAGGCAAGCTATTAGTGGTCATGGTGCTCAGATGGGATAGCAGCTATTTGCTTTCACATTTCAGGTATTTACATCAATCATCATAAGCATTTTGTCACCTCATAACATCCTAGATTTACAAAATATATATATATAAAAACAGGATAAAAGGTGAAAACTGAAAGGATGGACAGAATTTCTGTGACCTGCAGCAAAAAAAAAAAAAAGTCTGTGTAAATATCAAGCATAAAAATTTTAACTTGGAGCATTTACCTTCAGAAGTTATAATGTGCTGAATGCCTTTGATCCACACACCTCAGTCATTAAAGTTACTAAATAGGTTTTTCTTCATAAACAGGTCTTTTATCCTGCATGGGCTTAGAGTGCCAACCTAGAAATAAAGACTTACATTGATTTTTATTTTGAGGTGAACATAAACTCTAGCATTCAAAGCCTATTTCATGACAAACCAATTGTCTTTTTCTTTTATTATTTTCCCCAGATTAGCTACCCAGGAAGAGAGTCAGAAATAGAAATCATTAGGAAAATTTAAGAATTAAAATGTTCTTCTCTCACCTAAACAAGGAATTGCAATGAACAGTTTTCATGTGAAATAGGTGTTAAAATAATTTGATTTGCTTCTCAATGGAGAGTGTTTGTGCATGCAGCTCGAGAGGAGCAAGCAATACCAGGAAGGTAATTTTACCTAATGTATTTTAGTCTACCTTTAGGACTGGCTGAAGGCACCTGCATGATTTGTTTCTGTTGTTCAGCTGACAAGTTGTAACTTGTGAAGTTACAGGAGCGCAATCCCTTCTAAGCAGGAGCCTCTCTACTGACATATTAATCTGAGGTCCTCTTCTAATTGCCAGCAGTAATCAGTTTGTTCATGTGGTAGAGATATCTCTTGTTGGCAGAGGACAAAAGGGTTAATGAATAAGTGATGCCAAAAAACAAACCCACATGTTGCGTTGGGAAATGTTTCCGCAATAGTGTGTCATTGTTCGGGTGAGGAAATGTCACGTGCAGCTTCAGACTATTTATACTGCCTAAAATCAATTTTGAAAAATGTAAGCACTGGCCACAGTGGGGCCCTAGCAAGGATTTGAAATAAACCTCCCAGGAGGAGGATGTAATTATTTTCTCTTAATATCTAAAATATCAGGTTTAAAAGGAGAAGGTAAAAGCATTCATTCAGCACAAGTGCCTCAGTGTGTTTATTGAATGGAATCACACAGTCTGGAGGCCAGCACTGTGCTGCCTCACATGCCTGCTATCCCACTAATTTTGCTGGGATTAGAGGGGGTGTAAATGAGCGCAGAATTTAGCCACGGGATTCTAAATCCACTTTGGCTGAGAAACCACATGTGGGCATGTGTACACCTCCATGCACAGACACACACAGTCTGCCTTGCACTGCTGCAGGTGGAGATTGCTGTGGTATGCTTGTGGGGTGGGGTCCCCATGGCAGGAATGCCAAAAATCTTTTTAATCTTATTCACCTCAGAGAAGTTATAGCTGGCCCTGACAGTGGTATTTCTGTCTTCAAAATGTACTGCTATTTTTAAAGCTAGTTAAATGCACTTAGTTGAAGTAAGCTGTATTGCCTTAGTACTTTTCATTGCATTTGTGAGCTTCCACCTGTCAGCCGGTTTGACTGTGTTCAAATGAGATAGCCACACACCAGCTTCTTTGAGCAGCAGCAAATGACCATGGGGAACTGAACAGGAAGAATTTGTAAACTCTTTGCATAGCTGAAAGATATCCACAAGTTTTTAATTAAGGAAGATACACTTAGAGAGACTGCTATTGACGAGATATTCTTCTTTCCTGCTACAGAGACAGATGTAGAGCTGAAGTCTGGCCATTTGTGTGTGAAACCAAAGCGAAGTTCTATCCAGAAGGTTGTTCGGTTGCTCTGAAGCTCTGTGAGGGCTGAAGGTCAGAGTGAGACTTCCTATCTTAAGAATTGCCATTGTGTCTTACCTCCTAGTGATAATGCTTGGTCTTGCAAACTAGTGGAAATTTCTTGAAAATGATTTCCATTATCCTTTGCCATCATTAGTAGGGAGTTTGTATTCTCCTGCTCTCAGGAGGATCAACAAGTGTAGGGTCTGGACATCTGTGTGATGTTAGGGCCATGTCAAACTTAGAGTCAGGGCCTGAGCTCAAATTTCAGATACATCCAGGTAACTGGAATCCAGATACCATATTTTGCTCTGCACCCATCTCTGATTTTACTCAGGTATAGTAGGAGCTGAACAAAACAAGGCAGGTCTGTCCAAGAGGGGAGATTTAATAGTAAAGATGTGAGATCTAAAGGAAGGATTGCAGCTATCTCTGGGCCATATTGTGTCATTGATTTTTAGACTGATCTCTTAACTGATTCTAATTGGGACTTAGACTTAAAAATTGATAATACAGTATGGCCTTATGTGATGAAGGGTGAGGGCTTGGGTTTGCTTGCAGCTGCAGTGATGTAACCCTGAGTCACTGCACTCAGCTGGAGTTAGGTCACTTGTGCTGGAAGAGCTTAGGTCCTATTCTTGTTGGGGTCAGGGAGAGGACCCACAGCACATCAGCTGCTTCAGAGAATCAGCCAGAATCAGCCCATCTGCACCCTCTCTCCTCTCAGCTAATCAGATAATTCAAGGCAGTTTACCTCTCTATGAAAAAAGGATAAACAAGTATTGAAGTAACCACAAGATAAAAGCATGCACACAGGCAATTACGAGAGAGCAGCTGATGCACTCTAAGTTCACACCCTGTGTTACCCTGTGGCAACTTGTTTGTAAGCTGGTTCTCTCTGAACTTTGTACCAGAGAGCAGGCTGCAGCCCTTTACATCACCCTAAAGACTGCTTCTCAGAAAATATTTGCAGCCTGTTAAGCTCTTACAAGAAATAAAGAAAAGGGATAGGCTAAAAAAAGTCTTCCTTCTGGGGATGTTTTCCCAAGCTTTTGAAGTAAGAGCAGCCTAACAGTTCTTATTAGTTAGTATCTAATGATACTTAAATGTAGTCCAATTGCTATTCTTAAGATTCCAGTTTCTGTCTGCTAGAATTTGTTATAGCTGTCAATAAGCAAATCACGGTAATAATTACAGTGGTGCCTGCTGATACCTCCATGGTTAACATTTTTCTTTAGTTTTATTATAATTCTGTGTTTATTAGGAGTAGTAACTTGGACAGAGAACCTGCTCTTTAAGGTGAATTTACCCATATAATTATAAACTATTTCTCATTTTTTAAATCTAGGTATTTTTACATATATAAAATGCCACTAAATGCATGCTTAAGAATGGTTTACAATGGAAGAAAGCTTTTATTGTTTTTATCACATCATTTAAAAATCCCATTGTTTGCCAGAATTCCACTCAGACGAACAGTGAAACAAGTTAACACCTCAGATGCTGGGACATAATAAACTACAAAATGGCCCCAAGCATACATTTCTTTCCAGAAATCCTCAAATCTTGACAAATGCATGGAAATACTACTTGGGAACATACTGTGCTGTTGGAGGTACTGAAAGCCGCAAAACAGAGAATTAACTTCAGCCTTCACATATATCCATGCAACTCAATGAACTACATTTTGATTAATGTTATAATTTGTCCAGAAAATTTTGGGTAAAGGCTGAACCTTTTGGTTAACACATAACTGCACTGAGCCATTGCATGAGTCTCAACCCTCTTTTTTGTCTTACAAATCATTGGCCCTGAAATACCTATTAAAGGCATAAATGGGTAATTTATAGATGAAGGGCCAAATTCACCAGTGCTGGGTCTGGAAGATATAAATAACACTTTCTTGTTTCAGCATGGCTCGTTGCACTCTGCCTTCCGTTGGTGTTTTCTGATGATGGAAGGAGATTAATTTAATTTGTGCTTGGGATTTCATATGAGCCTCGCTGTTAGTGGCTGCTGAATCAGTGCATTCCTCTGTTACTCTGGTCATTTGCTTCTTGGCTGTCTAGTACACATTTTGGGCAGCAGTGGTACTTTCATTCCTCACTGCCACCACTGAACAGGACCCTGGGTTTTGCACAGATCAGTAGAATCTGACATAATTTTGGTTTGAATTGGTTCTGGAATTTTGGCTTAAATGTGTTACTTCTGCTCAGTACTACTAAGTGACTTGACTGTCAGTCTCCTAATCAAAACACTGTTTGAACACATATATTTATTTAAATTAATAATATAATCAACCGATTGTAGATCAGGAAAAAAGTCTCCTCTAGAAATCAAAATTGTGTTTTGATTTGGTTATATTGGAAAATTTATAGAAAAATTCCTTTGACCAGAAAAACTATAATAAACTACATGCTACATTAAACCTTAAAAAATGGACCTGCTTTATGTTGCTTCTGAAGGGCAGATCATAATCCAGCAGTATCTGGTCAATGCTGATGGATAAATGGGCACTGTACTTAAAACACTGGGGAGCCTTGAGGCAGGAAATGATATTCATTTATAGGTACTGGTGCTTCGTTAGGAAATCATAGCTGTGAACCAAGATTTTACTAGTTCTTGTAATGTAAAAATCTGATTACTTTGATTCTGTTCATTGGCGACTTTTCAACTAGAGGCTTTAGCTATAAATTTGGACAAAACAGAGACTGTTCAATTTCAAAGCTACTCCAGGAAAAAAAATACCTCTGCTGGTGTTTTATATTAAAATTTATGCCATCTATCACTCTAATAGATTTTCTCTATGATTTGTCCATGATATCATGAGTTCAAAATGCTATCTTTTTTCCTTGATATTGTGCTTTTTAGAAAAGCAATCCCTTTTCTAGTTCTGTTCTTCGAAGTAGCTCATAGCATAAGAGGTCCAGCATCAAGAGTATTCAGACTAAACCATGCAGAAACCCCAATGGAAGTCAGCAGGTATGCACAGCATCAGCTCTTAAAAACTGAAAAACAAACCAAAATGTTTTAGAGGACAAGGGGGGAGGAGGGGTGACTGAATCCTTTTTATGTATACAAAAGCAAATAGGATCAAGTTTTGCATACCATGTACTCTGATATTCTTAATTAGAAAAAAAATTAGTATATTGGGATTAATTTTCTGGAATCCAGGAAATCCTATACTTTGGAGTAAATGGAATAAGGTTACTGCAATAATTGCCATGGTGCAGGGATGTTACAGAGCAGTAAGTTACATGCAGTTTCAGTATATGCACATACACATATTTAGGTGGACTTTTTCTCCAAATTAGGAAGAGACTTTATACCAGGACATAGTCACTACCTTTCTGCAAGGAATTACCTTTTGGTATTACGTATAACTTTTGGCTTCAGAAATCACATTTATAGTGTAATTTGTTGAGGTATGTTGTATGCAGCACTCCTGAAGCAGCCGTCTTTGAAAGAACCAGCAGATAACGAAGGGATGGTCCCCACTGCTGGCCTGTAAAGAGAGGTGCTGTATTTCTCTCAGCTGTGAGGAGATGCATGTGCTGTGTTTCCAGTTATTTAACTGCATGGTAAAAAATAAGCTGTATAAACATCTCCACAGATTAGTTCTGTTCCTTAAACACTGCTCTCCTTTGTCATGGGTAAAAACTAAGCTGCCTATGGAAGTATGTTTTGCAGTGTAAACACAGGTATAGCACACAAGAACCTTGAAGTAACCTGTGAATGCAGCCATCGTTTTGAGTTATAACAGGGGCGCAGCTTAACTCACTGAGGTTAGGTACTCTCTCCATATTAGTAAGATGCCTGAAAATCCTACATTGTATGTGAACAGCTTAGCTCAGGGCAACCCATTTAAAGAGACTCTGTCCAGACTGTGATCTTGAACCATTTCCTTACATGTGACAGAGGATGCAGAACTGTACATATTCTAGTCTCCATTTTAGCTGGATACCTCTGCCAGCAGTATTGTAAGTACCATGTACAGTCTGTCTCCATCACATTCTTTTTAGGCCCAGTATGTTGGTATTCATTATGCTACATGAGAGCAATAATTACGTTTTCATAAAGTTTGCAAAATAATGCACCCGTCAGACTAGGATTATTTACATGGATCACATAGTTGTAGTTTGGAGTTTCTGTGTATGCAGATAGATCAGAACAATGTCTTTCCTATATTTCTATGTGTGCGTTCTATTTTTTTAAATACAAGAAATATAAAACAAAGGAAGTGAGAGCTACAAGAATGATTAGACATCTTGTAAAAGGTTTCTTAGTGCGGCTGCTGACCTTCTCAGTCTGTTCTGCTTTGCTTTGGTATGTTTAACTGCCCCGGGAGGTCATTATCAGACAGTGGTGACTGTTTTGTCAGGTCTTATTGTTTAATTAGATCACAGTTTATGTCAAAATTCTAAAATTCTTTTGGCACATGCCAAAATTTTCACAGTTTTTAGTTTTTAAGTTGAAATATTTCTCAAACAATAAGCAGCAGCTACAAGGGAGTAGACAAATTTATTTAATATTTACAGTGTGCACTTAAAAAATTGTGCCTTGGGTTAAATTCATTGAAATGTGACATCTTATTTTCAAGAGTATCCTATGGGTAGCCCCTTGAAACTTGTATTGACATTAATATAAGCCTTAAGAAATAGGACTGGCGAGGCTCACGTTAACTATAGTAAAGCTAATTTTTTCTACTGATCTTGCCTCCAATCATCTGAAATGGTATAAGACTGTGTAAACAAACCCTCATCTACAGAATTAGAAAATGATGGTTTTGATATGCCTTTTCTGCCCTTGAAATTACATGCCTGAAGTATGCAATCTGTGATGTTGCATGTTGCAGTAATGGTAGGATAATCGGTACAAGTTTCTAGGCTAGAGGTAAATGCCAAACAGCCATACCACAAATGTGTTGTTTGGATGGTTTACTTGTTCCTGAGTAAGGCAACCTACCTATCTTTTTCTTTGCCATATTTATTTAGAAATTAGTGGAAAAGAGGTATATTACTCATTCCTCAGCATTCTAGTCAAGAATAAATTTTCAGTTGCCATATTCTTATTCATCTTGCACAGAGCCAAATCAGTTAGTGCTTTTGGAAAGATGCAGTGTTCAAACTGAGCCAAGAGTGATGATGTTCAAAGGATCGAAACACTAAATGACCTCATACAGGTCCTGTGTTCTGGAAAATGTATCTCCTTTTTCCAGTTCTCTTGTATGGTCTGATAAAGTGTATTATCTCTCTCAAGACATTTGGTATCTCTGAGCAAAATAGACACAGCAGCTCCAAATCTCCCTCACAATTAGTAAGGCTATTCTGTGTCTTGATGCTTCAGTGTATGAGCAGGAAATCATGCAGACTTTGGAGGGTAATTTGTTTCTCTGGAACTATCTTCAATATCTCAGTATCAATGTTCTCCAAGCATTTCTCTGTTGAATATGTATAGTGTGTGACCCCACTGCGAGGGATTGGTGTGAGCTCTGTGGTATATCAGTGCTTGGGCATTTGATTTGTGCTACACCTTCAGAGCAAGCACCATCACTGTCCCTTTCCATGTATCACAGGAGCTGAGGCACTCACTGAGACAGATAAATGACAAATGTAGAACCCAGACAAGAACAAAAGGTGGTGTAAGGTAGGGACCAATTACTGCTGCTGTTGGGAGTAAAGCCCGTGAGTAGAGCAGATGTAAAATGAAGCTGCCCCAAAGAGGCTGGAGCTGCTTTGGAGTGACTCTAGGGAGGGAAAATTGGCTTGAGAACCCTAATTTCTCCTACCTGGTCTTCCTTGAAGGCAAAATGGCATAAAATAATGACTGATGCGCTGAGGAGAGGTCCAAAAGTGACCATATGCTAGCCTGCAGTTTGGGTGTGAGGTTTCCAGCACTCATGAAAGCTGTGAGCCCTTATCATGAAGGCAGCAAAGTGAACAGCTTTCTGCCAAGAGCAGTCATGAGGGGACACTGTACAGAACAGGGAACCAGGAATGTAATCATCCTTATCAGGCATATTCTCAGTCATAAACAAGATCTAAACCTACCTGAGGCCTGAAGGGACAATCAGCCCAGGTGTGAATTTGGCTCCATTTCCCCTGCTCCTGCCAAGCAGGAGCCATTTGCCAAGAAATGAGTGATGTGGGAAGGCCTTGAGTACATCAAGTGAGTGACTGAACCTTGGGTGCTTGCAGGGCAGGTTTGGCTTGCCAAATGCCCCTTGCTTTGGCCAATGCTGCCCTGTTGTATCTGAGGTGGGCTGTTTTCTAGCCTGGAGCGAAGCTGTGTCCCTCCCCAGGATCAGGCACAGGCTCAGTTGTGCCTTCTGTCACTTCAAACCTCTCCCATGCTGGAAAAATTGTGCAGCCCTCTACTGTCTGGGTAGAGACTTGCGGACTAATTTTTTTGGCAGTCTCTCTGGGTCTGCATTCAGCATTTTTTCTGTCTGGCCATTTATTTTTAGCCTTTCTCTTTTAACTCACTCAGTGGTAGCTTTTGATAACCACCCCAGTTGCAGGGCTTTCCTCAAGAATGTTCCTAGGAGGTGTATCAAGCTGAATTTCCCCACCATGTTTGTTGTCTGTAGTGTATACTTACTGACAGATTCCTGAATTGCTCAGTTTCTATGTGGCACATAAAAGCCATCTCAGAAGGTATCCTCAATTTACTATGTTGACTTATAGAGGCTAGAGGGAAAGCAGAGAGGAGCCGTTCACCCTCATAGCTCTACAGAGAAGATCATCATGTTAACTCGGCGTAGTTGGGGATAGGGCCAACTCTCTGAGGATAAGCATGCCCCATGTTTTCCCATGCCTCAAAGCATGAGAAAAAACAGATCCACTCTAGATTTGAAAGAGGTTTTGAAAAATCGTTCAGGAGTGTGAATCATTTCTGCAGGGTCTTTGCTATAAAGCCTAATACTTGTATCTCATTCACAGAAGGAAGAATGCTGTATCTTACAGGTTTGGGAGAAAACCTTGCTCAGCCTTGAGCCCAGTTCTTGACTCATGAAGACTCTTTTTTTTTGACATGTGATTAATCTGCCTTTTTCTCCTTCTAGATTTTTTTTTTGCCGAGCTGCTGTTAAGGCTTTCTGTTACTATTTTATTATGAATACTATGTGAGAGATAAGTATGTATATTGTGTTGCATGCAAGTAACATAAGACAGTCTCTGCCCTCAGATACTAGCAGTGTAATGCAGAAACAGTTACTGTAGAATGCGAGGAATCCGATTTTCTTTTCATTTTAGATAAATGAAGTAGTAGTTAATGTAGTAAAAAATATAGTTAACAAATGTAGTTAATAAGGCATCTAGATCCATTTTTTAAAAATTCAATTGCCAAATTTATTTTGACAGATATTTAGAAATTAAATTGATAAAATTATGCAATATGACAATATTTATACTCAGAATCAATATGTATAGTAGTATGTTTCAGGCTGAGTTCATAAGGCTGCAACTGCTTTGTAGCAGATACCACAGTGCCACATGACTTTCCTAAAGAACAGTATTGACAAGCAAATAAATGCTGTTAGTGGTAGCACATTGTGTACAGATATTTGTAAACAAAGTATGCTATTATTACTTAGTATTTATTCAATTATTAAATAACTCTCAAGTATCATGTACAATTGGAACTCTAGTGCTAAACTGCTGTACTAGATAGCAGCAATGTGCAATTATGGTTCCCCATAGTTATCTATAAGCTCTTTTGAGAGAATTAGCTCACATCAGCCCTCCCCACCAGCAGCTGATTACCTGAATATCTGTGGATTCACTGTGTTTAGCACACAAGCTCTCATTGCCCAGAGCCCTTTCTAGGCACTAATAAGACCTTCCCAAAGCATTTTTATGATGTTTGATATGCTTATGGTATTTTGAGCTTTCCCAATGAGGTATTTTCAAAGCTTGCTCTTAGTGTGTTTTCTGGCATTGTAACCAGAGTGGGGCTGTGTTTATGGTACAGGCATTGGCATAGTGGCATACTCATGTCAACGTGCCCACAGTGCTTGGGTGACAGCATGTTACAGCACCGTTTTGACTTTGGAAACTACTCCTGAGCCCACTGTAACAGCTGATTGCTTTCTGACAGAGGGTAATGGGACTTGCTGCCTCAGCTTGCAGCAAGATGCAACCAAACCTGCACACAAGGAGGCTCTCTTGACCCCTGCCTGGGGTCAGGGAGGCCAGGATCCTATGGAGAAAACTGTTGAATTTGAAGTACGTGCTGTAATGTATGATGTTTATATATATCTCCAGCAAGTAAGATGCTATTTGAGCTAATGGTAAGTGGATAGAAAAGATGCTGTACCATCTTTCTCTCTCAGACTCTGAGTCTCACCAGGTTTTGTTCTCCTCTGCCTAGAGGGTGGATTGCAGATGGAACAGTTGCCTACCATTTATAAAGAAACTTCTCTCCTATTTAACCTTCAACAATGCTGTTAATAAGTTCTTAAAGCTGCTTCTATTGACTTAGCATGTGATGGCTTTCTGTGCTCTTTCTGCCTTTTCTCTCTTGGCTCTTTGTAACCTGCAAACCTTAGTCATCTCTGTAGCTTTATGTATTACAGCAGTGGATTGGAATTAGGTGTTTAGCCCACACAAACCTCGTTCTACTGATGAAACATATTCTTAAAGCCTTGGCTTTGATGTCACTATTAATCAGCATTTGACTTTCAGTTAGATTTCTAGTTTGCAAATGTGGGGATCAAAACAGATATTCAGGTCTGCTGAGGGCTGTTTGAATGGCTTCAGGCTGTTCTTTGAGACTGTACTGGGGTGAAGCAAATGAGCAAACAAAACGTTCTGTTTGCAAAATTAGAAGCTTTTAATTTTCCTTTACCAGGTTAGGAATTTAGAACAACCTGTTCACATCGTCATGATTCACCAGTGCAGTGTCTAAGGTTTTGGTTGTTATTACTTAGGATCTGTACAGCTACTGAATGAACAATCCTAGGTTTTTTTATACTGAATGAAGATACTGAAATGAAAAGTTTGCAAAGGCCATTGATAGTACTGTCAGTGGGTGACTGTTCACCGACACAGTATTTTAGGGTGATATGGGAGGTCACTCAAACTCTGTGGATAGAAGTTTATCTCTGAAAAGTGTGTACACTTTCCCTGTCCTTCAACAACTAAGCTGTAGTCATGTTGCTCTGTTCCCTGTCCTGCTGATCAAGCTTTGCAGAGTGGATTCCATTAGAAGGGATTCCAGAACAAAGTGAACAAGGGAGTTTCCTCCCCTTCAGCATAAATTGTGGCATGGTGGTTACAGGAAAGGTGAGTATAAGGCAATCTCAGCACCCCCTGAGGGAGTTGGGAGAGAATCTGGGTAGGGCTCTATTATTAAATTTTTAAAAAAAGGCAGAAATTGCATGCTATACTAATTGCAAATGTCAGGTGTTTGGATCTTTTTGAGAACCCTTTGGAAAGAGGAGTCTTCATATACCCTAATTCAATGCTTAGTAGCAGTTACTGTAATTTAAAATAATATCTGCTCCAGAGCTAGCTGGTTTCAGCCAGAGTGGACCAAAAAGAGAGGCTTGCATCTCATCTTCTTTGTCATATGGATATGCCTTTTCTCTTAAGTATCTGGGATTTAATATTTCAAGGGAGACTAGACTCTTGCAATTGGGATACTAAGTGTTGCTCTGAAAATGTAGACTTTGACATGTAAATTCTGAAACTAGAGTTGCTGATTGGTAACTGCAGAAATATGGAGGAATTAATCTTACGTTTCTCTTATGCTGAGAGAGGTTAGTATGTCAATACATCATGCTTCTGTCAGAAAGAAAAGCAGAAGGAACGAAACCGTAACTAAAAAAAGATCCCAACATGCAGGTTTGTCAGATATATGATTAGCACATCCCAAAGGTTTGGGAGACATGGGCTTAAGAGGCCCTGGTGGAACCAGCTTTTGAAACACTGGAATCTGTTAAACCCTGCTGGCTATTTGCACCATGGGCTATTCTGGCATCCTCACAGGCTGCCGAACCAGAGAAAGATCACTAGAAAGGTGGGGGGTTTTGCGATATTTTCTTTCTCTTTCCAATTTATTACTTTTCTTTATTTATGTTACTTTTTCTTCATTTACTATTCTCTTCCAACCTCTTGGAATATGAGCTATACTATTTTGGATATTGTATCATCATATTTAGAGGCAATATGGAAGTTACACCTGACTTAGTTCACCTAAGTAACTAAACCTCAGTGAGCATGTCTAAGTGAGTCTTAGGGCGTTTAAAGTGTTACGATATGCACAGTGAGGGGTCTGGAAGAAGAGGTAAGCTACCCCAATTTAGACTTCCTCCAGACTTGATTGGCATTCTTCAATGTATTTAGACTCCCCTCGGTTGTTGGCCCAGCATCTTCTCAAAAGTAAATTTCTACTTCTCATTCTGGAAATAAAACAGAGTAGAAGCACACGATTTTGAATGTAATCAGACCTATTATCTGGTTTGATCATTATTTTGTAGATATTTGATTGCTACTTATGATCTGTAATAGAGGTCATTATTTTATTACATGCTTTCTGGGTATGATTAAGTCACTTAAATGAAGGCTTTCTTTCAGTTTAAGTTAGTAAGAATAATATACTTGTGATTTCATGTAAATAAATCTGAGTTTCCACAAATCTGCATGTATTGTATTATGAAAGCTTTTTTGTTTGAATATACAGATATGAGTAGATTAGTAAAGAATAGAACTTTGTGCAAACTAAAAATGTGATTTTTACAGGAAAAGTATTTTTTGTTTTAAATTTTATATAAATTATCTCCAACACTGTGATCCTGTTATTTATATTAAAGGCTTTGAGAGTGAAAGATGTAGTTTCTTCTTGGATATGTGGGCCTTAACAGGAAAAGGAAAGCAGTATTGCTCAACAAACTTGAGTGTTCCAAAAATAAATTTAATGTTGTTAACATTTACTTTTTTGAAAGTTATTTGGTGAGATGTGTAATGGTTCAACTGCATTGCAGATTGGAGAGTTAGGTTTTATTTGCTAGTGTTCTTCCCTCAGATATTTTCCTCGGGTTTCTTAAGGGCCTGTAATGAACTCTAGGAAGTCTTTAATGCTTCTGGGGTAAACTGAGCTAAGTCAGTACTACTCAGTCTTGAGTGAGCCTGTGAATTGCCTGATAGAGATATTTGCCCTTCTTGTTAAATTGGGAACCTGGAAGAAAAAGAAAAAAGAGTGGGTAGTGAATTAGTTGGGCAGCTCTCCCAAGGAGACAAGAGATGTGTATGTCCCGAAAGCTGAGATTATGTATAAGGAAAGAGAATTAGGATGAGAGAGTATGGTCCTGGATGGAGAGTCTCTGCCTGAGAAGGGGTGACATTGATTGCTGGTACATGTTGGACTGGATAGCTTGGTCTCTTCATGCACAGCTAACTCTTGATGTGACCAGTTCTGCCTGAGCCCAGACATTCATCCTGCATAGTGCCATGGCTGGTCAAAAGCAGTTTAGCAACAGAGACGTACAAGAGATGGGACTTTTGACCAAGCTGTTTCATGACCAGTTCTCAGTAAAACAATCAGACCCTTCCAACCCTCATAACTGAGGACCCCAGAAGAATCTACAGAAATAGCTTTCTTACACACACTGCTGATCTGGTCCCAGTGCATGAAAGAAAGGTTCCTTTGCCCATCAAGCCACAATAACTTCTCCCCATATTTATTTGCATCAAATTTTTGTACCATTTATATAGGTTTTATTTTCAAATACAGTATTTGTTACGGTTACCAATGGGAAGCAGGCAGGCCAAGCACAGCTACTACTGATAATAAAAATGTTCACCTGCACAACAGGAAAAAATGTAATGAGATTAGGGAATATTGGTGAAGTACAAATCACACTGAGAAGCAAATAAACTAATCTATAACATTCTGCAGAACCTTTTCAGGATGGTGGGTCAGTTTGGCAATAGCAAGATGTAGTGCAAATGTATCTCAGAAAGAGCCATGAAAGACTCTATGTAGGAGGTTCACCACGGAGTTACTTGAGTTGTACTCAAACTAGAGAGCTCATGTACCCCCTCTTGAGGTATTGCATACCTCAGGAAATTTACCTTTTGTATTAAATATTCTTGCTCCAAGTTTTTTTTTCCAATGGACTGGTAACAATCAGATCTCACCAGTTTTTGAACAGCTGCTATTTGTGTCTTTAACTGAAAACTTGCTGGGAAAGCTTTATGCAATCGTATTTGCATTACTGTGATATGCAAATAGTTGTTTGTGGTTTGTTAGGGAAATTAAGGCTGGAGATGGCCATTTTTTTCCCATCTTAGATTCCAAATGAGGTAATTTGGCTCTAGAAGAAAAAAAAATGGTTTGGGGAATATTGTGATTTACTCTTTTTATTTTGGTGCAGTTTTTTTTTAACTGAAGGACGTTGAACTTGGAAATGTCTGGGTACCCTTTTCCCCTTTTCCCAGCTCTCCTTTGACTGAAGATTGTCCCATAATTTCTATGCAGCTGCCACAACTGGCTCTATGTTTGTACTTCAAGTGAGTTTAGCAGACTTCATCTTGGAACTCAGTCCTTACATAAAGACAGTAACTGAACTACTAATTGCATAAATAATCTTTTTCAATAGAAAATTCCTTCAGAACTTGCTATGAAAGCTGCTCATGTCTGTCTTTTCTGTGTACCATAACTTTCTCTGTACATCGTTTCTGAGCTAAGGATGCATCAATATAGGTGGCTGAATGAATCAGACATTTTTCCTGTCTCAGAAAGCAGCATTGCAAGTTGAAATTCCATTTTTAAATTCAACTTCTCCCTCTCAGAAAAAATTCACTAAAGTCAAAATATCACTTTTTATAGTCTCAGTAACTCTTTCAGGATTTTCAAAGTCTGTTCAGCTCTAAGCTGAAGTAATTGTGACACGTGCTCTAAACCACAAGCACTGTAAATTCAGCATGGACTGCATGGACTGCTATATCACCATCTTGGAATCATATCAATCTCCTTTTACTCTAATTTGCTTTACACACTATTTCTTTGGTGGCTTTTTCTTACCTCACATTTGTCTATTCATCTATTAAAAGAAATGAGAATGTGGCCTGTTCCAAATCCATAAAAAGATAGGACACGTTTGGAGCATGGAACTTGGAATTAAAGTGGCTTTAGAATAAAAAATAATAAATTGTACATTTTTCTCCATGATGTCTTTTCTAATGGAAAGCAGTACACTATTAATTTAAGGCTATTGGCAGATGAGAGTGTGCCTCCCAGCAGTGAGGATACATTTGCACTAATTTTTTATTGTATTTTTAAATTATTTTATTATTGTAACTGTACTTGCTACATTCAACTTATATATGAATGCACAGAACTCACATGTATGAGAGCAAGGCATCTCTAAGAAGCAGGCAAGGAAACCCTGGATGTTTTCTATGTAAGGTTTGGCAGGTAATGAAAGAATAAACCATTTGCAGTGCCTCATTCCTGAACATTTTCTTGATGTTTATAAGATTTACAGAGCAGTTGGTTTTCATTCTTTTTTTCTTTTTTTTTGCAAATGTGTGCTCATCCCAGTTTTGCCCAGGCCTGAATATGAAATGCCAGATTACCACAAGAAAGCCTAGGCATCTCAATACTTTTCCAGCTCAAGGAGCAACTGAAAGTCTCGTGAAACAGCTTACAGAATTCCAGCTCAAACTTGTAAAACCAAGATGTTTACATCATTATTTGAGGTGGGGCCATATATACAGTAAGGGGTTAGCTACAATAGTAGCTAAATTTTCAGAGTTGCTCAGCACATGGGCTTCAAGACCCCTACAGAATGGTAATAAAATCCTTTGTCTCACATAACTGTGAGAAGGGGGAAATGATTTTTTTACTGCCCTTTTACAGGGTTCAAACCAGTTGTTATTTTAGACCGCGAGTGTCACTGTATATTGTAATTATTATGACGTAACCTCTCTAGGTGGTAGCAATTCAAGGCTTCAAAACAGGTCACAATAGTTAGCTTCAGGAAGTACTCAAGTATTCACATCAGACTGCTGGAGTAGATAACATGACATCTAGAGATGTGATACAGGAATAAAACCCTACCCCTCACCTTCATAAGGAATGATGGAATTCTGGTCCCACTAGTGTGTAAACCATGTCACTGACAGAAAATTAAAGAGACCTTGATGAATGCTATCAAAAGTTCTGCTGTTAAACATTTGTGGCTTACGATAAGTCCTTCTATTTTTCTAATTCAAAGTGTTCTGAACATGAGGAGCAGCTTTGTAAAGCTCAGTAGCTTCAAAGAAAAAGGATATCAGTGCTTAAGATCTCCACACTGAAATATCTTGGATGAGAGGGAAAAAAATTTTTCCAAGGCCACTGTCCACAAGGAGACAGGGTGGTAAGTGTGTTGTTTACGCTTTGGTACTGCATGAAAGGTCATTAAAAAGCACTCACTGACTGTGGATTGCACACTCCAAGAGCAACAACATGTATTCCAATCCTAAAATACCTCAAGATGGAGCAAACTTTGGGACTTCCACATATGACAGGGTGCTTCATGAAACTTTGAAAGATACAGTTCTTGGAAAACCAAAAGAAAACAACCAGTGAGCTTACAGGGCACATTGTTTTAAGAAAAATCAATTACCATTGTTTTCTAAAATACTTGCTGACCGCAGGACAATGATTTCTCATTCCTTGTGGATGAAGTTACTTCTAAGAACCTATTCTTTCACATTCTAAAATGTACAAGAGTACATGAGATATTTCTGAAACTGATTTCCCCACCGCAGAACTAGTATATTTTAAAAAGAGGCAAAATGCACATTATGAGAAAATGAGAGAGGGATCAAAATGCCTTTTAATTTATTTTTATAATAAATATCGTTAAACAGAATTTTGAAGCCATATATTTTTATTTTGTATGCAATGCTTATATTGTAGAAAGAAGCTATTTTGTGAATGATTGAAATAAGCAGTTACTAACAATGAAGTCACTATTTTATTGAAACCTGATAAGCTTTCCTGGATGATTTGAGATTTTTAACAACATTTTTCAAGGCTGAAAAGAAAAAAATGGAACCTTAATTTCTGACAGAAATGAAAAATTATTTGTGTCAGCTTCATTTGGACATGGAAAACCTGTTTCAAACCATTCATGGCTCCACCTCTCACAAACTATTTATTATGTACTATAAATTACATATAATGTAACATAAAAATTAAATAGAATTGTTCTGGAACCATAGATACAGATTGGGAGTTAATTAAATGAATGTGTGGGGAAAAATCTGTGTGAGATACAGGACTAGGGGTTCCCTGCTGTACCTATTTAATGAAGTCTCATCCATCTGATGGCTCCTGGACCCACTCTTCAACACTTCCACAAAAATGTCACAATCTTTATGGGGGAAAAGTGTGGAATGTGCCTTACCCACATCAAGTACACCATTTTACAATTCCAATCCAATTAATTAAGCCTCTATTCTTCATGCATGAATGGCCGTCTCTCAGTTACACACCCAAGGCAAAGCTCCAAGGGGGCCAGGCAGCCAAAAGGGAAGGTACATTCCCAGCTCTCATTTACTTAAATGCATATTTTTGGTAAAAACAAAATGTTTAAAATTACTTCAAATAAAAGTGTATATATTTCTCCAGGGCCAGAGCATCAATAACTTATGTCTCAGGAAAATGAGCTTTTATTATTTTTATTTTTAATGCAAAGTCATAATTAAAGCAGGGAGGAGAGGACAGCCTCCTCTGTGAATGAGAAAATTAGACTCAGTGTGGTGAGATGGGAGGGTAGAAGGAGACTTCTGATGCGTGATTAAATGAAAAGGCAGTATGGTGAGGGCAGATGAGACACAGCACAGTGGGAGTACGGAAAGCAGGGAGAAAGAAATAAACAGAAGACAGGATGTTAAAGTACCATAACCTGCCTGCACTCCTGAAGAGTTAAAAATGAACTGATCATCTGTCAGGAAACCACACAAGAAGGGAGTGATTCCATTCTAGTCCGACCTCCCTGGGCAGGAGTGTTGCTCTTCTGTGATTAAGGGAGAAGAGTAACTATTTTCTTCTTACTGCACAGCGCTGCACCGTTATTTTTAGCACTCGATTTCTAAATCTGTTTCCTATAGATCATCTGTCATTTCAGTGTTAGAAACAACTGTGCTATTTTTCTGTAATCATATGGAGTCTTTTCATCTACACACGTTATCATTTATACTGATCAAAGCTTCAATCAATTCATTGTATTGTCTGGACACCCAAGATCCATCTCAGGGAAGCACTTGCTCAGGTTCTCTTTTCTACTGCAACTTTGCCCCAAAATAAAAGTGCTGTATTAAAAACAGCAACTTGTGCAAAAATTATGCTTGCTGCATCAAAATCAGCTGGATGTCAACGAGAGGTCGCAGACAGGAATGACCTCTTCCAAAATTAGCCCTAATAGTATAGCCTGTTGTGGGTCCCTCTTGTTGGTACCTGCCAGACAGTATTACTCTCTGTGGGAGGAATCATGTTCGTGCTGCCCAAAGGCAGTGGTTGTCATTGTAAATAGTCACTCATTTGAGTAAAAAACCCCACCATGGCCAGCTTTGCCTTGTCAGAGGGATCTGGGGTGGGGGCTGGAAGTGCCTTGCTGGTACTGTGGCGTGAGCTCTCCCCTGCTTTCCTCAGTGATGGTTTCTGTGCCAGTGTGAACAAAATGCTGGTGCAAGGACATCCTTGACAGGTGCTATTAGGACAAGGGATTGTTTCACCTGTTGCAGTTACACCTTGGAACTTTGTTACGCTTTTCTGCAGAGGTGAAATTTCCCAAATGAAATAATATTTTCCAACTGTGTTGCAAGTTTGAAGCATTTCGCCCATTTACATATCCCTTCAATCTGTCATCATTGATGCTAGAAGGGAAAAACCTGAAATAGAGAGGGAAAGCTGACAAGTCCTAAAATTAAAAAGTTATTGATTAAGCCATTTGACTTGTTCTCTCATTCCAGTATTGTACTCCAGGAAACAAATGTTTAATTTATTTTGGATAAAGGGATTCAATTTGTGATAATGCCATGGAAATATAATTTCCTTACAAACTCAGATTTCTCATAGGAAAATGTTAATGAGTCTTTTCCATTACACTAAAAATACCATGTACAAGAGCTGGTTGAATAGTGCCCAGACAATGTTTTTGAACATTTGTCAGAATTTTGCTTTGTTCAAGAAAACTCATATCCCGTTTTACTATTTGCCAACGTTTACATAAACAGTTTTTGTTTAGGTAAAGGTTGGCTGGTTCCCTAAAAATTAGAAAAGTTCATTCAGAAACAAAGAACAGATACAGTATCAGGTCATTAAATGGCCAAGCACAATTTTCATTGCCAATAATAAATGTTTTACTTTGCAAGCAACCTTTAAGATCAAAATTGTTCATTAAAAATGCAAACATACTTGATATTATGCAAAGCATAATTTAGGTATTATTCATCTGGAGAAAGAGTATCAATGTCTGTTTGCATTGATAAATGTGATTATTAAATATATTGCCAGAACTCTGACTTGGTCCACAAATACTCATTAAAGGGAAAAAAATTCAGAACATTATCACAATTCCTTCCCTGCAATTAATTAAACACTATGTATTGTTTAAGAACATAATTTTTTTTTCTCACTCCAAGATGTTTTATTTTCAAAACACAAGGAAATAGAAAGACCTTAGTATTTATCCTATTTTGATGCAATGGCAACATGACAATAGTAGGCAGAGTACTCAATCGGAACTGGGCTTTCTTTATACATTGTGCTAGCAGAAAAAGAGTAATTTCACGAAGTACATAACCTAAAGTTATTTCAACAAAATAAATGCCTTTGAAATTGTGAAAACATAGTTCATCAACTCTTCCCTAAATTACATACTACAGTTCACCAGCAAGTGCTGCATTCTCTATTAAAATTTGACATATTATAATTTCATAATTAGTTGTTATTTTAGGCTGGAGGAATTGCTGTTCCTTTTTTAAAATCTCATCACATTTTTCAAAAATAATTTTACTTTGTTTTTTGGAGGAAGTTTTAAGTACTGGGGGAAAAACTTCTAAGATGTGATGGGAGTGTCACCAATGCAGCAAGTTACGCTTGAGTCTGTAAAAATGCTGAAAGAGTACCATTGTAAGGTAGGATTTGTAAAATTTGTTCTAACACGTAAGATTAATTTAGATGCCCTGTGATAATAATCTGAAAAAATTAAATAACTGATTTTGTAATTATTTTATTACTGCTAAAACTGATAAGAAAGGGGCAGTAAAATATCAGTGGTCTCCCACAAGGTGGATTTAATAATAAAATCTAATTTCAATAAGCAGGGAGGCGGCTTTCCCCTAGTTCTAGGATTTAGCCATGGAGCTCCTCTCCACCTACATCAGGGATGTGACTTCACTCCCTCTGGCCCATGTTAAGACCTCCCCAGTTAAGGATGTTCTCGTGCTTTTCTGACTGAACAGCCATGAGCTGTCAGAGAAGGAAGGTGGACAAGAGCAGCAGAAAGCAGTCAGTACACATCATTTCATTCTGCTCCGCAGCCTCCTCTGGGAAGGAGCTGCTGGATCAAACACAGGACAACTCTAGCAAGCTCCCAGTTTATGGTTGACTGTGGATTGGTCATTGCTCTCAGCCCAGCTTTGCCATGGCCACTCTTCTATTAGTTTGTTGGGAGGAGGCATCAAACCCATTTCTCTCACATTCTGCTCTACAAAGTGAAAGGAAAATATTTTCCATATTGCACCAACTTCATTCTCAAGAGCAACAGATCTGGACAAACCCAGCCTCAGACTGAATGAAAGTTCTGGATTCAAATAGTAATTTTAGGTGAAGTTGCAGCTAGGGGCCATATAAACTTGATGATAGTTGCCCGTGCGCTCAACTGAAATTCTAAATATAAACCCCTTGAAACTCTGAGACAGTTCAGCTTGATTTTTCCTGTGTCTTTCCAGTGAACCCAACAGTAGTTTTAAGTATCTCATTAATTTTAGATTTGGATATAAACATTTTCATCATTTTTCTTGTTCATTATTTCATTTTCTATTAGCTTAGTAATTAATTGTTGGGGTTTTAGTAAATCTGTTGGAGGTTTCTTGTAAAGCTTTTTAGCTATGTTTGTTTTTAGAGCAAATAAATCCTACTGTGTTTTATAAGATAACAGATTACTCAAACTAAGATATTTATTAATATGTTGAACTGTGTTGGTGTTTTGTTTTATTTTATTTCTTGAAGAACTGTCATAAAAGTTGTAGATATTCAGTGATACTAATTAAAAAGCATAGTACTCATCAGGTCAAACGAGTAGTTTCCTTTACCTACAATCATCCAAAACATATTCCTATTCCTTTCCTTCTTTCTCACTCAGCCTCCTAATATTGTCAGGATTGATGTCATCATTTATCCACTCCACAATGCTATATTCCCTGGAAACTAATTGGTGGGAGGGAGAGATTTGCAACAAGAAGCCAAATTTATTTTAGCAATTTTGGGTCTTATAAAAAATAGTATGTTTCATGAAACAATGGTACCTAATATTTCTTTACACTAGTAGTTTTCTCCTTGTTGTCTCATCCTTCATTCATTCTCCCTTGCCCACCCCCCAAGCAAAATAAGAAAACCAGATTACTGTAAATTTTGGCACAGAAGGATATTTGCATCATTTTCTTAGAAGTCACATGCTTTGGACTTCCTCTTGTTTATGATATATTGAAATGTCTTCCAGATGTTCTTAATTATAAAAAGTTTTCAGGAAAGCAAAGTAATCCGTAATAAAATTTCCTCTACATTTTTTAAAATAGCCAATAAATTAGTGTACTGTAGCTTATCAAACTGCCACATAATTCTACATTTGACCCTGGCGCAGTAAGGTCTGGCATTTCCTTAAGACAGCTAGTTTGGTCAGAGGCAAAGCAGGCTTCCCCAGGCATAGTTTCAGTTCCTCTTGTGAGGGAGAATGTTCCCTTCCTGGGGCCAAGCCAGCAGTGTGAGTGCTCATTGGTGTGAGTGGCTCCGACTTCCTACATAAATACGGTCACCTCTGCTGCACCGGCCTGGAAGAAGCAGATGTGTGACATGGGCTATGCCAAAGTTTGGGTTCAGGACAGAGACAGAGAAATATTTTAGCTGCTTCTTTGTGTTGCTGATGCTGTGCTGCATGGGATTTACATTTATATATGTTGGGCAGGTGCCCAGATTGCTGTGGTAAAATCTGGAAGAAAACACAATAAAAATAAGATTTGTTCAATTTTCAAGGGGGAGGGGGGGAGAAAGTTTTATATCATAAAAGACATTTTCAAATAGTCAAAAGAACTAGATGAGCGACAACAGCTCTGAATTCTTAAAAATCTTTCTAGAATCTACCATTGTTTACGTTCATCTGTTTATTCATCCTGACACCTGGTGAAGGTGTGCTCTTTAAGCCTGTATTTGTATAAAGAGTTAAGGTAGGAAGGGTAATGGGAAATAGAAACCAGCTTTGCCATTTCTGTGATTTTCCAAGCTCTGTGTATGTGTGTGTTGTGGGTTTCTTTTCTCAGAAATAATCAAGATCTGAAAGCAAGTTATAGTTTCACAAATATTTGATTAATAATTAGGCTGTTGGATCATGGGTTTAGTGACCTGCATATATCTTTAAATTTGTCCTGCTGAAAGACCTCTGAGAAACAGGAATTTCAGCCCACATCCTGAAAGACAGCAATACAAAAGACTAAGCATGTGCGTTTAGTTCTAGCCAGGTATGGGAATTCTGTGGCACTCTGAGGTGAATTTGAGGCATTAGGTCTCAGAATATGATACAGAAACTGTAAAACTAGGGAAGCCCACATCATTATAATGGACTGGATCCTCTTGCCTGTCAGAATCAATTCTCTTCCAGAGGTGGGAAGGGAAGGAATCAAGCAAAAAAGAGGTTTGTATATTTGGGGGATTTTTTTTCCCAGAATGTCTAAACACAGCAGGACTTGTAATAAAAGGAAATTACTGTTAATGTAGCTATTCCACATGCTCAGGTGGCATAAATGTTGTCTGAATGGTGAAAGTGAGTTCTGTTGGCTTTCACCACTCAAGGCTCTTGCCTTTTCTCGCTAATTTTCCTTGAGTACTATTTCATCAGCCAGATTTGCAAAGAAGAGTAAATAACCATGTAAAACTCCAAGCTTTTTTTTTTTTTTTTTCATTAAAAGAGAAAAAGCAAATATTTCACCTTGCTATTGAATCTATTTGTATTTATTGCAAAAGCAGCACAGCGCAGAATTTGGACCCAGTTTTAGCAGAGAGGAGTGCTAAGAAAGAGATGGTAAAAAAAATTCCTTTGTATGCCTCTTAAAAACAGTGAATTATGGTAATCTTGCCATCAACCTAGAAAATGACAATCAGTGATAAACAATATGAATTTTTTTAAAGGCTCATGGAAGTAAGTTACATGTGATTTAGAGCTTATCTGTGTAAGGATGGTGGAAGGACATGAGAAGGAAGGAGGCAACTACAGACCTCACTACAGTGGCAACCATGGCTGAGAACCTTGACCAAATCTTGAAAGGAATATAAAATGCTAGAGCCACCACCCCATAAAAAATCACCCCCTAGAGCTATCCCATGTTTTCAGATGTCAGAATTTATTGGTTTTCATTCTTAGAGCACTTGAAGAACCACGGTTCCATTTATTTCTTGGGAAGAGCCAGGTGGTACTGCCAATGTTGACTTGTCATCCATTCCTCCACGGCCTGCCCTCCATCAATGCTGTTTCCCATACTCAGGCAAAGCTGCCATCAAGACCAAGGGAAGTTTAGGTTTGAATTCGGCTGAGATGAAGGGTATCACTTACCTAACAATGTCTCATCTGCTGCAATAGGTTTCTGAGTATTATTTGAGTGGTATTCGACTCATTTTTTTAATGTTAAGGCAGGAAAATCTCTTGCCTTTTTGATGCAGTGGCAGTGAACACCCTTACAGACAGCAGTGAGCCACATCTTTAGAACACAAGATATTATGAAATGCTTGACTGAATTTGTTTGTTATTTGCTGAACACTAGTAGTACCTGTAGCGCTAGAGTTACTGTGGAGTCACTATAAAGCTGGGTCTCTTCCTTCCTGAATATTTCCCACTTAGGGAGTGAGAGGATTACATTGCTAAGGAGGATTTTCCTGGGAGACAGAGCAACCTTGGTGGTCACAGTCTGACGTTTGGTCTTGCTATTACCAGCACTGGCAAGGTGGAGAGAATGGAGCTAGGTAAAACCAATCAAAGCCAAGAATTCACACATTTCAATCAATATGATAGAATTCTTTACTGCCCAACCTTTTATTAAATTAGCCAGCTGTTATCTAATCGTGTTCTACATTGAAAGGCTGGTGCTGTAGTGTCCAGTCTTTGTGTCTTCAAACCAGCAGAGACTAGCAGTGCTGACTTTTTAAAAAAAAAAAAGTTTTTCTTAGAATCCTTTTTATTCAGCTACTCNAGGGGTGGAAAAGGGGTTTCCTTTACAAACTCAGGGCAGGCAGCTGGTCCCAGTGCCCCCCGCATAGCACAGGGAGCTGGAGCAGAGCCTCGGGAGCAGCAAGGGTTGGAGAAGACAGGATGGAACCCCACGGTGGTGGCGAATTCTCTGCAATCTCTCTCCACAATTTGTCTCCACTCCGNTTCTACATTGAAAGGCTGGTGCTGTAGTGTCCAGTCTTTGTGTCTTCAAACCAGCAGAGACTAGCAGTGCTGACTTTTTAAAAAAAAAAAAGTTTTTCTTAGAATCCTTTTTATTCAGCTACTCTTTTCTTGCCCTAGAGCTTTCTCATTCCCCGATAGGTGCCCTGCTCCCAAAAGAGTTTCCTGTCTGTTTTTGTTTGAAAGACAGGCATCTCCCAAGGAAGGCAGGAACCTCCCTCAGAAAAGGTGNCGATGCCGGGAGGGAGAAGACGCTAGTGGCTGTGCCCAGCCACTTCCCTCCTGCCTAAATAAAATCTCTAGGTAACTCTGCCCTTCCCAATAGAAACCCCTCCTGGTAAGGGAATAGCCAGCTGCACCCTTGCCCCTCCTTTTCTCCCAGCCACATCTTTTGTTCTGTAAAGTATGGGTAGTTATTGTCTCTTAGCAAGAGAAAGAAAGGAAAAAAGGAAAATCCTAACCCTCAACACTGTCCCTGCAGGGTGTCACTGGCAGAACTGTCCCACAGAGAGGGAAGTGGTGGCACTGCTCTGCCAGGTGACGGTGGGTCCTTCTCAGCCGTGATGCCTCAGCAGCAGTTTTTGAGCAGTGCTGTTCCTGTAGGCACAGTTTTGCAGGCAGAGATGGGCAACTGCGCTCCAACCAGGAGTGTTCAAACTTGTCCTCTCACAGTGGCTGTGCTGGCAACCCAGGGCCTTGGACCCCAGGAGTTTCACAGAGAAACCTGAGGAACTTGTGTGAGAAAAGCTGAGCTACAGGTAACAGAGAAGGTGTTGCTTTCTCTGGAGGGAGGATTTAAAGTGCTTTCTGGTATTTTTGCTGAACTAAAGCTGTACAAGCTACATACTGGGGGCAGTGAGGGGAGCAGAAGCAATGCGAGTGTCCTGGTCTCTGGATGTGTTCAGTGGTCTAAAACACCTAAGAACTGGCATTTATTTTCACATTTCATTTGCCCTTTACAGCTGCAGAAGGCAGCAGAGCAAAGGAGCAATGGGCCCAAGGTCTTCCAGTAGTGTTTGTGGGAGTGAACTTAGAGTCCTCAACTTACCTATGGGAATGAGGCTGGGGAGGAACTTGTGGGATATTTCCTGTCTGTCTCATCCATCAAGGAATATTTATTTGTTCGTTAATTGATTTTATGAAGATTGTGTAGACTGCACATGCAGTTCCTCACTGCTCAGTCTTTGTTCAGAGTTTACAAGCCATGACTTGATGGCAGTACCACAGCACAGCCTGCCTCCTGCTCTTGGAGCTCGTGGTGTATGGCAGCGTGCTGCAGGAGAGACTGTAAGAACAAGACACAGTGCTGTGCCTGTGTAGAGAGAGTTTTCTGATTGTGGATTGGTAGGGCGGGTTTTTTCTTTATTTAAAGTTTTTGAAGTGTATGAATAGGACTTTGATGTTTCCATTGCACTGTACTAGAAAAGCAACTGCATTAAGGGGACTGGCCACACAAAATTGCAAAATTAGATGCTGGCATAGCTTTCTGTGTGCACTGAATTTCTGTTAAAAAAGAAACAAAGATGCGTACAAGAGTTGAAAGGAGTCACCCAGGAGGACTTCAGAGGTACAAGGATGGACTGAGGAGAGCTAAAGCCTTTGGAGACTTGGATCTGGTAAAGGCTGGCAAGAAAGGCTCCTAGAGGTGCATTGTCAGCACAAAGAAGGCAAAGAAAAATGTGGACCTACTCTTCAGGAGGGTATGAAGGATAAAGAGCCAAGCTCTTCTCAGAACCATGTAGGCAAAAAGTAAGTGTCAAAAGGTACAAACTGAAATATGGAAAATTCCACTTAAACATGAAAAAAAAGAGTTTTTAATTGTAAGGGTGAATGAACACTAAAACAGATTGCCATGAAATGTTGTGGGGTCTCTGTCCTTGGAGACATTCAAAACTGGACTAGACACAGCCATGAGCAACCTGTTCTTCTTGACCCTACTTCGAGCAGGGGTTTGAACTGAGCAGTCTCCAAAGGTGCCCTCCAGCCTCAATCCTTTTCTGATTCTGTGAAATTCTATAATTTGCAATTTTAACAAATAGCTGTACTAACACTTTGGACTAAATTAATTTCTCTGTAAATCAATTGAGTATTTGTTATCAAAACTCTGTCAACTTAATTTAACCTAAACCTAAGTGTTCCATAAACCTTTTATTGAATCAGAGGTCAACAGTAATGTGTGCAGCTTTTGATTCCAATGAAATCAACCTGTGGGGGTTTTTTTAATAAATAGTCTTTTCTGAAAGTGAAAGTGGCTGGAAGCAAAAGTGAAACTTGCTTTATTGCTTTTCATTGTTCAGACTGGAAGAAACAGCAAAAGTAAATGGAGGTCATAGGTAGTTCTAAGTAAATTGAATTAAAAATATTAATTTGTTTACCATAGCAACGTCACTTCCAGTAATATGATGAAGAAATTAGAGTGTTTACTGTTACACTTAGTACATTGACAGAGCCCTTTTGATCTTTGTTTGAGCTTTCTGTAGGTTTTCTTCTTTTCATCATGATTTCCTTACCCAACTTCAGCATTTCATGGTTGTAAATACCTGCAAGATGCAAGTTGCTGCGATTTGTGACTGTAAGAGGTAGACTTGTGTAAATTATGCAAAGAAAGGGACTCATTTAGTCTGGAATGCAGGCAGCCCTGTGCTGTCATTGGCTCCAGGAAGGATGCTCATTTGTGCCCGTGTGCCCTGAGAAAGGTGAAGTCTGAGTTAAAGCAGATCAGGCCTGCTTTATTTTACACCCTCCTGTTGTGTGTTTTGCTGGAAATTCTGCCTGATCCTGAAGCCCATTTGAGTTGTTGGGTTCCTAACCTGCACCCCTTTCCTTTGCCGCTTACCCGGTAAGGGCCACGTTCCCTCCCGCGCTGCTGGCAGCTGCTGGTCATGGCAGCGGTGCTGCTGGAACCAGCGCCCGCTGTGGCACCCCGTGCTTTGGGTGCGCTCATTTGCGGCAGCACATTGTGCAGCGCGGGTTAAATTAACGTACATTGCATGGACTAGGGATGCTCCATGCACTTGCAGAGGATCCTGCCCACCCCGCATCTCCCCGGCTGGGTGTGGGTAGCTGACAGCAGGTTTTAATCACTCCTAAACTGAAATAAAAGAGGTCTGTGACCCTCTGCATTCCTCCTGCAGTGTACAGGAGTGTGTCTCTGTGTAGTTCCTTTGGTTGCAGGCTTTCTGCATGCTCTTTATACATGACCTATAGATATTCCCTCATATACTTATTCCATGGACTCCCTCTTCCTTCTCTTGGCAGCAATGCTGATACTTGGCAGGACCTTTTCCTGCCACTCTTATTATAATTGAATTCCCAGTACATAAACAGATTCTTTTTTAACTAATTTACTATGCACAATTTTATCTTATTTGTTTTGTCTTTCTTCCAGCTCCATCTTGAAATGATTCACTGTTAAAGGTTTATTTAAATTTTTGAAGCTCCTTTTTAAAGCAGCCTCTGGTTCAGCAGTGCAAGATGCTGTAGTCCAACAATACTAAGTCTTCTTTTCTTAATTCTTATATGTTTCTCTTCCTAGTTTCCTTATAGAATAGTTAAGAAGAGCAATTTCCTCTACTACTTAATGACTCACAACTCAAAAAAATCATTCCTTCAATGTAAATTTAAATCCCAGCCCAGCTGATGGTTCTTAAATTTCAGGTTCTGAATATGAGTTCCACACTTTCAAATGAATCACTGAGAACAGTACTTCTGTCAGAGTCATCTTTTTTTTTTCCTGGAAGGTTTTCCTGGTTTTACAGATGCATATCTTGAGAAAAGAATATTCTCCTAGAAGTACCAAATACAGAGAAAAATACTAAAATTTTCAATTTTTTCCCCTCCTGTTTCTTTAAAGTGATTGTTCTCTTCTATTGTTCTATAGTGCAACAAAGATGTGTGGTATATGCTGCCTTTGCATGTAATTGGTCTATTGGCCTTGTTCTTGCTTATTTGTGATTTCATCAAGATTTAAATTGAAACTTCAGTGGTTTTGTGAAGGCCTGTCTTTTGAGGAGCACTTTTTACCTTTTTTAATGAGCAGTTAGTGGGGTAAAGAATTCTCCTTTTCGTCTGCTGTCTGTGGGCAGTTCTCTTCAGAAACAGGTTAATGGATAACGTCCCAGCTCTCGCCAGGAAGTTTGGGTTTTAATAACCTACCTGCTTATGAAAACATATTATCAACGCTGAAGACAGAAACAGTGAAAATGTTTAATGAACTGGGATACATTTTGAGCTTTGGTCATTAGCACACAGTCCTGATCGTCATCCTTAGTTTCTTATTGATGCTAGCTGGATTGATGAGGGGGGGGGTGGATTGATTAAATAGGGTATAAAGGCAATCACGTAGTTTTCTTCTTTAAATTTATCCCCAAGGGTGTTTGTTGAGGGCCATGCTGCTTCTGTCCACAGAGGCAGACAGAGGCTGTCAGGTGCTGGTGGTTCCTTTGTTGAACTCTGAAGGGCAGAAATGGTTTTCTGGATAAACTGGCTGAGGATTGTTGCAATTTAATGCAGACAGTTAAACAGGAAACTAGCAAGGGAGGCTTTTGAAAAAAATCTCCCCTATATGATTATTACAAGCAAAAAAAGCAGTCAAATACATATGGGGAGCATCATCATTTACTTCTAATATTTCACTGATAGTAGTATTCACCTCTTAAAGAGATAAAAAGCACAAAGATTTTGCAGTGGGATCGGGGTATTTCCTTACTTGCGTTGAGTTGACTAAGAGTGAGCATGATTTCAGTGAAAATTCTTAAATTTAAATTGTTCATATTGAAGCATATAGAAAAACTTCTCTTTTTGAATAATAGTGCACACTTGGAAATAAATTTGACATACTAACAATATTACTGGGAAGACTTCACTTTTTTAAGACATAACCAATTCTTAGAACCCTTTTGATATTGTTTTCAGTAAAGTATTTAAATGAATCATGAAGTGGCAGATATCTCACATTGGATGTGGAGATTTTCTTTATTCTTTTTCCAAGCCTGAACTTCCTGTGGAGAAAAAGGGTCTGACAAAGAAACATTAAAAATGAAAACCAGCAGGAACATAAAAAGAAAATTTTGAAAAATTTTCAACCATCTTCATTCACAAACAGTGAATTCCTGAGCCAGAGAGATTTGGTACTGCTCATTTCTGGAAGAAGGAATGTGGAAAGGAAAGACAGGTCTGTAGTCTGCTCTGCCTTTTCAGATGGTTGCTGCACCCCTACTCCAGTGCGGTGACTGAGCTGTTCAGATGAGAACCCTTAACGTGTATTCCTCAAAAAGTGTCTTAATTGATTTAAATAATACTGTCACTGTAAGTAAGGGGGAATAAAGAAACAACCATAGTTAACAGATTTGATATGACCCAGCAATGAGGCAATGACAAGTTGCTGAGGATAGAAGCCTTTTCAGCCTATAGAGCTGTTTGGGGAGGAGAATCTGTGTACACAATTTACTTGGTCATCCCTGAAAGGCAAATGATTGAGAAAGGACATGAGATGAGCCATATTAGACCCAAAAACTCATCTAGCCCTGTCCTTGTCTCAGGTATCATCAGAAGTTGAAGAGTAGCTATTACCCTTTGAAATACCATTCTGAACACGAAGACACTGTTCTAGCTCTGCTGAGCCAGAAGAGAGATTTTCCTCCTTGGGAGACCTTCAGAATTTTTTCCTCAAGAATCCAGTCATGGAGCTTGTTTAAACCTTTGCATCCACTGTGGCATCCTTCTTCAAGGTGTTCCGCAGCTTGACTGTACATTACACTGGTTTGAGTGTGGGATCTGTTCATGTTAATTGATGCTTCTGAGCTCTTGTATGGATCCCCTGTTACTGTTGCCGTGCCACTTTCAATTTGATAGGTATCCATCCTGTCCTTGCTGTGGCCTGTCTTCCATACTGGACCGTGCAAGCACATTTGATTGTTTTCCTGTCTAGTGGTCCTTCTGCAGCTTTTTTTATCCTTGCCACTCTTCTCCATGCCTTTTCTATTTCTATATCCATTTGGGAAATGGGATCAGAACCAGATATAAGGGCTCTGGGTCTGTGGATTTATGCACTGATGCAGTCACACTCTTTACTTTCACAGTGAATCCTAACATTCAATTTGCTGGTTTTTTCTGTCAACTGTTCTTTGAGCTGAGGCTTTAATTATCTGTTACATTATCTGTATTACTTATCTGGCCGGTTTGTTACCTACACTGTGCTATCGAGATCTTCCTCTTGGTGCAGTAATGAGCTTGGAGACCATCTTTTAAATGTATAGTCAGAATTGTTGATTCCATGTGTTTCCCTTTACATTTGCTTGCATTAAATTTCATTGATCAATTTGTCACCCAGCGATTTGTCTCATAAAATCCTTTTGCATATCTTCATTGGCAGCCCATGTCTCTGCTTCCTTTAGTCCCGTTAGCTCCAGCCTCCAGATGAAGTATCTTAATCCCTAGCCTTACTTCTGGAGCTCCTTTAAAAGCTGATTTCCTAAAAGCTCCTGCTGGTTGATGCTAACTGATGCTGAAAGTGTTAAGTTCCAGGCAGCAGGGTGAAAAGAAGGTGTTGAAGTCAGGTTCCTGAAGGTGGAAAGCTGATGTACTTTTGTATTGTGTAGCTATAGTAAATGATAAAAGAAGTTAAAACAGAGCTCTTTAATGACTGCAGGGTGCTGAAGAATATTTTTCCCCGGTTGGCTCCCTCACCATATGTACAGTATTATTACTGTAACTGTATTGTACTATATAAATGAATGTTTCAGTGGTTTGTCCACTCTACTGTGACTGTGTGACCAATCCCCATTACTAGTTAATTCTCTAACCTTTACAATGGCAATATATGAAGCTCTGTGTTCCAGAGCGTTACCTGCTCTTTAGGCAAGAAGACCTGATTGGGTGTATGTTATTGGCCACTGGAGCATGCCTTCATGTGTCCATCAAGCTCAGGTCTGGAGAGAGCAGCCTGGGTCTGCACCCCCAGAAGAATGGGCTTCCAGGGTGTCTATAAAGTCCCAAAATTGTTTTCCTGGGGTGAGAATGAAAATTCAGTTTGTTTTGCTTTATTCCGACTATTTCTAGATAAAGGAAAATTAAGTAAAGATGGGAAGAGACATTTCAGTGACAGTCATTTCTTATCCAAAATCTAACTAATGGTTCAGATATTCAGACTGTTGATTTTGTGGTGTGTTCTGCCATCGATACAGGTGGTGCTGTGAAATTCTTTGCACTTTTCCTTTTGATTTTGAATCAGTTCCCCATCATGTTGGCTTACCTGGCGAGTGAGTCAACTTGATCTTTTATGACAGAAGAACTTTGGGAGAGCAAGCAATGGATGGAAGCGGTGTTTTTAAATGATCACCAGAGTAAAATTAAATGCTGTTGTATGTGACCTACCTGGTGTTCCAGTGCCTTCAGAGGCATAGTGGCACTGGACTGCACAGAGAGAATCTTCCGCAGGAAGCTTCATCTTGGGGCTTAGGCTTCACAATGGATGATGTGAGATCTGCCCCTTAGGTGGTAAGAAGCAGGTACCTACACTGTGAATGAGAGAAAGTCCATTCTTTTGCTTTGGCAATTCAACAGTGAGTTCACACTGGGGAGGGACAACAAGATCCTGCTTACTATTCCCAGTTTATTCTTTTTAGAAGAAAACTAAATGTCAAACAGTCCAGCTGCCAATGAAATAAAGTATAAGTAGTAATTTATCTGACAGACTTCTAAATCTGTTCCCCCAGACATTTTATTTTGTCAGTGATTTAGGCCTGACAAACTTATTTCCCATTCAGCTTTTCCAAAGGCTGGACTTTATTTCCTCGTTTAGCCTCTTTTTCTTAAAAGAGAGATTGGGAACAAAATGCATTTGATACATTGTAACAAACTGGGGAAGATCCAAAATGTCCAACTGCCAGGAAAAGTTTGCTGGAAGGGCAGTTAGCCGCAATGCCGCATGTATCATCCCAAGGGAAGGAAAGAGGGAAAGGTTTGGAGCACGTTGGCTAGCCAAAGAGACAAGGGTGGTGTAGCAGAGCATCCTTCACAGAAATTGCAGCTTAAGTCACTTTTCTGCTTGAATTCTTTGTTCAAAATTGCATAATGCCATGAGATAGAATTGTGCCTTCTGTATCACAGAGTCCCTGACTCTGCTTCCCCGTTGAGGAGGAAAAATCCTGTCAGAGGGAGCCACTCCATCCTGTCCTGTGTTATAGGGAACAACCTTCTAAAGTTCTCCAAAGAGCCCTGCTTAAGCAATTGCTTGGTTTATGGTTTCAGTATATATATCTGGCGGCCCAAATGCTCCGACATGGATTCTATACAGATGCTTATCCCGAAATTCTCCTGAGTCCCTGAGGGCTGGACAAGTCCTGCCTTAGATCAGAAGAATTCCTAATGTTCTTTTTTTCTGGGTTTTTTTTTTCCCCTTTCCTTCCCCTTTGGAACAATGGAATCATTATCACTGCTGTGATGACTTCACACTTCTACAGCCAATGATGCAACCTTTTTAACTTGGCTTGCAGAGCAATTGTTTTGCTCCTCTAAATTTTGTTTATTACTGACATATGGATACGAAACGGTATAATTTGGTAGCTAGATCTAATCAGCACTTTGTATATAAAATGCATCAAAACCAGACATCAATAGCAGTCCATCTTAGTGTGTCTGCATTCCAGATCATTCTGCAGTGTAAGTTAACTGTTCCTTTCATTTCTTCTGGAGCCCAGCTGGTCTTGCTTAATTTCACACTATTTTATATTCTGTTTATTACTGAGGCCAACAAGTATTTTATTTTAGCTGTTTGTACATGTTAAACAAACATGGGATCTGGGTGGAATGTCTCTGGCAGAAACATTCTAATTCCTCATACCCTCAGAGTCCATTCCGCACTTGAAGGAGTGGACTCAGCCAATTAAATTAGGCACCCAAACAGGAAAACCACAGACACACGATTACACTTTCAGCCAAAGATAAATGGTGCAGCATGAAAGTCGTGTTGTTGTTTGGCTCCTTCAAAGTGAGGCCTGTGTGAACAGAGACAGCTGGCAATGTCTCTGTCAGAGCCTGCCCGTGGGACACAGGAGAGAGGGAATTCCTGCTCCATGGAGCTGGCAGAATTGGTTTAGCTCCCCTTCGTGAAAAGATCATCATAGGTATGCAGTAGCAGAACAGCACATTTCAGTTTCCAGATAGCGTCTTTGGTATCCAGAGACTGGAAAAGCCCTAAAGGATTTTAGGCTTCATTTTTCTGCAGACTTATGCCCTGGTTGAAGTCACTGGGCCCTGAGCACTATTCACAACACTCATGAACAGCACAGAGCTGCTGATGACATGGACTGTCAGGAGTGATGGTGAGTCTCTGCCTCCTGCCCCCTGGCTTGTGTGATAGCCTGGTGGTTAGGGAGCGTGCACTGGAGGTACTGATTGGGGCATTTGTAGGAACATTTCAAATTCAGTTTTGTTACATTTAAAAAGAAAGGGCACTGCTATAAAACTCCATTTAAAATAAAAGAATAGGCCTGCTGTTTTCACTGAAGTACTTGTGGCACAGACAATTCTGTGGTGTAGCTCCAGGATAGCTGGAGACGCCTTTTTTGGTCTATTCAGATGCCTGAGCACCTTTCATTCAGGGAGGTAGACTTAGATCCAACCTCTGTTCATGCATCTTCCTGGCCGGTTCTGATGATTCCTCCTGAGAGCCCCATGCCAAGTCATTACTCCCAGCTCTTCCTAAAGTACTCATTCTTTGCTGAGGAAACTTAGGCATTAGCATGAGTTTTGTTGTGTACCACTTTGGTGGCTGCATGTCCCAAAGTCAGGTGTACCAAAGCACAGCTTGCAGGGCTTCATTTACATAGCCCTTAGCTACCAGGATGGTGTATACCTTAGGCATCCTTAAGGGAGGTCAAAATCTGAATATAGGCTGCCAGGCCAGTACTTTAGGGAGTGACAGTGAATGATCTTTGTGATTGTGGTCTGTCATGGTGAAACACAGCTGTGCTACTTTATTTCTTGTTCATAGAGACTGAGCTATTTATTGTGTTCTTATGCTGCCATTGCCAGACTATAGCTGGAGTATGTTGGGACTGTGAACTAGTGCTCAGTAAACTGACAGGTTTCAGACTGCGTCCTTTGTGGAGTATATTAGACTGTGAGCTAGGTTGCCTTTTTTTTTTTTTTTTACTTCTGAGGAAAGCAGTTTGGTCCTTGGGTACCTTAAAGACACAGCTTCACTCCATGGGATGCTGCAGGGATTTAGGTTGGCTGCAGTAACCAAGCTAGCAGTACCCTCATTGAACTGGGAAAGAGCCTGTTAATGTCTTCTTTTAAAATTCTTCAGTTCTGAAAATTAATTTCCAGTCCTTTGGTCCAGGCTTCTTGCTTTAGCCCATGCATCTAATAGTGGCTATTTCATTTTTTTATTTATAAAAGAACTGAGCCAAGTGGCATGCAAACGTTTTTTGCATGACAGATATTTTTTCTGATGGTTTGATGGTTTGTAGGTATGGATTACTAGTTTAGTATTGTTCCCTCAGTAATAATTGCTGGGGCATTGTATTTAGGGTGTAAAATAAGAGTGATGAAAGGTGTGCAACTCCTGTTTTCTCTGTGAACTGAAATTTTGTTAGTCTTTTCTCATGCTGGTGGGAGGAAAAGGCCAAGGGATGGTTGTTTGCTTAATGAGGGCAGGATACAGCTGGGAGGAAGCTTGAAACTCCATCACAGAGTCTGCAAACAATCTAGTCACATCAAATAGATGCCCACTGTTTGCCAAAAATCAGTGAAATAGGGAGATAATGAGGGAGATAATGAGGATAATGAAATAAAGAAAAAGAGAACAGTGTTGTTCTTTAATGCTGTGACCTTTTGTGAGATGTGTCGTTTACACGGGTGTTTGTGTGAGGGCTGGCCCATGCTGATTTTACAGTCCTTAGCTGTGTGATGGCTGCTTACCAAAGCTGCGGAGGCACCCTGTGGCCGGCCTCACTCTAGGCTCGATAAGCTCCTGCCGTAATGCTGTATTAATGGTTTCTGGAAAAGCTGATATCTATCTGCATTTGAACGGTGACATTTGGGGCCAAATATTGAGAAATCACAGGTATGTTATGCAAATCCTGGGTGTGCCAGCCAGGCCCGTAAAAAAAGCTCATTAGGATTAATCTCTAGCAGGGTGACTAATGCAAAGGGAATGAGGTACTTTCCTCCCTGAGTCAGCAGAGATTTGACAGCTTTCAAAGGAGCTTCACTGGAATGCAGTCGGTTGCTTTGTGCAGTAGGTATGCTCGTTTATTTAATTTGGAACTGCTTGCCTTAGACCAGAGACTACGATACAAAATTAGGAGAGACACATAGCCAGATACTCTACAAATAGATTTAAACCAAAGTAACTCTGTTTGGAAGACATGAAATACAGAATTATCCAATGTACATTAAAAGCACTAGAGACAGCAGCATATGAAATCTGTCTTACCTCCTTCTCTGCTCTTTGAGCTTTGCCAGACTTTTATGTTTGAGGAACCATACTTACAAGTGAAGTTTTTGTTACATCCTGTCTGTTTAGTTTTCACAGTGTCTTCCACGTGTAATACCAAGAAAATTAGTTGCAGCTCAAGATTACAAAATGCGGGTTTTTAGGAAGGAGTAGCTAAAGAAGCTCATTAACAGTTCTCCAAAGCCTTTCTTGGGTGGAATCTTACTGGTAACATTTGTGTAAAACAGCAGGATTTTTTTCCTTCCAAGTGCTGTAGTCAGCTAATAGCAATCAGATTCCTTTGAGTAGTGTGTAATTGTTAGCCCCATAAAAAGAAAAATAAATTGCTCGTTTTATCAATAAAGCTATACAGAGCCAAATACCAACACAAAGAAAATTTCAGTATGATTTAAAATGTTTGCTCATGTTTCATTCCCACGTAACACACTATTTGTAATTTCAGATTGAGAACTTAATATTTTGCCTCTACATTTTTTTAATTTTCATCTGCAATATATGTTTCATTCTGGATTACTTATCAGGCATGGTGAGGATATTTGGAGACCCTTTCTAAAACTCCTAATCGATTTTCAAAGAAAGTTAACGGAAAGGGTAGATTTTCTTGATAATCCTTTCAAAATTAAAATATAACACAAAAACACTATGTTTAAGTGACATTAAGGGTCTCACTTAAACCAACTAAAGCTGGGAAATTCAAAGTGAATAACTAACACTGTTGTAAACTGCCCTCATGTATTGCAGCTGACAGTGCGGAAGCAGAGGTTCAGAGAGCAGTTCAGATAATAATCTTAAGAGCCTGGATATTGCCTGAGCCCCCGGTAGTCAGGCGAGCAGGATAGATGTCTTTCAAGATCATTCTTTCTCATGAGAGATACGGCATTTCCTTCTCATGGCCATACTGAACGTGATTTTTCTCTGGCCAATTTATGCTTCATTCCCTCGTTAACAGCAAGGGCTGAGTAGCGCACAGGCAATTTCCAACAAATAGATCTGAAATCCAACTCTGAAGCCTGAAGAGTCCTAATCCCAGCCTTGCTTTCTCTCCAATCTCCACTTAATAGAGACCCCAACTAGCCAGAAGTATCAGAAGGATCTGGATTTCCCCCCAGTTTTCATTTGAGGTCCAATTTGACCTTTTTTCTACTGCAAACAGTTCAGTATGCTGTGTTTACACATCTCATTAGCTTCATATTGCTAGTATATCAGATAAGCATTTAGTTAGGCACAGCAGGACTTCTTAGGGAGCATCTATTGTAGAGCTCCTATGATTCATGGAATTCAGACATCATTCAGAAGTTTATTAAAATTTTCCAAATATTCTGACATACCTAAGGAAGGGGAGGTATTATAATGTCTTAGGGCTATTTCTTGAAGCTGAATGGCAGATTTTTGTGTAGTAAAGGGAAGTTAGTATTCTTGGTGCTTCTTTTCCAAATAAACTAAAAATACAGTTCATCTGAGACAGGAAAAACCTTTGCCTTTCAGCCACTAACTTGAAGGTTAGCCCATATTTTACAGAAATCTTGCAAGTAGAACCTGCAATCTTTGATTAATGTCAGTAACTCCTTTCAGTCTTTCTCTGGGCACCTTACTTGAAAATTTGCGTAATTGTTGAAAGTTGCACATTTTGCTGATACTGCCCGTACTAAATGCTACAAGAAAATGCAGCATTGCGTTACATTACTGACAGGATCAAAACAGAAAGTGACACTTTCATGCAGCTGTGTATTTTGTGAATCAGGGCAGTAATGGGAACATATTAATGATTTCCTTGACTCCCCCTTATCCTGCTCCGCCCCTGCTCCCCCTGCAACCATCCATGTAAACTCTAAGGATATTTAACATATTTTAAGCTGTCCAGCTCTATGTAGCTCCTTGTAAAGTAATTTGGAATGATGATTCCTACGTGGTAAAATGTGCTCAGACATCAGCTCACACATACACATAGCAGCACAGAAAGCATGAACCTGTTAAGGATTTCACCTTTTAAGAAATGACAGAATAATTACAGGACAATATGTCCTTCGTGAGTAAAAACAACTAAGCTAAAGTGCTTTCAAGGCTGGCATGGCCTACTTCTCTTCTAGCAAGCTGCATTAATCATAAATTGCTAAGGGATTGATTCATACTCTGAGTGATAACTGGAGTCTGTGTAATGGTGAATAAATATGTGGATAACACAGACGAAGGCTGAACTGAGTTCAACCCTTCAGTACAGCTTGGCAACAGAACTGAGTTGATAGAGCCCAAACCCTGACTTTATATAAAGATACAAAAAATGTAGAGGATGAGCCACGTGCTTCCTTAAGGAAGGGTAAATAAGATGTTCCATTTTCAGACCTCTTCAGGAAGGGTTTGTGATATTTGGTACATGGGCCTAAGGCAAAACTTAGTGTGTTAGAAGTACTCAGTCCTAGATTTAATGTTCCTGGATTTCAAAAAGAAGAAAAAAAAAAAAAAGGGGGTCTATCATTGAATTTTACCTGGCTGCAGGTAAATAGACATAAAAATTTTGCCATTTGCAGAATTTGAAAGAAAACATGCCTTGGTTAAAAATGAAAACAACCACAAACCAGAAATGTCATCTGGATTTTTGAGTTCTCTCTTACCTATCACAGTGTCTTCCTGGTGAACAAGTTGTTAAACTTCCTTGTATGTTTTTATGACTTGAAATCTTTTGCATGCTGCAGATAATCTATATCAGTGGGATGGTGTTTCTTTGTCTGAACACTTTAACTGGACAGATTGCACATACACTCTGGCATTACCAAAGGCCAGGTGAATTCTGAAGAGCTGTGAGCAAGGGTAACTCAGCCACTGAAGGTTAGCCAGAGATTTAAGCTGCATGAAAATTAGACTTGTTGGAAATACCTACTCTTTACAGGCAGGGGTACATCTTTTTCTTGAGCATAATTTTAGGGCCACGGTTTCAAAGGTACACTTAATAGGCTTTTCTTTCTGTACAAAAACCTTTGCCCCTTAATACACAATGGCACATTGGTTGGTCTAGATAGCCAACATTTGCATGCATAGGCAGTAGATTCTGTCATTTATGCTTGTAGATAATAGAATTTACATGCACAAAACTCATTTGGATTTGGCCTCAGAACAGATTGGGAGGACAGGCATTTAAGATTTGAGGGACAGATGCACAGTAGGGAACTGCTGGGGTAAGTGATGGTTGAGTCTGGAATATTGAAATGGGGATGCTAAGGAAAGAATGAAGACAGTGCTCCTCTGTGTTTGAGTTGTGCTGAAAGCAAAAGGAGTTTATAGAAAGAGCAAGGCAAAAATGATATCAAAGGTCACCTTTCATTGTGAAGAGAACTTGAAACATGAAATTTTCTCTTCTGAAATATACTTTTGCCCTATGGTCTATGTCCAGTGATGGCCTTTAATCCATCTTTCATGAAATTTCAGCCAGAGCCTAGTACTTCATGTCACTGATACCAAGTAATTTAACAGAGATTGTAGATATGTAAGGGTCAATCCTTCAACTCAGGTGAGATTTTTAGGCTCACTGAAGTATATGCAGCAATGTTAATTTTGTGCCAGCTGATAAAATGTGCTTGGATAGTTAGGTTCTTTCAAAATTACTGTAATTGTAGAATATCCCTCTATTTGAATTTGGTCAGATAAGAATAACATTCTGGTTCTGAATTTTGGGGACATCATTTACAATATAAGAGGAAGTTGGTGTCCAGATCTAAATGTTTACATTTGAAATCCCAACGAAACAGAGCTCGGAACCCACTCCAGGGCCATAGCACAGAGGAAGGTATCATCTGAAACCAGACTGTGAAAAGCCTATTACATTTTAATATCACAGTGATCACTCAACCTAGCCCAGACTCACTCTTTGCTTAAATAAGATCTCACTGAAATAAATATGAGTCATGCTGAAGTCAGTCGTCTTTTTCTTGTGGCTCTGTTTTGGTGCACTGGCTGTGTAATACCAAGGCCTCTGCAGCAATGCACCTTAACAGAAGTGGGTGAAATACAGGGAGAGCAGAAGTCTTAATTTCAAATTTCTTGGGTTTGTCAGATTATGTTATATAGTATCAGATTGTTCTGTGAAAGCTGAGGCCACAGGAGTCCCATTACGCTTTTTGGACAAGATCCTCAGCGGATGTAAATTGGTGTAATGCTGCTAGACTGAGTGGAGCTGTGTTGTTTTCAGTGGCTCAGGATTTAACCCAGTAGGTCTGAGATAGCTATAAAACCTCACTGTGCACTTTGAAAGCCATACCCCATAAATGCTTCCACAGTGCAGTTTCTTATAGTGTCTGTAGGAAACCCACTTTGTCTCTGTGGCTTAAAAACACTAACTAGCCAAGGTCGACTTTGTGTCGTTCTCACACCAGAACTGTTAATACTAATAAGTGGGGGTTTAAGTGTACTGTCTCTTAGTGGTTTTGATCTTTTTTTATTTTGAGTTTCGCACTCTGAACTGTTTGTATCGTGGACCATTTTTATAAGTACACAAACATCAAGAGAATATTGCTAGCAGAGACTGTCTTGGTGCCCTGTGTAGTAGAGTGTCCTTCTTCTGACAATGCCTGTGTTTACTTGCACAAAGGTGCCAGGTACATATATACACATGCACACGCAGTTAGCCTAAGTGTCCTCAAGCACTCACATTCCTTTTTCAGTTGGTAACTAATGAAATGATATTTTTGGAAGAAAGTCTTACGTCTCATCGTGTTACCTGTTCCAGGGTCTAGCTCCATTGCATTCACTGACTGTGGCCCTGCTTTGGCATTAGGAGCTGAGGTGGTTTTCCAGACAGTCATTGGAAAGTGTTTTGCAACAATTATCTTATAAGTAGATTTGTTTCTGCAAAGGGAAGATCATGCTAAGTAAGCTATAGAAGCAGGCATTCATGTGCTTTTCTGTTAGTATACAGCAGCTCTTATTTTTGTAAACACAAAGATAATATAAGCTAATCCATTTTTTCAGTTACACAAACAGTTCAAAAGAGATTTGTAATGAAATGGCTTCTAGCAATCTTTAATATTTCATGGTCATTCTTGGGGGTGGGGAACCCCCAGCTTCAGTCCCCTGTTAATCTTTTTCCCTTGAGAGGCTTCAGGCTCTGGTTCTGATTTCAGTGTGTGTTAGGCTGTGAGTAGGTTAGAACTTGAGTGTCTTCAGAAGCCAAGGAGAACAATAGTGGCTTCACACTGTGTTGTGCTTCAGCTCCAGTGTGTAATGCTAAATTGCTTGCACTGTCACAAGCACATGCTTCCCTTGATGATCCTAATGGGTCCCTGCAGATCCAGTGGGGATCACAACACTGCCTGCATACATTTTTTAAGATTGTTTCAAGATATCATGGAACACATCCAGAACCCAGAGTGATGTTTTCTTTGGGGCCCCAGACCATGGAATGTTTAATTACTAAAAATAGCAATAGGAAAAACAGTTTAATCTTTTAGAGAAATGTTCAGGGAATGGGGGTTAGGGCAACTTGTTTTAAAGCATTATTTCCCTCAAGGATAAAATTTATATAATTATAGTAAAATTATGAAAAAGGATTGTCTGCCTTTGTGTTCTTTTGTATCCAGACAGCGGGCACATTGTATCCCTGTTAAGTGGACATTGCTGTTTCTAACTTGTAGATTTTTCTTTGCCCTTTCACTTTCATACACTAATTTTTACCTACCTTGTAAAATTTTGATTGGGTGTTTGATGTCAGTTTCAGAGGTGGTGTGTAGCTTGGATTTACTTGCATTTGCTCAGACATAGTGTACCCAAATTCTGGCTATAGGATTTGTAAGCATATTGCACTCTGGGAAAGAATCTAAGCCAGTAAGTGTAAGGCAGCCCAGAAGGTTTCACACTTGAATGCAATGAATACTGAGGGCATGCTCCACTCTAACTTTGACGACTCCTAGACTCTGCTGAACTTTTGAGTTAATTAGAGTCACACTGACCACTAGATTTTTATTCCTCTTTTTTCTTGAAGCCCAAATATTTGTCTTGGGACACCTTTTCATATTGACTTGCCTATCCACACTTTAAATTACACAGCTAGTAGCAATAATTAGATTTTTATATTACTGAAAATGGATTTGTGTACCAGAAGACTCAATAATGTCAGACAAATGAATTTTCAAAATGAGCCAACAACTGAAGAAATGGAAGTAGCCCTAGTGACCCAGTAACATGTATCCACATTGCTAAAAGTTTTTTGAGAACTTGGAAAATTCAAACTGCAGCTGAAAACACTGTGTATCCCCAGGCAGCCTTAATTTGCATGATCAGCACTTACTCAGCAGAGTACCATGGGTATGTGAGACCTTGTTGTATTAAATGGGTCACATTTAACTGTCCTTGAACAAGTTCTCCTATGTATTAAACATAAACAAGCTTTTTGTCATATTCAGCATCAGTGTTCTTTTTTCTCCACACTTTCTTTGATACAGGGTAATTTTTCTGTAGGAAATTTTAGAGACACACAGTGAATATGTTATGCCACTTTCCTCCCACAGTCTTACTTAAGAAGTCTGCACTTCTCTCATTTTGTGTTCCTTGTTATTTTTTTTTCCAAGAGTTGGATGATTCCATCTGAGCAAAAATTTAAATTAAAGTTGGTTTTTATAGCTGAGAATTGTTGGCCAAATTGCAGTCTCTCTTAATTTTCTAAATAGTCTTTAGAGACAGACTGTTCTTCTCTTGTCATGTAAATGCACTGTCATATAGATCCAATGAGCACGGGTCAAGGTGTCTGTTGGTAACTGGAAAGGAGATGCAGGAGACTACTGGATCTCACAAGCTGCTGAAGGGAATGGGTAGCAGAGTTCAAATGTAAGTAAAGATGGCAGGAAAATATATTTTTTTTCTCTTTCACAATAAAACCCAGACAAGTCATTCTTTAACACCCTTTGGTGTTTTCCTGTGATTTATTAAATAAAAGGCTTCTTCTTTATGTTACAGGAGATACCTTTCTGCCCATTAAATAATTTTTAATGGTATCCAGTAAACCTTTCTCAAAGTTTGTGAGTGGTTATGCACCTTGAACAATTTTTAAAAGAGCTCCAAACGTCACCGTCTGTTATGCCAAAATGTAGGTCTTGCATTCAGTGAAGGTAAAGAAGAGAGTGGTGAAAAAACCCTTTTAAGTTACATTACACAAAGAAAGCTTTAAAAAGCATTGGTTTTAAGCATGCTACTAGCTTCGATGTAATTAGCTGGATGTTAAAACTGTGGTACACTGATGTCTGAATGAAAGGTACTGTAATTAAATTATACATTCTATTTGCAGGGCATTTCTGTTTCACAGATTGGTAAGTTTACAGTCCTGCATATGCAAAAAATATCTGTTTTGATCAACCATTTTCCAAATCCTATTTATTGTGCAATCCTATATATTGTGGATGTCAAAATAGGGCATTATTTTATGTGAAATATGGGGCAACATGTCAGCAAAAGAATCAGGTTTGTTCAGGATTATTTGAAATTTGGCCCACTCAGTGTGAAAATCTAAACACATTAAAAGATTCAATCCTAGGGGAAATGAGCACTTCTAATACATACAGGACCTAACAAGCCCTGAAGATAAAAACTTGAATTTCAGTGTTTAAATTTTAAATAACTTCTTTCAGAAAATCTTCATTCTTTCAATTATTTTTTTTTTAAACATTGGCCTTAGCACTATTCACATTCTTCAATTGCAGGTTCATAGGACACTTTTACTGACAAATTGCCTTTAAAGACTTTTTTGAATATTACCTTCACAGTGTTCTTAAATTTGACTGTCTTAAAATAGTCAAATAAGGGGGATAACTCCCTTCAATGTGTTTTCAATTGCAGATCATGGCACTTTCATCCAACAATTTTGAAGAGATAACTTTTAATTACAGTAATAAGAACCACATGGGCAATGATTGATGCAAACCTGATGTATTCTCTTACTTTATTAATCTTTTTAATTAGAGACAAAAGAAAGCTTTATCTTTTGAGAAAAAGAGATGAGTTGTGATGTTCTGTTGCACTTTTGTAACTTAAAATAATTTAATTGCTTACCAGAAGTTTTTTTGCTTGGATGCAAAAGGCAAGAGGAATTTGCACATTTTCTCTTCCAGTTTGCTTACCTTCAGCATTGTGTGGTGCCCCATATGGCACCAGACTGTGAGATTATGGAACTCTTCTGTTAGTTTTACTTCAGTTCTACAAATTTCTCATAAGCAGAGTTAACAAACTCAATTAGAGAGCAAGAAAATAAGAGACAGTTAAACATCACCATACGTCAGAGCAGTTGATTGCCAAAGGGTAGCTTGTATGAGATGCTGAGAAAGAGTTATGAGGTATCCTGTTCTTCAGCTCTCCTTAGCTTTAGGAGCTGAGACTTCTTAGCATCTCTTAGGTCCACTGTGTGGTTACCTTTGAAGCAGCTGTAGTTGAGAATGGTGTGAAAGACACACAAAGGAGATGATGTTGATTCAGGTGCTAATGCAGGTCTTTGAAAGAGACACTGAATAGTTTATCTGAACTGGTTTAAAGGATTCACTTGCCTTGAGTACACTGAAGGTTAAATTCAGTTCCCTTTCTGGCTTGAGATACTTTGCAAACTTACAGGTAAGGTTTAGTTTGCACATTTGCCTGGAGTTTTTTGCCATGCAAGTACTCTGAGTAAGATTAATCGCTGTAGTGGAAAAATTGCACAGAGGCTTTTCCTACTTACTATTCTTTCATATTATCTAATGCCAATAGTGTACCAAGTGAGTTACTAACAAGTAAAGGCAAGATTTCTGCTCTAGGAGGTTCATATTCTAACTAAAAATATGACATCTCGTGGCTTTGTAGAGAGGCATGAAGACAATGAAATTTCTGGATAGGAAGGGAACAGAAGACTTGTGCCCATAGTATGTCAAAGGCAAAGCCAGTCTGTGATACCTGTATTTTGTGGTTCAGATAAGAAACCTGTAAACTAACGTATATCAGCACACAAATGGGTGACACTTCACAATATGTTCTGCAAACAAACAACGAAAGAGCAGCTTATGCTTTTGGAGACCTGAAGTAAACTTCCTGCACTGCTTCAGCAATATATAAATAGCACAGATTCCAGCCAGTGCTGGGCTTGGTAGTCTGTGCTCACATTAGGATTCTGACTTTGGGCCTGATCCAAATGCCTTTGAAGTCAATAGAAGACTCTCAACTTCAGTGAGTGAACTGCAGAGGTGTTTTGTGGTGCTTGCTGTGCTAGCCAATTTAGAAATGTCAGTGGGAACAGAGAAGGAGAGAAGTTCCGTTTCCTGTATCAACCAAAAGAAGGTATAAGGAATTTGGGTTTTTAATTGTTATTATTTTTTAAGAAACATTTGTCAAAATATGTTTGTGCCTGTCACCACATAAAATGGACTGGGTTTGTAATGGGTGATGGCAATGGAGAGAGAATGGCAGTCTGTTAGAGTGGCCTCACTTTGTGAATCTTTATTTGTGTGTTAGAAGTGGGTGCACAGCTCCCCATTTATAGAAATGTTCCGTTAGATGTGGTCTGTTTTTAAAGCTGTTCCAGACTAGCACTCAGTGTCAGTCAAACTGTGACCTTGTCTGCAAATTACTTCCCCATGATTGCTTAAGTGGTGATACTTGCACCACAGAAAAGTTAGGCCTAAAAAGAAAAAATTAGGCTTGCATTACACATACTAAGGAAATAGTTGTTTTAGCCAAGCCCACTCATCCATCCTGGGTCTGAAGACACAGTAACTCTCTAGAATCCCACTCTTATGTAGCAGGAGTGGCGGGAGGGAGTTGAGGTGCTAAAAATGTGCTAAAAAAGCCTACATTTGCTTCAAACTGTCACACTCAGCATGAGGCTGTAAGGTGAAAGCATGGAGGAAAATATTGCATTTTGGGGTTCGTAGAAAGGTGCGCTGGTGTATATTCCTACACGTTTGTCATATCTAAATTATTGAGCAACTGAATTTAGTAATAATGCCCATGAATTAACCATCTGCCAAAGATAAGGAATATTTACTTTAACCTTCATGCTCCCACATATGCCTTTAAATGGTGCCCACAGCATTCCTTTGGTTACCAAAGTGGAAGTGTGGCAGTAGACCAATAGTTAACATGGAGGGGCAGGGATACATTCCCCTCTACTTTTGAGAAATAATTATCATTTTGTTAATTTGTTTCAGGCAAACTTTAGCAATGTCAGAATTGTTTCTGCAGATTGTTTTGATTTTCAAAAATAATTACTGCTTCATGCTGCAATTACATTTCAGCCTTAAAGACTTGGGGTCTTTTAAAATTATCTTTAATGTTACCTGAGAAGAGAGGTACATTGCATAGAAGATTTTAAACCAAAAACTGTTGGATTTTCTACTTAAATTGCCCTTCATATTCCACTTCTATCCATCTTCTAAATGAGGCCGTGTATATCTTTAAAAATGTTGTACTACTGTATCTTCAGAGCTCAGAGTAGTTCAGAGGCCATTTGCCAAACTTAGTTCCTGGCTGTGTACTTCACCCATAAAATAAAAGATTGAATACTCAACATCCTGACCAAAGCTTATAAAGAAATAAATGTAACAACTAATTTAGAAAGTTAGCAGGCTGACTGGTGGACATCTGTATGATGGGATTACTTTGGTTTGGTTTTCCCACCTTGGACTGAACTGGTTTCTGAGATCTATTCTTCCCCAGATGGACTAGTCTCTATTAGTTTTTTCTGTAAGTACTAGTTAGAAATTACAATGACTGTGCCATTTATCCCAATTTGATAGCTGACTGGATCATATTATATGAATGTAGGCCTATTTAAAAAATTATATGTAATGATTTGGGGCAAGATTTTCAATCAAACGTATCCACTTGTTTGCTGAGACGTCACTGAGATGGCCTTCACGAAGGCTTTCAGTAGTCTAGGAAAATGATGCCTGTAGAATGTTGGAAAATGCAACTTGTCCCTGGATAGTTTAGTTCGAGGGTGAGTTTTTTCTGGGTTTGTTTTGGTTTGGTTTTTTCCTTTAAAAATGCTGCTTTCCCTGCCCCCTTTCTCCTTTTCAGTCTTTTCTGCTGATTTTAAGTTCTCCTAACAGGTCCACTTTGACCTTATAACTTGTAGAAACATCATATGGAAAACATCAAGATGCTTAATGACTTTCATGATTTCTTTAGGAGAGGAAGAGGGAGCAGGGGAAACAAAGGTCATTGATCATCCAGTAAACTCATTGGTATAACTGAAGCGATCAGTCTTCTCACCTGTCTGTCACGGCAGCTGCCTCCTTGCTGCCTGGGAGTTAACAGCTGATGGTACTGAGGAGAAAGCTTCCTCATCACTTGCCGTGGGCTGTGAAAAGCTGAGCAGCTAAATGGCTGCTGATAGTTTCACCAACTTGAAGAATTTTTTGTAGATCTCCAGCTCCATGCATCATTTTTGTAAGAATCACCTCCTGTCTGTTTGGAGCAGTTTCATGTCCCTCTGCACAGTCTGGACTGATGATCTAAACCCAAGCGGCTAGCAATAACTTGCAGTACTTTCTTGTTCCATAATGAGAGATTGTAAATGTGCTGTCATCTGCATTTTGCAGTCTTCTCAGTGGCTATCTAGAACTACCCTCAGGCTGAGATCAGACTTTCTCCATTTCCCCTTTGTAAGGCTGCATTGCTTCTAATATCTAAAAAAAAAAAATCTGAAATGGAAAGAAATACAGGCAACACAAAGAGACATGCAACTTTTCAATATCAGCTGAAGTGATCATATGATATGACATGTGTTCTCTGTCATTTGTTTCATGTAGAGTCACATTCCATGGGTGGTTAATTTGGGCCACACCATCTTCTATTTCAACAACAGTTTGTGCTAATATGGAAGTATGTATCTTTGTCCTGCAAAATATTGTACAACACCATCCTTTGAGCAGTCTTTATCTTGCAGTTTTAGCTTCCCCCCTCCCCCCTTGAAACGTAGGTGGTCACCCAAAGTAAACAGAATTCCTTCTACTCCCTGCACATCTGCTATGTGTTATCTGGCATTCACCTCTGACCCTGATATTCATCATAAGAATAAGAACTGCATCCTATTCAGCTGCCTGTGTGCACTTTAACTCCAGTGATCGCTGGCTGTTGAAATAGTATGTGCTGGGAGGAGAAATTGCTGAGACATCATCAGGGTTCAAACTGGACTCTCTGCTTTCTTGTGCACTTTTGGATAATTAAACAGAAGTCTAGGGATAAGGAGATCAGCACACTATAGCATGGGATAAAGCTTGGTATAATTCAGGATTGTAGTGGCTAGTGAATGTAACAAAACAAGTTCAATGCTAACTCTTAATGAGAAGGACTTTTGAGTTCTCTTTGTAAGCTGCTGTATCAAATGATATTATGCATCTGCATAGAGAGACTGTATCTTCTTTGGAAGCAAGAAGTTTAAAAGTATGTTTGTCATGCAAATAAGAGTTAGTGATCCTCTTCCTTTCGTTTAATAACACCACCCTCCATGACCTGGTGGTATCATTCAAGGAACAAAGTAATTTTTGTTGTAAGAGTTTTAAAATCTGGTCTTATATGTGAAGATCCATATGTTAGGATGAATAAAGATCTGGTCTCTGCCACCCCACTAAGTGGAACCCATCTGAACTTTCTTTTTTTCACAAAGATGAACAGAATTACTTTTTGGACACTGTGGAGGAAGACATAAAACTGGCAATTTGCTTGCCAAGGGTGAATCAATTAAAACTTTGGGAAATTTACCAGTTCTTTGATTACTAAAGACTTTCTGCTACTTGCTCTCTTCTTTCATGGCAAAGGTGTGAATGAGGAACCCTCTGGTGGCCCCTGATCTTAAAACTCATATCTTCAATTGAATTCTGGTAGTCATAGAGCAATGGGAGATGAATGTGAATTTGGCCTGTTGGATAAACTGCAAAAATCTTATGGGCTTTTAGCTGCTAGGTTTATCTCCTTCTCTCCACCCACCTACCCCCCAGTCCTTTTGATTTTCAGAAAAGAGATTTGGGAACCAATGGTGATGTGAGACCAGCATGGTTTATCAACTGCCACTCCTGCCCTTTGGTGCTACAAGCCTCAACACTGGTTACAGAAAAACAAAACCAAGACCTCCTTGTACACACACTTTGAGGTGATCCCTGTCAGTCCAGCAAAAGCTGGTCTTGCATGTGCACTTCTAGTCTGAAGGCCATCATGTGGATTACAAGCATCTAGTAGTGCTCAGTTATGCATACCAATTATCAGGATATAAATAGAATTATTTTTTTCCTTTTAAATTGTTTGTACTTCTTTACTTGCCAAGTTTGTTTCCTTGAGCATGTCTGTTTTTATATTTAGCAAAATTAACAAGGGATGAAATAGGTGCTGAGGATGTTAATTATGTAATTATATGAGCAGAGACATACTGTGTAATGGGCAGAGAAGAAAAATGACAAAGACCTTACATGAGGAAATTAAATCCCATGTTCTGGTTTTTGATTAAGGTTCTGATTTTTACTGTGTTGCCAGTGGTCACTGGTGACCTCAGATGTAAAGGTGAAGAGTTTTATTTCTTGTTTATGTTTATTTAAGTATGCACATATGCATCTGCTATATAGTCACATTAGTTGGGGGGGCTCATCAGCAGATTAAAATATGGGAGGCAGGATTCTCATCCAGGAAATCATCTGCTTGAAAAAGACCATAAAATGGAATGAAAAGGATCGTATGAACCTTAGCGGTATCTAAGTGGTTTCAGTTTGCGCATTGTTAAAAATCATGCAGTGTCCTTTGGTGCCCTTTTCATCTTGTTTGTTTTAATAAAGAAGACCAGTTAGTTTGAAAGGTAGTTCTCTATTGGAATTGACTTCTGATCACCCTATCGCTTCACAATTCTTTATACATCAGGAACACTTGAAAGTATATGCACATGTTTGTGGAAATTTTTCTTTTCCTCCGGAGAGATTCAATTATTTATGCTAGAATTATTCTTATTGTGAGTTATTTTTATAATTGAATCAAAACTGTGTAGGCTGATACAGCCCCAAGTTACTGTTGTGATCTGAAAAATCCTCAAAATAGCTGAATAGAATAACTTTGTCACTTGTTTGTCATACCAGTTATGACAATGGGTCATTTCATGGATGTCTAAAATGATCTTTAGCCACATTTTATGAAGCCAGAACCGTAATCCAATAACAATTTTCTGGCTAAGTGCTTCTCAGTTGCCACTGGGGACTATCTGCATCACTGTTGATGCTCTTAAAATGACTTTAAGTTAAAAGGACACAAATTTCATATTTCCTTCCTTATTTTCTTGAGAGTAATCTAAGAAAATAATATTTTAAATAATTGCATTCTGGTTCCTGAGGGATATCAACATAATTGCATTGAGGATACCTTTATTTTTTTGTGCATTTATTTATTAACAAAGAACTGCATTCCATCTGTAAACCAAATGATTGGTCCACTGGCACAAAACAATAAAACAATGTAACCTCTGGTTCATTAAATTGGAATATAGGGATTGAATTACTAATTTATGTTGGTTTGAATTTCATGTTACAAATTATAAGATTCTAAGGTGTAAGGGGAAAAACTTTTCCCATGACATAGGCTACCTATAGTTCCAGCCAGGAAAATTTTTGCAAGACTCATTGAAGGCAAAGGAAGGAGAGGGACTGAAAACCAAGACTGGCGTGGTTCATCTGGTGTGTTGGTGGGCATTTCACAGAAGACACAGCTGAAAAAAAAAAAAAACCAACAAACCAAGAAAGCACAAACTCCTATTTAAACAGAATATTCTGTAGGGGTCACTTTAAAATATGGATTGTGTGAAATGCTAGTTTCTGAAACTGCAACATGAAGGTCAGGTAGCAAAAGAACAATGAGAAAGAGAGATGCTTCATAAACCTTTAGTGGTTTAATTTCATTTCTGTATTGTCTCTCCTGAAATCCACTCTAGTGGTTTATAAACTGTAATCTTGAATTCAAACTTTCTTACAAATTTCAGTCTGCTATTAAGTTCACTCTATTCTGATCGTTTTGGTTTGATATCTGTGTTTAACAGTCTCTGGAGCTGTGTGTAGAAGCAAGTATAAAACCCACTTAAGACAATATGTTCTCTTCAGTGTTACTATGTTGACTGGATTCCTACTGGGACCTAGTCCTCTGATATCGCAGTTGAAGTATGAACTGGCTCTTATTTCAGCCCATGAGACCACAGACAAGTCACTTTCTGTGAGCAGTGTGTCTCTCAGCCTTACTCGTCTTCAAAAGTTGTGTTTGTTTCATTCTGGAGTGACACAAAGTGTTTCACAAAGACTGGCCTCAGATTTTGGGGGGAAATATTAGCTAAGCTTTCCCTTTCTTACAAAGAATGGGTAATCTAACCCACCTGTATGGCAATCTGTAATGAATATTTGGGAACTGGAAGTTGATTTAATGAATTTGAGATGATGTGATGTTTCCAGAATTTCAGCAGTCGAGCCACACTTTCAACTTAAACCGCCTCCCTTCTTCTCCCCTCTGGGCTTTTGTTTGGAAACCAGAGAGGCACAGCAGGGTGTTTGTCTCTGTTCTGTACCAAATCTCACTTTTTACTGGGTTTTAAGGAAGCTGCTACAGGAAGTAGTTAAATACATCTATGAAATAGCATGTGACTTGTTTGTTTGACAGTCTTTTTCAGGTGGAAAATGCCATTATGATGGGGCAGTTTGCCTGCTGGAAGTCTAGGCCTATAGAAAACTTAGCAATTATTTGATTACTCATTAACATACTTTGAACCACCATTGATTTTGATGCACAAAACAAAAGATTAGGGTTCTTCCAGGCTAAAATTTGCACTTGCTTCGTGGTAGATGAGATTTCAGACTCTTCTGACCACAGGGGAGGTCTGCTCCTCTCCACCCTGGAGTCAGGTGAAGGCTGTGAGCCCTCCGGCAAGTCAGCAGCAATTGAGGCTCTCAGGTCAAAGCAAGGCCAGCTTGGATCAGGTTCCTCAGCGCTGGCCCTGTCAAGTTTTGAACATCTCCAGTGGCAGGAATTGCACAGTATCTCTGCCCTACATGTTAGTTTTTTACTGTCCTAATGATGATTCCCCCCCAACAATATTTAATTGCAATATTCCTTGTTGTAACTTGGTGTCCGTATTTTCCCATCCTGTCACTGGTGCACCCCTTTAGAAGAGATTGGTGCTTTTTCTCTCTCTTTCTCTCCTTCTCCCTCTCTCTCCTACTTCAGACTGTGTTTGAGACCAGCTAAAGTTGTCCTTGTTCTGCTGAACTTTTTCTGTCTTGCAGAGCTTCAGAATTTTCAAGAAATAGTGTTTTGCCTTTTGTAGTTGGACCTTTCTTTTACTTCATTTAAACTTGATTGATAAACAAATTCTTAGACTCTTGTGTAAAAATCAGGTTTTCTATTTCAAGGTCTGAAATGTGGGTACATTGGGGGTCTGTAAATTGTATCATCTGGATTTTATAACCATACTATTGAAAGCTGGCTTATGAAGGACAGACCTTTGCAGGTCATACTTTTGCTAAAAAAACTCATGTCATTTTGAGTGCATTATCTCACTGAAACTATGTGTATTTCCCTTGAGGCAATGGCTGAACACCATGAACCTTGATTGTTTCCAAAGGCTCAGGGAGGCCCAGGCATCCTGAGCTCTAGTTTATGCTGATTGTCCATAACGTACTTGAAGCTTATCTTTCTATACTTCATTGACTCACAGTATATAAGCATTTGCATAATATGAAAACTCTAAATGGAAGAAAGGTGCCAATTATCAAATATGAAATAGATTTCAGGATGCTCAGGTATTCACTTTTCATTACAGATCTGTCCTTGCTATTCTTGAATCCTGCTGGGGGGATGATACTAGAAGGTTTTATGGGTACTTGGCTGGAAAATATAGGATTTAAATATGTTTAATTACTAACTATCTGTTTTGTTTGTGTGGGTTTTTTTCTAGAGTTCTTGAACAGGGAGTAATCTGACACAAAGCATATTCACAGCATAGGTAAGTGACACAAGTGATTATATGAAAATTTTTGATAGTGTTTATTGAAGTGAAATTGGCAGTCTGCAGATCGGGAAAGCACAACGTAGGCTGTGCTCTAGAATTACTAGGAAAATGAGAAATACAGATTTGGAGAATACAGCGCATAGCAGCAAGTCATTCTAATGTTGGCAGACCACTTCCAAGACATAAAAGTGTATTAGAAATGAGGCCTTTTTCCGTATCAGCTCTTTCTGGAATCTCTTCATTGAAACACAAGCTTCCAGGTCTGCAAGTCATTCTCACATGCCAGATGGAGTTCAAGCTGTTGTTTCCTCAGCTACGGTTTTGTGTGTGAATTCCCTTCTCTCTTCTGTGGACATGTACACCCTTACAATCTCCAGTCAGCTGTCTCCCATCATAGAGGAGTGTAAAAGATGTTTTCTTCCTCTGCCATTAGAACAAATAAAAGGGGGGATTTATTCTGTTATTTTTAAGGGGTTGTTACTCTAACTTGGGAGTAATGAGACAAATTGCTTGAAAAGTAAAGAGGTTGCATTTCTCTTTATTGTGTACTAGAAGCTATTTTTCTGAAGTATGTTACTGAATTGTGTACTTCAGAGGTGGCTCTGTGAAGAAATAGGTATCTGATCACGAGTTTATGTGAGACAATAAAAGTGAGTTGATAGACGAATATGGCCTGAGATATTTTCTTCTTACTGATTCTTGACAGCAGCATATTATCAGATTAGGAATATTTTCATATCAGAATAAATTACTGAAAATTCATACTGGACTTTGTGCTCCAAGGAGTTTTTACTAACATTGGTCAGATGCAGCCCACCTGAAAGGACACTTGCTAGCTGGTCATAATTATTTGTATTAATCTTCTGGTGTCACATTCAAACTATAGTTCCCATTATCTTTTCCCATTCCTCACATCATCCTTCTTGTCCAACCAATATCTGACTCCATTGCTCCTTTGAAGTGGATTTGCTCTTTCCAGCTCCAGCATAGGCATTTGGGATATGCAGCTCCTGACTGCATTCCACGGGCCTATATTCCAGATGCCTGTGAGGACCAAACAAAGCACTGCTGTCTATATCAGAAAGTATATGAGAATACATTGGGAAAAGGAAAATATCAGCTGCCTGATAACAAGGAGCTCACTCCTTGTGGATGAAGAACTATTGTAAGGAATTGTGGCAGGAGGAGAAAGAATCTGTCAATTTTAAGTCACCTTTTTTGTTTTTTAGTTTGGGTATTTTTACTTTGCCCTGACAAAGTAGGAGTTTTAAGCCTACTGCTGGGACATCAGTTACTCCCTGTCTGAGGTATTGTATTTAATATTGTGCTGTAGTATTGTGGACAGGCTGTGAGGGAGCTCTGTGTGAATTCAACTGCTGTGAATTCAGTTTTAGAGCCAGGTAGGGAGCTCTCTTCTATCCCAAATATTTTGCTTAGAGTTCTTTTGTTCTCCACCAGTGATCTGTTGGTGACAGGATGGAGTTCAGTTTTGACAACAGTTCAGGATGGGAGACTGTCAGTTTAGGAGATCTGTGGGCATTTGCAGTCCCTGAAACTGCCTCTGTGCTCTCTGATCTGCCTATGGGCTGCATATACAATGTTAGTCCCCAGTTCTATGTGAACTCTGGGGGAGATGGGGTGTTGTTCCCCTGAATGCTGTCACAGGCGGCATGCCAGTATATCTGATCTGTTAGACTTCACACTTCCATTCACTCAGACCACGTCCTCGTCTGATCCTTACATGGGGTTGCATGACAGGTTTCAGGGCATCAGAATTGTTACTCAGACAACTGGATTTGGTATCAAAATATAGGTGAAGCACATAAAGTAAGACCCCTAAGGAAAAAAAGTGAAAGTATGGAGAGGACATTGCAAACATTACTTTAAAATTTGGGGGAAATAATTTTCTAGACTGAGTAGCCAGCACTAGGGTAGGAAGGAGATGTAAGAAGTTGGACTTAATATACACATAAGAACCATTCTTAACAACTTCAAAGAACAAGTGGTTTCTGCCATAGCACACCTAAACTGGATTGTTTCAGCACACCTAAAAAAGTTTGCATCCTCTTTCATACTGCAAGTAACAATAATATTCAGGATTTTTTTTTCCCCCTGGGAATCTTAAACACAAAACACTGTTCCGCACACTTGATTTTTGTAAAGTCTGAACTTAGAAGGGATGTAGGGCACTGGATGTCCTTTTTTCTGTGTTGGTGTTGAGGGAGCTGCAGTTCTAGTTTTAGCTCCAGCTCCTTATAAACCATACTACCCTAATGTTGTTCAGCCAAAACCCATCCATTGCATTTGTACTTTTTAAGCAAATTGAACAAGTGGAAGTAAAGTAGACAATAGCAATTTTTTCCAGTCACACTTTTAGAAATGCATTTGATAGCCTCACTGTTATAGCTAAGAACGGCAGCCCTGTGGTTCTGTCATTTCTGTTAAATGGCACTGCTTTTGACTAACTGGCAGGAAGCTTTTTTCTACTCACCAAGCAGTTTCATTCAGATAACTCCTCAGTCATCAAAGGCTCCTTCTTTGGTTGCACCGTAATCATTGTGACAGTTCCAGGTAAGAGTATTTGGCAGGGATAGCTCAAGGGTCCGTTCTTTTCAGAATGTTTACTTTACCTGACATACCTTTCCCGGCTGCCACAGTGATTAGTCATCTGTATATTATTTAAGGGAAGCTAAAGAATAATATTCTTCCCTAGAAACAACTAGGGGATGTATAATAAAAATAATAAATAGTAAAATCCCCTCAGCACTGAAGATGTGGTAGGAGAGATGCTTGCACAGCAAGCAAAACACAGTGTAGAACAGTGTGAGCATTTGTATTCTAGGGAGGGCAGAGAACATTGACAGTCATCAAGATGACCTGAAAATTCTCACTTATAAATTACTGTAAACAGGATTTTTAAAATTAATTTCTTCATAAACTTTAAATATTTGGCTTGACAACTTCCACACTGGGCTTCCTCTTGGGGTGAAACATTTGGAAATACTATGATCAAAATGGTTTGGTTGTTTCTGGAGAGTAAGCAAATACGTACTGTTCTGTGTAAAATTTCGAGTACTTTTACACCCCTGAATTGCACCTTTCTTTTGCTATTTTAGTATACTATCAAAATCTATTGTCAAAGTGTGATCTTCTTTCCTCGAAGTATTGGCTCCTGTTGAGAAAAATGTTATTGTTGCCTTATTTCATGAGCTGAAATGATTAAGGTCTGTAGAGTGACTCTAAATATTCCTAGTGATACTACTGAGTCACAGACGTATCAGTAGGATTCCGTGCTATGGTATTTGTGGAGGTCTGGATAGATCCAAACTTTTAGAAACATGGTATTTACAAATAAAAGCTGAGATTATGAATTGAGAGTTTAAAATCAGGATGAAATTTGCTGGATAATGCAAGTACAGCAGTCACTCATTGAGCAGTTCCAATATTTTGTTCAAGTATATAAAATCCAATATTTTATTTTTTTTCTCTTCAGTTAAGTGTGTGCCTTCAGGCCCTTTTCATTGCATGCTTTTCAGAACTTGCTCCAGAGACAGAACGATTAATTTCCTCCTAGGTTTCTGTGTAGCACTCAACACTACAGTGCTTCAAAAACCATTAATGAAGTTATTTTCACAACACCCCCATGAAATGAGTAGGAATTATTGTCCTCATTTGACAGATGGAGACTAGCGCAGAGTAAATCAAAGTTGAAAGCACCTACTAATTTGAGAATCCAGTTTGAGACATCCTGCTCCTATCTTTTTCACAATATTTAACATTGGGTGGTAAGCTGAAAGCACAGCTCCCTTTAATTTCAGCTGCATTTATGAGTGATCAGCACTTTGAGCAAGGCTGGCCCCAGGTTTCGAGTTGGACATGGAGCATATGGGGACCATACAGTTGATAGATGACCTTGAGTGAAAAGCTTGGCTTTAGGAAACTTGTCCTGTATCTCATAGACTGTCATATGAAAAAAACACATGTAGACTCCAAACTCTTTGAGGCAACTTTGAAACTACCTGAAGTAGGAAATTGTCTAATTTTTTTTCCTGCCTTCCTCACTCATTGCATAACTCTGAATGTCAGTAATGCATGGCGCAGCCCATCTCATCTTGGGCAGCAGCCTTCTGCCCTGCACTGAGTCATCCCACAGACAAGTCTGTGCCACACGCTGTAAAACGGTGATCTTGTCTAAAACTCAGCTTGTGATTATGTAAATGTGCTGGTGTTAGCTGGGGTAGAGTTAATTTTCTTCACAATAGCTAGTATGGGACTGGTTGCACAATGGGTGTCCAAACCCTTGTCCTGTCTTTGATCATAAACACTAAAGTTTGAGATGTATTGCCAGAGAGAGCTACGGGGTACTAATGAGATGAGGAGTACGGTGGTGAAAAGTGGCTCTGCGCATGTTTCTGTAGGCTGATGCAGTATGAGCAGGGATGATTGCTGTCTAACTAGTGATTTCCTCCCATTCCCCAGCTCTTACCCCTCAGTGTTATACCTAGATCTCCAACACTGTAGGGTAAGGTTTTGTTTTGTCTTGTTTTGTCTTGTTTTTGTAGACTTTAATATTGTGTGGTCTTGATCAAGGAACTTCAGTTTTTTGGTAGTCTGTCTGCTTTCATGTTATTCATGTTATCACCAGGAAAACAATGAGTCTCAGTTAGGTAATTTAAATAGTTTCTATATGGACTGTTTTTTGTGGACCTCTGAGGCGGTGATCACTGACAGTTTGCTGTGTGTATTGCCCACCTGGAATGTTGTAGGGAGAACTGCAATTTGTTCACTAACTTTTGTTTCTCTTAAGTGAATTTAATGTGCTCCATACTTTTCAATTTACTGAAGTACTAGTAGTTTATTAAAAGAGAATATTTAATCGACCTGTATACCTATATCACAGGACTGTTGTGAAGATTAGTAATTAGATAATGTTAATAAAGCACTTTTTATAAGTGAGAAGTGCTATAAAGTGCTAAGTATTATTATTGCAGCATGATAGAGATCACAAAACACAAGTGAATCAGCTCTAGGTTTAATCCTTATAAGGCAAAGCATACCAGGGGCAAAATAACATTGCAGTTATTTTTCTTACATCCAGCACTTCATTAACTACCACAGAGGGTTATATAACTCTGTGAGAGTCTAACTTAGTAAAGTTTATAATCATAGCAGGAAAAGTTCTCACGGGTTTTTCAGGCAAGGCTTGTATGTACAGCCTTTAAGGTCACACAGAGTTAGTCCAGCTATGCTGCATCAGTGCCTCCAGTTGCATGTAGAGACATCACTGCCCAATTTGGCACTCTCCACATTAACCCCTATCATCCAATGCCTCTCACTCTAGGTTGGATAATACGTGGCACTAAATACAGGTCTTCCCTATATGCAAAGTGGCATAATGCCATTAAATGCATACAGACATCTGTATCTTCTCAAGATTTTACTATGCTTTCTCTCACCAGCTCTTTTCCACACTCCTTAATCTCTGCTTTTACTCTAAATTTTACTGAAGATGTGTGAAAGACACCCCAGCAAATCCATCACTTTTTTTCTGGCTCAGTCAAGTCTTTAATGTCTTTGAGAAAATCAGTCAGCATTTACTTTCCTCTTTAATTCTCACATACTGCTTATCTTGCTGCAGGTGGCCCACAACTACTGCTGCAGTCATTGCTTTTCCCGAGGATGCCGTAAACACAGAATATTTTCTCAAGTCAAATTCTGGTGCTGCCTGTTTTCTGCCTTATCCTCTGTAGGACATTCTTGAGCCAAAGCCTTGAGAAGCAGCATTTGTTACTTGGTATAGCTTCCTGCTGAGAAGAGGAATGTGAAACAGACTCCCTAAAGGAGTGGTGTGCCAGAACTATGGAAGACAGTCCATTAAGAAAAATCCTGTGCCTCTTTTAATTGAATTTACCTTCTCCTTCTCCTAGGTGCTTTGTTTTGGTTGAGTTGGGGTTTTTTGTTATTTTTTATTGTTGATTAGTTGGTTGGTTTGTTGGTTTTGGTTTTTTTGGCTGGGCTGGGTGGGATGGGATGTTCCTTGTTTGGTTTTCCCCTCTCCCTTCTTCCTATCGGAAGTGGCAGTAGACAGCATCTTAAATCCTGGCTGCTGGTATGTGGACTGCCTCGCTCTTAACTTTACACCAGCCACCCGAGTCTGACTAAAGCATTCCTCCATCTTACCTTTTTGAAAAAGGCCAACAAGTGAATGTACACGTACACCAAGGTACCATCTTCCTCAGTACAGTTCACAAACAAACTACTGAGGTGAGTTTAATGCATTTCTTTGCTTCTGAAACATGCAAAATGTGTCTTAAAACATCAGGTCATATGAGAAGTGCTGAAGAGAAACCAGTTTCCTTGAGCACCGGATAGATGAACTTCAGGGGAACAGACTCTGGATACCTCAGACAGGTGTTTGTTAGGATCTTATTGCTGCTCATTGGGTAAAACTGCAAATCCCCTGTGCTGAGAGAAACCTGCAGTTACAAGAACTCACAAGATCATGGATACCTGTCCACATAGTTTAGACATCCTCAACAAAACCTTCTTCAGGGAGTCTCCGCTATATTTGGGTCATTTCTAAGAAGGACTCCCGTCTGCCTTCATGTCCAGATGCTGGCTGTGGCGCATACAGAGGCTCTGGGCTGGAACAGGTGGATTCTGGTGAGAGCCACAGCCCTGTGACCTGCGCAGGTCCACAAGCACATTCATATGTGCAAGGTAGGTAGCTGCGGGTGCCCTGTAGGACTTGCCCACAGGGTAGGCATGTTGTTCCCACATGTTGCTGTGGGAAGCAAGGCAAGCAGAGGTAAGGTTGACCATAAGCACAACCCAGTGTCTCTTGTACATGTTGGTACTGTAACTTTGAGATGTGAGAAGTGCTAGAATGAAAATGTAGATGAACAGGCAAAAGACCTGATTTAGGGTCCTACCAATACTTTTCTATACTTGTGAGTTAGTGCAGTGGTAGCGTTTCTGTGTGGGTAACACAAAAGAGAGGGAACTCTAACTCTGTAAAGGAAAGGGAAGCTCCAACTTGTCTAAATTGGAACCAGCTAACTCCCTAACCCAACAGGGTGGGGAGGGGATTATTTATAGTCAAACCAGCAAGGGGAGGGTTATTTATAGCCAAACCTGGAAGCAAGGCGACAGGTGGTGAGGAGCACTTGGGTCAGACAAAGACATCTGCTGGGAATGTCAGCAATACAAAGATAACTCTGTATCCAGCAGTAAATGATAGGACAGAAATTACAGCTGACCTGGAGGAAGAAAGGTTGCAGAGGCATATTTGAGGGAAGTAACAGGATGTCAGACAAAGGAATTAACTAAAAGTAGGCATGCTGCCAATAATAAAAAACCTATGTACCACTGAGAGACCTAAAGTGAAAAGCAGGTGAACTAAGTGCCTGGGGATGAAAGAGGACTGACCTTCGCCACATAAATGTGACTCAAACAGTTGATGCTAATGCAATATTGTAGCGCGTAATTATTAGCTGGACAAAATAGATCAGATGTGGGAATATTTCAGTCTACGGCTATAAATGCCATAGAAAAGACCAGCCATGAGGGTGGGATGTAGATTTCTGTGGTCCAACCAGATGTTATTTCTCAAAGAAAAGGTATACAATAACTTGGCTGGGAACTGCTGTTCTTGTAGTGCAGTGTTATAAAATATTTTAGAGATAACTAAAGTTTGTGTAAGTTTTTTGATGTGGAGTTATTTTTAATTTAGAAGAAAACTCGTGAAAAAAAAGGTAGCCTTATACAACTCTTCGCCTACTCAATGAAATGATGTTGAAGACCTGATTCTTGTTCTCAGTAATGTTGCTTGCTGTTACTCTGGCTTTATAGAGCACATTTAGAAATACATAGAGATCGACTGTTTGAGTGTAAAGAAAAGCTAGTGTAAATGAAAATTGTTCCTTGCCTGTGCAGTTGTGAAAAGTATTAATGAGGTAGCATTTACCTATTTATAAAATGGCTTTGTGTGTCAACAGGCCAGAGTTTAAAGAAGCAGTTTCTTGACAATTCACAAGATTAGGACAAAGATCAGGTCTTCGGACAGGCACAAATGAAGAGCTCTCAGTCATGCATTAATTGCCTCAAGGTATCTATCTATACTTAGTTATAGCCACAGTATAATTAGGTTTCATGTCTGTGTGAGAGAGAGAGCACAATAACCTTTGTAGTTCAACTCTGGGAATCTGCTGCTGGACTCTTTAACATTCTAAAATGTACTTTTGAGATGTTTGCAGTGTCTAAAGCAAATTCTGTGGGCTAGAAAAATCTCTTGCACTATCTTGTGTTCTGGTTATTTTCTGTTTTAAAAATAAATAATGAAAAAATATAACATTAAAACAGAAGAAATCTAGATATAGTCAAAGACTACTGTAGGAGAGACTTGGATTTTTTATTCAAAGTGGGGAAAGTTGCAAAATTAGGAAGTCTTAAATAGAGAGGAATTTTTGGGAGAGGAAAGGGAATGACTTGACAAGCAAGAGATAGAGAACTGTTCAAATGAAATTTCATGCAACTTTTAATTAGCATATAGAACTCATTGGCATAAGATATCACGGGAGCAGAGAACTTAAGAGGGCTGAAAAAGATCAGGAATTCATATGGATAATCAGAGAATCTAAATTACATTGACTAGAATAAAAACATTAATGAAGATGTAAAACTTTATGCTTGTGGGCAGGAGCTAAACACGTATGGATGGGGTTCCAGGGAAACTTCATACTTGAGGTGATTATTCCATAATATTCCCCTTGGATTTTTTTTTTCATTTTTCTTTTCTTTCTTTCCTTTGTAGCAATGGGTACTGATGCAATTGAGGATCTGCTAAGAAACTCTGTGTTTCTTTGCATTTATGCCTGTGTAGGAGGGAAGAAAAGGGTGGCACAAGAATATGCTTCTATTCAGTGCTTTTCAGAAGGAAATAACCTTTCAACAGTTGTAGAGAACACAAGCAAAGTAGCCTTGCTGTAACTGTCATTAGGGATGGCTCCTGAGTTGTGTGGAAGAAGAAGACCTGGTTAGATTTTCCTTAGCTCTCAGGCCTTCCATCCACCAGTTGAGCCAGGGGGTGAATTCTGAGCAATGCAGAGTATGAATGACTTTCTGCAAACATGTTGTGGTTTTGCCCCTGTCTTCCCTTCAAAATAAGTTTATCATTTGAAGTATATATGGAGATTATTCTTGCTCAAAAGCAGTGGTTCCTCCTACGTAATCTTCCTCATCCCAGCACTGTGCAGGTCGCTGGATGCGAGTGGTCTGTCAGTGGCAGTGCGTGTTAGGTCTGTGGCCTGAGCGCCTCAGGGCAGCCCCCAGCCTGCCAGGTGAGCCAGCAGAGCAGATGTGCTTTCCACCCTGCCCTGCATCCAACTAGCCACGAGGTGGTTTGCTTCCCTGACCTCTGTTCTGCATGGTGAGATTGAAGACTCAGGGAATAATGGAGAGAATCTTACCAATCAGAAATGGCAGCAGGTTTTTAGTCATTTCCAAAGGTAAAGCATTTAATCCTGCCTTTCACTGTTGCTTGACCCTATGGCTGCTGTAGCCACTTCTAGGCAATGAATTAATCTGAATGGAAATATGAGTGAAAAAGCACAGTAGCCACACTGTATTTGTTATGAATTTGAGAAGGAAGAAGAAATTGCTTCAGCACTGCCTCCTTTTCATACTTCATATCTCTAAAAGTAGCCAGTTAATTACATTCCATGCTTACTGCTATTGTAATATGTGCTTATTTGAAGTGCAAAGATAATCATCGATTGTATACTCTTGACTACACTATTAATGGTTTCAATACCCACATTGTGTTTACATTTTACTTTTTAACTAACACTTAGCCATTGTGGTTTTAACATGTAGTAATTCAGTGAATTCTGTCTCCATGTAATGACCTTGCCATTTCATTCTGCGGTATTAACTGTTGTTTTTCTAGGAAGGTCTTGAAATGTGGGGCATTATGTATGAGTTATGCTAATTTGTTAGGGCAATGAATACATTAATTTCATTAGTAAATGGCCTCAAAGCAATAATTACCAGTGTAGGTGTGTCAGAAACGATCATGTTCACTTTTGCCAGTTAATTATTAAGATTTTGTTCTAAGGGACCCAGATTTGACATCCAGCTTCAATTTAGCCATAAATAAAAGTCTGGAGTATATCGGGCTGAAGAAATCTAGCCAAGAACTTGTTTTGCTCTTAGAAATTCCTACATTTTGTCTAATTGTGACTGCCAATAAGATGCCAAAATAATTAGTGCCAGTGCTATGAGGTTTATACTATACCTCCCAAAAAGGCACATCATAATAAAAATAGCAATTGTGCTTTCTTGTTCCTCTCATCTTTCCTTACGTTACAGAATGTTGAATTATTCAATGGCAGTATTAAATTTGAAATGGCTGCATTTTATCATTAAAGCTTGTGGTTGGTTTTTAATAGAGTTTACTTCTAATGGACTAATTAGGTTTCTAAGTTATATCTGTGCACTTCTTGAACTTTACATGGCTAGCTCCATGTAGAAGAGACAAATGGAGGCCCCTGTTCACCTGGGTTACTTTCCATAGATGTGACGCTACTTTTAATTACAGTCCCCTGTTGGGAGCAGCTAATAAACCATTGTTCAGTCATAAAGGGCTTTTAGGCACTTAAAACTGTATTTTTTCCAAAGGAAACTTGAAATTGGAAAAGGCCAATGGCATTATGGCTTGTATCAAGAATAGTGTGGCCAGCCCAGAGAAGGACAGTGGAGCTGTAGAAGGGTCTGGAGCGCAGGTTCTGTGAGGAGCAGCTGGGGGAGCTCACCCAGGAGAAAAGGAGGTTCAGGGGGGGCTTACCAGTCTCTACAACTGCCTGAAAGGAGGGTGTAGCCTGGTGGGGGTCAGCCTCTTCTCCCAGCTAGCAAGTGGTGGGATGAGAGGAGATGGCCTCAAGCTGTGCCAGGGAGGGTCCAGGTTGGACATCAGGAGGAATTTCTTCATGGAAAGGGTTGTTAACATTGGAATGGACTGCCCAGGGAGGTGGTAGCATCACCATCCCTGGAGGTGTTCAAGAAATGATTGGACATGGTGCTTACTGCCGTGGTCTGGTTGGCAAGGTGGTGACCAGTCACTGTTTGGACTTAAAAAGGCTCAGAGGCCTTTTCCAGCCTAAATGATTCTTTGGTCCTGTGAAAAATTGTGTACATGAGCTGAGATTCAATTCTCAATTATTAAAAGGATTAGCAAATAAGAGTCTCCAATGTTTCATTTTTGTGGTCTGCTTTGTAAAATAGAACCAAAGAAAGAGGGACAGATACCCTCTGTTCTCATCCCTGAAGCTACTTACAGCTTCTTTCAAAACATATTTTATATATTAAATTGCACGGCTGAACTTTCCAGATCACTATAGAATAATACTGGAAAAAATAGGACTGATAATTGTAAACTTTTTAGATATATCAGCAAAGACACTGCATTACTCAGTTGTATCATAGGAAAATACACCATATATGGATGCAAAGGATATACAGGATTCTCTATATTTCCCATCAGTGGACATGAATAACAGGTGCTCAAAGCAACTATTTCAGCTCTGAAATGTGTTTTCTGTTGAGTGCAGGACTCTGGCCAAGCTCTTCCGATTTAGATTGTAGGCTATCATTTGTCCAGTCCAGTAAAGTACGTGCTCTGCAGAGTTTGCTTGCTGACCTCAGTTCATAATCCCAGGCAGAGTCAGTGAATTATGATATGACATTTTGGTTCATAGATTTACAGATACTAAGAGTGAGTGTCTAATTGTGGCTTTCTTCTTTTGCATGAATGATAACTTTCCATTAGTTAAGCTGATACTTGGTTTGCCTTGGGACACAGACAAGCAAATGCAACCTATCTCACAGTGAGTTTTGGTGCAAATCTGGGCAGCCTGGTTATTTTACATCCTTTCTAGTCAAGCTCCTGAGAATCCTAGGAAACTGTGCAAGGAGAAATAAGTATTTTGCTACTGCTGCAGTAATTGTAGGCCAGCATATCTGTTTCTCTTGTTGAATGGCTTTTATTTTGGACTGCTGCTTTCCTTCTCTGGTATTTGTTTAGGAACTCAGAAGCCAAGGGAATGAGTTCCTTGTTGTCTCAGATTGTGTCCTTTTATCAAAATACTATGAGGCAAATGAGTCTTCCTTGTTTATTGGGCAACTAAGTGAAACATATTGACAGTATTCCAGCAACTCTAGAGTAGCACAAATCTATTAGAGTAACTTAGGAATACTGTTCACCCCAGAGATTCTCGAATATGTAGACAAAATCCCTCCTTACATTTTATTCCCAAAAAATAAATCCCCTGGGAAATCAAGTTTTGTGAAAAGCTGTCAGTAGCAAAGAATGTTTTTTCTCTCCTCATGATCAAACATCCTAGTCTTTTATGGAAGAGGTTGCCTACTTACATATTCATATTTTTCACCCTTACTATTGAATTTAAGCATTTAATGATTGATTTAGTGTTTATTGCACAGTTTAATAAAAGTTTAGTGATGTAACAGAGCTGGTTACAAAGATAGGCCCCACTAGAAACTCATTTACTTACAAAATCAAATGCTAAGTAAAATAAACAGCTTGGCTTTCTACTGACATTTTATAGCCACCTTAAGGGAAAGGTGGGGATGGGGGTTGTGTTGCCATGTGGGTTTAATTCATGAACTTCCACTCAGAGTGCTCAATGGGAATACAGTAGTTGAGCCAACTTTCTCTGTTAAATTACAAAAAGACAGATTTTTTTTTTTTTTACCAAATACAAGGGATCAACTGCAGCTGCAAAAAGGAAATTTAGAATTATCATCATACCAGTATCAGAAGGTCCTTTATATTTATAGCTTCATAAAAGTTCACAGCTAGAGTATTTGCTGCCAACTCATAAAAGAACTAATGAAAATTTCTGCAGATCTTTTTTCTGTGGACAGTGATTTCTTAATCCTCTAAATCCTGATGAATTCTTATATTCAAAACATTTGTAAAAATGGATGGAAAAGAACTTTATGATTCTTTAATAGGGTAGGTCACATTTAAACTCAGTAAGGGACAAACTGCATTACAGTCATATTTGGGTAATATCACCATACTCCAAATGAATCCATTAACCAAGACAACTGCTTGTGATAGTATTATTCAAAGCAAAACAAAACAAAAAAAGAAGATAATGTTATGCTGCTTTTCCGAAGGCAAATTGCTCTATTGTTTGGATAAACTTTAAAATTTTATATATTATAATAAAAATCATTATTGTTTTAACATTTGAAAGGTATAATTAAGCAATAAGTTTCTTTGAGATAAATAGTATTTGGCAGTAATGAAAACCTTGTGTTTTCATGTACCTTAAAGAATGTTGTAACTCAATAATTCACAGATTCTCTAAGCTTTTGTGTCTAAAACTTCTTCCAGTTACATTCCTAAAAGCATGAAAATTAAATCAATATTTTTATCTCCAGCTGAGGAAAACCATACCCAAAAGAAAAGCTAGTGATAGTAACAGTTAGGTGAATATTTATCAAATTTGAGGGTAATATGAGTTTTGGTGATTTCTTCTAGCTAGTGATCATTCCCCTCTCTCCCTCAACCCCTGCTGTTGTCTATTTGGAACATCAAGGCTGCCCTAAATTTATCACTTCTGTATTATTGCTCTCTTCTTCCCTGTAGCCTCATCTACTTGGAGAGAGCCTGTCCCACCAAGAATCCCATATTGTCGTGCTTCGCTGCCAGCTGGCGACTAAGTACCACGCAGCCACTCACTGCCACTCCTCCCACCTTGGCAGGGAGGAGAATTGGGGCCAAAACCATGCAGTCCTTGGGGTTGAGATAAGAATAGTTTAATAACTGAAAGAAAGACAGTAATAACTGTATTGAAAGGAGAGAGAGATGCATGGCTGGACAAATGGGTGCACAATAAAACTGCTCACCACTCGCTGACTGGTGTCAGCTGGTTCCCCGCAGCGATCAGCAGCTTCTGCCCAGCTACTCCCTGTTTATACCCTGGGCATGACATTCTATGGTGCAGAATTTCCCTCTTGCCACTTCAGGTCACCTATCCAGGCTTTGTTTTCATCAAGTTTTGGTGCACATTCTTGCTGGCGGAGCATGGGAAAGTGTAAAACGCTTGATTTAGGGTAAATATGATTTAACAATAACTAAAACATGAGAGTGTTATCAACATTATTTTCATACTAAATTCAAATTACAGCCCTGTACCAGCAACTAAAAAGAAAATTATCTGAACTGAAACTAGGGGCCTGTATTTTTGAAGTTGCTTCCAAGTTTAACTTTTATATAGTGAGAAATGTTCTGGATTATGATAATAATATGCTGTCTCTTGGTGCCAACAGAATAGGGAGGCCGTATTTCAGAACCAGAATGTTTCCAATCCTACTGCTGTAAAAGGATGTCTCTCTTAGAAAGAGGAGTTTCTTTAATTGAACACACTTTCCTTTAGGAGTGAAATGACTGACATAGGTGTAGCACTGGTAACTAGATGAAAATCACAAGAGATTTTGAAGCTCCCGAAAGAGCAGAATCATTTAGCAGCTGCTCTTTTTGGGTAGAAATGAGAAGAGTGGGAAGTGACAGGGGAGAAAAGCTCTGTTAATTTCACCATGCTGGTTCTTCAGGTTTCTGAGCTGGTGAATAAGGACAGTGTCTGTATTTTCATCTATGTAGTTGTGAAAATTTGTGAAAAAAGCTTGCTGCTTTTTCCTGCCAAAGGTTAATAGTGCGGTGAAATCTGACCTCTTCCGTAGCTCCCTCTGGGACAACACCTACCAGAGCTGAGCCATTCAGGCTGTCCTTGCAGCCTGAGCCATTTTACCATTTTGCATGCAGTGTGTCTCAAGCTGTGAAGCTATTTGTTGAAATAGGCCATGTTACTGTTTGACTGAGAGGAAGACAAATTGTCCATATTATCCCATATTATCCTTAATTTCCATATAATTGTTTTAATCTTTGTTTTATAATAAATGCATGAAAGTGTCCTGAGAGTACCTTTTTGTTTGCTATTGTAGGTGTCTCATTTAAAGTCCAAGCAAGATGGAAATGTTCAGGGCTTCTTTTTCTTCCTCTCACCTGAATGGTTCACAAAACACACTCTAGAGCTAAAATATCAGTCATTCTCACTGCGGAACTCTATTTCCATATAAAAGCAGATGAAGCTGTGTTCCCCATTCATTTCATTCTGAAAATGTCTAGCAAATTGGATTAGGACAAGTGATAGTTTTTTCTGGAGGGATGTGTCATGCCAACCCCACAAAACATCTAGCTGTTGCTGGGGGATCATATGTTCCAGGTTAAAAGGAGCTGGGGGTGAGGAAAGACTTGCATCTCGACTGCATGTTTATTTGAAGAGGCTGAACAAGTAGTCTTACACAAAGGAAATGACGGTCTCCAGAAGTTCTGAATGGTCAAGATTAATGAGAAAACACACGAGAGTCTCCTATGGAGTGCTTTCAGTTTGGCACTCTAGCTAGGTGTTTTATGCCCAACTAATGACAGCTTGTCTCCGTTCTCAGTGGCCAGCTGCTTGCAGCTTTCACTCCTGGGCTCCTTAATTCATAGTGGCACTTTCTGACCTGTCTTTGTTTAGGAGTGGTTACTTCGTGACGCCACCCATTCATACACTTGAACTTCACTGGCCCAAATCTGCTAAAGGGAGGACTCCCTTGGGAATACCCAACCAAAGAGCACACGCTTGGACATAATTGCTCCACACCAGTCTAATGGTAGGGAGTGAGGCAGTAACAAAACATAAACTGATATGGGAGCAAAATAAGGTTCTGGAGAGTTTTTCTGGTTTATTCTGTAGAAGTAATGACAACCTATCTGTGGAGCTTAATGAAATGTTATAATCCCCCTATAAAACATTTGTGGGATGCCGCAGAAAGTCTGTAGAAAGTGTAGCAATGTTTAATATATATCCATATGGGTATTCTTGTTCGGTTTTGATGGGAGGTGGAACAGTGGCTGAAATTAGTGGGGTGGCAGAGTTGTCTGTGCATGCCTGACATAAAAGAGAAATAAGGAAACTTTAAGTAGTTTTTTCACAAGTTGTTTTTAAGCCTGAAATAGAACTTAGTCTTTAGGGGGAACAAGCATCCTAATTTCACCAGATGTTAGTGTTTAGTTCTATGGTCCCTTTAAAAACAAGCCCAGTGTAAAGGGGAAAGTCATATGAATACATTTTTTGACATTTTGTTTATTAGCATTTTATCTAGGCTAGTAGTAAATGAATAGACTTGTCAGCAGAAATCTCAGGGTGAAGCAAATAAAGAATCTTAATAGGCAGGGAGAAACAGAACTAACGGCGAATTCCTCACAAAGAGCTCTAATTTATTGGTTTCTCTTTCATGAAGATTCTGTTCTGGATTCTGGCTTTGTCAGAAGAAACACCTGAATGATGACACGGATTCTCAGAAAAACTGTGCTGTCTGGTGGGAAAGAAAGGAAAAAAAGGAGGAATGAAAGTCTATTTCTTTTAACACTTTCTTCAAAATACTTCATACTATGGAGTGAAGTTTCCTTAGTTTGATTTGTTGATTTCAGTGAACTTTCTAAGTCTGAGTTTGTAAAAGTGCTGAGAGGCCTGATTTTTCTTGTCAGTGTCTGACTGCAGTAAAACAATAAATGAGGGCTTCTCTGGTTCTCTGTTGTGCAAATGGTGCAGAGCACTGGGTTCAGGATATGCGGCTTTGTTGGAACTGCTTCTGGCTTGCTATACACACCTGTACCCACTAGGACTGCTCTTCAACAAAGACACATCATGTAGAATTGCTGGGAGCTACAGCACTGCTTCATTTCCTCTGCTCACACTGGTTATGCCAGCCTCTTCTCCCAAGCAAGGGAAGAAACTGTGAATTCCAGAGTTAAAATTATGGCATTTTCTTGGAGTATTTTTACTAGTTGCAAGCTGGACACTTTCTATTGCTCTATAGAGCATACCACTCAATTAAGTTGTGTAATTAGTAAAGTAAGTGTCATCTACACTACTTTCCTCCCAAATCCATTAGTGTGATTGAGAGTGTACGTGTACACTCTTCAGCCAGGTGGGCATGAGGAGCTGTCATGTGTCACAGTGCATTAGAATTAGCTGCGGACCCTTTCTCAACAGAAGTCATTATTTGCCAAGATGACTAAAACGTCTCTGACCCAACCCATTCAGCTTTCAGTTTTATGTTGACAGTATCAGAGAAAGTGCAGAGTTTTCAAAAAAGTAATTGCTGAGTGACCTCACAGGGCAAGTTCATCCTCGTATTCCTTCCCTTGCCTCGGACAAGACAAAGGCGCAGAATGTAAAGATGCATCCTTAAAAGTGCTTGAAGTCGAGATGGAAAAAGGTGGAGAGGTAAGGAATGAAGTAGAACAGGACAAATGAAATAAATTTAGGTAAATAATCTGTTTCTTTGTTTATTTAAATTTCCTTTCCCAGTGTTAAACTCATTCTCTGAGCCTGTATCATTATCACCTGACCTTGTCAGAGTGTTGTTCTGAAGTATACAGAAACACCCCCCAAAGACCAAGCAAGCAATCCAAAAAACACGGGGAAGAGAAAAATGATGAAACATGGCAATCTAGAAGTTTCAATATTTTTAATTTGGTAGTTTGCTTGTATTTTATTTTATTGCTCTGTTGGAAACGTTCCTGGCTTTTTTGGTGGAAGAATGAAAGATTTAAGCCATGTAAAGGTAGCAAGACAATAGAACTAATTTGATTGTGTAGACTAGTTGTACATAGTTTTTCTTTCTCCTCTAACTATGTTCCTAAAATGAATTCCTTCCATAAATCCAGTACAATAACTTCTATTTCAATAAATGCCTGTAAGGCTTTCTCTCCTGCTGGAGAAACAACCTTAGAAATTGAAACAACTGTTGTAGCAACTTAGGAAATGCACTTGTACTTTCTCCTGCATTTCACCTTTCTTTGTCCCAGATCCTGAAGGAAGAAGACTCCAGGAATGAGGTCTTACAAGGTGGTAACTTACATTATATTTCAAGGAATTATCTGATCATTATTCATGCAGCACAGGTCATTCATCCTGTTGTAATCCACTTTGCAAAGGGCCCGTGTCAGCTCCCTACCACATTAACCAAGTGTAGCACCACTGCTAAGATTTCGCTGCTCTCTCCTCATGCATGGCAGTGGGAATTGACTCCTTAGTGGTCAGGACATTCAGAGTTTCAGCCCCGTTCTTCAACTCCTTAGTAAGTGCTTTCCCCTATACGGCTGCAGATTTAGCTTTCTAAATGGACAAGAACCCCTTTTGAAAAGTTCTGTACCGAGAGTGACTTCCTGAATTGCAACTCTGCTTTTCTCATCCCCTGAAGAGGAAAGAAAAAGAGATAACATGTTTGTTGCATTTGCTCACCTTGAATATGCTTCTCTTCTTAGTTCCACAGAGACTGTGTGATGTGCCTGGCGAGATTCTGAAGTGCAGTAATTTTACTATGCTAAAGCTGTTGTCGTTTCTTAAGACTCAGTCTCCTGGATGGAAACTGAAGGCAAAAGGAAATGTTGATCAGGTCTTTTGATTTAGTGGGTCAGGGAAGAGAATGGGGGAGGAAAAAAGTCTTGACATCTACAATGCTCAGTGTCCTGACACAAATCCCTCTTTTAGGCCATGAGAACAGAGTTAAATTCTGCTCCTTTATACTACTACTTTTTCATCCCAGACACAGCTTCTTCATCTCTCAGGCTGCCAGAAATCAATTCTAACTTACTCAAGGCCCTTGAGTATGACAGTGAAGACTGGATAGCTTGCACACTGTTGTTTGGGATTTTTTTTAATTTCTGAATGCAACATTAGCTTTATGAAATTAACATTAAAGGCAGCCTTATTTATCCACATTAATGTGAAATTAATTTCATATTACTAAATTAATAGGGTGATGAAACATTTAGTTCCTTTCAATACACCAATCTCTGAAGATTTAATTAAAAATATCCTTTTATATATCCCGATTTCCCAGTCGTTTCTCTGTGAAGCAAAATGTGATCAAGATATTAAAGTCTTGTACTTTTTTTGCCTGGACCACTTGTGTTTTGGTGTGGAAATATATCAAACTTACATTCAAGAAGTTGCCTTCTCAAACTACTTTTCATAATGTTATTTCATCAGATGATCTTGATTTTCTGCATGACATTAACTTTTCAAACTGACTTAGGACTGAAGTCTGATATTTGCATATTCAAGATGCAACTGTGTAGCTTAACAGTGTTTCTGCTTGTCTATGGAATTTGGTTTTAAATTATTATTTTTACTTAGGAAAATCTAAGAAGTCCTTCCAAAATTATTTTCTTGACCTTTTAGGTGATTTTGCTCTCTCGTTTTTATCCAGTGGAGCTTTCACCAATCTGGTCTAAAATATGCTGTAGTAATCTGATCAGGTGGTGATTAGTACATACATTGGATAAAATATCCTTTTCTTGCAGGCATGTAATGTATATTTCTTCAAGGAGAAAGTGATGATTTTAATTTTGTAGCAGACAGGACAGGAACGGATTTTCATTAGAAATGGGTGAAGGTGGGGTAGAGGGCCAATGCTGTACTGCTTAGATTTATTTTACCCAGCTAAAAGAGGTTACATTGGAAGAGATGCCATGCTAGGTATCTATGGGAGAGCTGTGGGGGTTGATCATTTAGTAGCTGAGAATTGGTGAAGTATTGTTAAGTACTTCCTCCTGGAATATAAACAACCCACCAGGCAGATTTCATGTTTTTGTTCCATTTTTCTCTTCCCTTAATCTCACCTCAATTAATTGAATCAAAGCCTAGTCAGAAGTGAAGCACTCCCTTCATGCCACTGTACATACATGCACTGTTTGAAGTGCATTGGGATTTTCATGCTGGCCGTCCCTTCAGTAACCAGAAACTGGTTTTGTCAGTGATTGAGGACTGTCAGAACAGTGGTCTCCTTGTGCGCATCCATGTTTGCTTCCGTGACAGCCTCAGATGCTCTGGGTTTTCAGTTTCCCCAATTAACAGTAAGTCTTGGTGCAAGTAGATGGTGGATTCTCTTACTTCAGCAATCTGGCACAATACAGCAAAATGAGAAGTGCTAAAGCTTTTTTGTTTTTTTTTAATAGATATATGTAGGTAACATTCTGTAATAGAAAATCATGTTGCTTGACTCTTTTTACTCTTTGAGTTTAATTCTTATAATCCCTGGGCAGAAAGCTTTGGTGTCTTGATTTCCACAGCATTCTGCAGGCCTGACGTGTTTCACCAGCACTTAGACCTGGGTGGGGAGTTGTGCTGGTGCCTGCTTAGTGTAACTGGGTCTGCAATGACCCCATGGCTTGGTTTTACTCACTGTTACATTTCAATTAAACAATTTTACCAAGATGATCAAGTTCTCAGAAATTGCATTTTCCTGTAAAGGCTAAACATGCAGCTAAAATGCTGAAATTGTAGCTACATGTTGTTTTTTGGAGGACTGTTATTCCCACTTGATCCTGTCTCATGCTATGTTTTACAAGGAGAGCTGTACTGTGTTTTTTCCTACCACCGCCGTAATGAGGTTTGCCACTTGTTGCCCGTCTCAGTGGTGTACGTGGGAAGTGTTCTGGTGCAGGCTGTGGCCAGCAGAGCAGAGCTTTGACAGCTCTGTGTAATGATGACTCACTACATAGGGAATACCTGCAGAATCTGGTACTTTTCCTTGCTCTTAAGGTGTCAGACTCTGTGAATAGGCACTTACACAGTGACTGGAAAGTGGAAAGATGTCCTCATTTCTTAATTCTTCTCTGTGAATGATGTAGGTCACAAGTAAAATCTTTTTTATGACCTACAATATTGGGATTGTATCTATTTCAGACCTCATTAAGTTTTGATAACTAAGGTGATTTAATGACACACTGTGCTGTGGGGCTTTCTTCTTCAATATGTATGTATGTTTAACATGATGTTTTACATGTGTAATTCAGATGGTAAATACTGGAAGGAAAAATTAACTCTTATTTTGAAGCAAAGGATTGGAGAAAATTATCATTTTAAAGGCAGCTTCAAAATAATTCTTAATTGAATCTCTGTTTTGTCTATAATACCTGTTCTCTAAAATCATACCTTAAAAATGCAACAATATTTTGTTTCTCTTCCCCCAGCTTTATACAATGTAGTTTTTAATTCAGTCTCAATTAGTCATGTCAGTGTAGTTTTCTGATCCCAACACCCAAAATCCTATTGTTTTAAGGTGGATTGGAATTTGGATAGGAATTGCTGTGTAGCAGAATTGTGGGTTTTTCAAAACACTTTAACGAAAGACTATGAGGAAGTTTTTAATGCCTGTCTTGTCTGCAGTAAGGAGATGTGGAATTAAGGAGAGCTGTAAGACATAAAAGTTCCAGACCTGCATATGATTATTTGTGTTGAATTGAAATAAACTATCTTGCTCAATGGGAGAGTTTTTCAGCTCTAAGGCAAGATTTGTAGTGTTTCTCTGCCTCCTTTATTTTTCCACGTGAGATACTGGCTGTGGAAGGGAGCATGGAGTACTGCTCTGGCCTTTCATCTCTGGAGAGAGGGGGTTGTAAATTGGATAAAGGTCAGTAGGGAATATTAGTTTAGTTGGTGATGTCAGATGAGTTCTTCTCTAGATCACACAACCACTGCGCAATTGACAAAAGTATGGTAATAGGCTTTGGTCTGTCAATTTAATGAGATATCGAGGGGGATCAGAAGGATCGAGAGAGGTTTTTAGTATCCAATGCAATGCTGTGCAAAAATCTCTCACAGAAGAAGGGAGATACTTTAATTGTAGCTCTGAAAAGATAATGTGACTTATTCTGTGGAGCTCTGCTCTGAACTGAGGTCCACACTGCTCTGAGACATTTAGACATGGGAATTTGTTCAGATCATTCCACAGGGGCCAGGATGCACCTTTCTCATCACACTGATTTTTTTCCCCTGCTGTACCTCCACCTTGCAGGGAAAAAACACCAAAAGGCATGCCGGAATGCCTGGGCAGTTCAAAAGCTGCTGTGGTGCTTTCAAGTGTGTCTGTGCTACAGGTGAAGACTGCCATCATGGGACTTCAATGTTACCAGGACCAGCAGACTCTTCCCAGATGAAGAAAACAAGAAAATTGTAGAGCTGTGTTGGTTTACGGGCACTTTATGTTTTCCAACTAATAATCAGATAGACACTGCATTTTTGTGATGATAGCATCATGCAGAGGGCTCTAAATTATTCACACAAGTAACTAACGTGTTTTATGTCCTCTCAAATTGTCCAGCAGCTCTGCAAAATCTTTGAAAATACTTACCGACTTTGCACTCAGAATCATTCCAAGAAAATATTCTTGGTTTTACACCGGTTCTTTGAAAAGACTGATTTTTCATATTCTGAGAAGCGTATACACGGTTCGTTAGTCCCTTAGATTATAGAGTTTGTTCCTGTCCCTGGCTATGCAAGCTTGATTCTTAGAGTGATTTCTTTTATTTTGGGTGGGAAGTGTCCATTGCATGTCTTCTGCCTACTTAAGAATTTGGTGAACATTTGTCACTCAATGCATTCCTTGTATGGATTTTTTTGACATCTAAAAAACAGCTGCAAATGCAGGCGCAAAAAGAGACTATTTTTCTGCAGCAAAAATTTATTTTGAAAGTTTTGAAATATTAATTGTGTATTGTGTGATAGCCCAAATGTTGGCAATGGGCTCTGGATACATCTGTGTGTGCTGGCTCTGGCCTCCTCTGCATGCAGGTCACTAGATGTGTTCAAAGCAGACTGCACTCACAAAATGTTACCATATTGCATCTTTCTATTATGGACATCAAGCAGGGATTTGCATATGCAATTGCCTTTCAGAGTGAACAATGCTGTCAGACCCTTACATACAAGGACCTAGAAACTGCAAATCTTCATTTCTCCTGAGGCTCTGTGGTGAGAGTTGTTCTTTCTTTTCTTGCAAAATGACTGCAAATACAAAGATGTGAGTGCTTTATCAGCATCGTAACTATTCTATGAGAAGACTCCTCACATCTTAAATACTAAAGCTATGGAAAACAAATCCATATTTTTGATATCAATTTTTCTTTTTGCCTATTTTAAAATGATTTATTGAAGTAGAAAGCCAGATGATGATAAGATAACACTGTTTAGAGGTCATTAAAGAGTTTCTAGGAAGTTTCTACAAAGGTACTGGTTTTATATTGTCAGTATGATAAGAAAACTAACAATTTATGTCAAAGTTTGCAAAATGTGTTTGTCTGATAAACAGTCTACTCAAGGGAAATCAATCATAGTTCCTTCTCAGAGTGCGCTGTATTTTTCATGAAGTGAACTTCAGCAACTCTGCACATTCATGTGTTTGGTGTTGCAGCATCTTTTCTTGTTGCAGTGCTTGCAGTGCTGTGTGTGGCTTGGTCCCACATGTGGTACCAGGCAGTAATAAGCAGAAGCCTTTGTTTTGCAGAAGCCAGGGATTATATGTTCTTTAGCCAGGTGAGAACCTCTGGGTGTGTTTCTTCCCTCAAAGGAAAGATGTTTCTGTGAAGCAAAAATTTGGTGTGGAAGATGGTCAGAAGGGAGTTACAATATGATGCTGCTTTATAGAATACTGTTCTGAAAAGACATTCTGCATCAATGTAATTGAGAAGCATATTTGACTAAAAACAACTAAAATATAGACTACGTAATCTACCTTCTCATGTTTTTCTTAATGTACATTTCAGCTTATTACAGTAGAAACCACTTCTCAATTGCCTTGAGCTGAAACAATGCATCTGAGCTTGGGTTAAAAGCCTGTAAGTGCTTCTTTACTCGAAAAAAGTGAAATTACATTACATTAATAGAAGTATTAATTAATTTGCCTTCATTTTTCAGTAGAATTAGCATTATTGAAAAGTCTTTGCTGTCTTTAAGTTAAACTGTACTTAGTTAAGTGACAGAGTTTCATCTGTAATACCTAGTGATGTGTCAGATAGTGTAGAAAATGTTTGTCCAATTTGGAAACCTGAGATGTTAGTGAGAAATGCTGTGGGGTGTGTTATAATGAAAATACCAATCCACATTAGCCATGGTTGCCATAAGCAAAAATCTTAATATCCTGGCCAAACCTACTTAAGGTTCATGTAATAAACTCACATTCCTAATTTTATTAGGGATGTGCCAAGTTAAGCGCTTTGCTGGCCTTTGGACAGATTTATAGCTTGACTTCTGCTGAATTAGTGTTGACTGACAAGAGGGCATTGTTTTATAGGATGCTATTTAAATAAAAACCTTCAGGGTATTTCTGTAATGTTGTCACTTCAAGCCCGAACTGGAAAAAAGAAATGTGTATTAAGGAGGACTCTTCATTAGTTTTCAGGAGTTTAATCTAAGGCTGTCAAATACTTCCTTATAAGGTAAGATATTGTAATGCAATGGGCAAACCCCATCTTTGTTCCAGGTTTGAGTATGAAAGCAGTCTATTGGACTTCCTGGAAATCGGGGCAGGTAAAAAATTACTGTTCATTTTTCCTTGACACAGTTGTGTGTAAAGAAGACTGTGATCCTCTTTCCCGCAGAATATCGAAAGGCAGTTGATGATAACTGTTTTCTTTGTTCAACTTTGTTATGGTACATCCCTTGTTTCTGGAAAAATGTGTAATTTTGTATTGTTGTTTTTGTTAATTGTATTTGCTCATTGACTATCCTGGTCCAAGAGACAGTCTGACATTTTCGTGTGTAAAGCAGCCTAGTTGTGGACTAGAAAAATGGCCCTTCCGTTAAAAATGTTGCTTTGAACAGTCCTTCCTCTTTATAAAGTAAATAAATAGTTTTTAAAAGATGCATCTTTTAGATGCATTTTACACTGTTTTAACTGTTGTGACTCAGAGCAAAATATTGATCCAAATATTGATAAAATTAATATGACCCTTCAGTCCGCTTTTGCCATGTATTTTTTAGTTTACGGGAAGGACTATGCAGCTGGTATCCTGTATAACTATGAATAAATGGCTCAGAGTCTTACCTGTGGTCACAGATTTGTATAGCTGATGTGACCATTTGTAAAAAAAGGAGAGTTATTCCTGCCTCACTGAGGGACTGAAAGGTGCAAGGAATTAATGCAACTGAACTGTTTTTTAGAGCTTCGGAACTATTATCTGACCATTAGAAAGCCTTACTTTTTACAATTAAATTCTGAAATATGTGAAGGAAGTATGATTAGTACCAAAATGTCATTATTTGGTCCATTTAAAAAAGACACGTAAGGAATTGGCTTCATTGGAGAGAATGATAAAAGGCACACGTAGAGTTACATGTGAAAGATTAAAAATGGATTTGCTTTAGGAAAAGAGATATTGTACATACTGATTAGAGTCTACATAATTGAAATATTGGAAATATGCCAGTCATATCTAGCAGTGCCACTCATGCAATGGATCTCACGTATGTTTCACTAAATTTCTTAAACTTTGTGATGGCTATTACATACACTAACCCAAAGAGCTGCTCAACCAACCAGCAAAAGTATGGTGGGAGACTGAAATCCTCAGAATTCAGCAACATAAATCAGGATGTGAGTTCCAACTAGTAGAAGAGCAGCTGAGGAATAACTGCTGTCACTTACAGTAAACTCAGTGTAGTAAACTCATGCAGAGAATTTAGTGGACCGTGTCTCACCTGTTTAAATATGAGTTTAACATGACGAAGTTTCCCTCACACGTTATTTGATGATCATTATATATTACTTATAAAGCTCCATCATTGTGTGTGGTACTTTACCAAGTTAGTCTAATTAAAAGGTTCTACTTGGAGCTGATGAATGCAATAACATAAGGTTTACAGAGCCTCATTCCACAAAAGTGTTGACGTATGCACTAGGGCATTTGTGTGACTGCTGGTCACTGATGGAGCTGTTACAGTGTTACATCATATTCCAAGCATGACATGAGAATGAATCTAACCACATGTTCATTAATGTCCTAATCATAGTAGGTGATAATATAACTGGGGTTAAGAACTGCTTGAAATTGTTCTTAATGATAATCAGTCTTCTCCATAAAGGAACACTTGAACTAGAAAACATGGTGGAAAAAACCTTTTAGATTTATTTTTTTAGTTTTTTTACTTTTCTGTGGATAAGTATGATTTAAATATCATTTAAATATCAAACAAACCTACTGTTAAGGATAGCAATTAATGAGCAAGGTGTTCACTATTTGAGCTGAGGAGTCTGGTCCTTCTTCTAGTTCAATCAATAGTAAAGTTTCATTGGAACTGGGTTGCATGCTACTGTAAATATTTTGTCTTTCAATAATAAGTCCAGAGGCTTGTCTGAATATGTGGTCAAGAGCAAGTCTGAGCTTTGTTAGATAGCACTGGGTGTGTTCATTGGTTTCCATGCCGGAAGGATCACAGACTGGCATTGCCCAGGCTCATGTTGCTGGTTTAGCCACCTCTTCCTTCTGCCCATCAGAGGATCGTGGGTACTTCTATTGTTTATGTGCCAGTTAATGTATTCCATTGGCAGAGGTACTTCACTCCTCAGGACTATAGCTGCCAATTCTACTCTAATTAGTAAGCATTAAAATGAACTTCCAACCTCACAAATCTTTCCCTGACAACTTCACACCCTATTAAATCCTAACTTTCTTGCACCTTAAAAATACTTCTTTCCACAATACAGTGCTTTACTTTATGAGTATATGCATCGCTCCTGGTAGAGTCTACCTTACAGCTGCTTAGCCTAAGAAATCTTGGCTTTCCCCAAAAAGAACTCAGAAACATTCAGAAGCAGAGGCTTAAATTAAAACAATAAAAGAATTATTATGCCTTTAAAGTATGCACATGTGCCTGTATAACCAAAACCTGTGCATACGGTTGGGTACTTGCCACATAATTGTTTGGGTTTGCAATTTAAATGTGTATTTACACATTGCTGCCTTCACAGCTTTTAAAAAGTTCACCTCTTTATATTTGTGATCCACACTGCTATGCAGTACCTTCTTTTAGCATGAAGAAAGCTTTCTATTTTTGTCAAACGTGAAATAGCCACACGTGATACTACATTCAAATGGGCTGTAGAGGACAATCAGAAGCTGTGCAACAAACACATCCAAGCTTTGGTCGTTCTCATGTAATTTTTCCATCAATTTCAGAAGCAACATCAGACTTAATGAGAAGAGAAGAGAAGAGAAGAGAAGAGAAGAGAAGAGAAGAGAAGAGAAGAGAAGAGAAGAGAAGAGAAGAGAAGAGAAGAGAAGAGACAGGAGTCAAAGATGAAGAGGAGAGCTCTCCTCTAAAAGGCTGCAAATATTTAAGAGCAACGCAAAGCATTTGCTGTTAAATACCACCAAATTCAGCAGATTCCCCAAAAAAATGCATATAAATCAGATTTTGAAACATAGGGGTTTAGAAGCTGTTATCTCAAGGAAAATGTGTGGCAGGCAGGTCTTGGAGCAGACTCCCATTCCTGTTCTCTTCCTGCTTTTATCTAGGGTCTCTAAATTAAAATGCATCAACATCCTGGGAATAGGGATCAGAAATAATTAGCCACATCTTTATTTCACCTTTTACACTATTTTCTCTCTTATGCTGGCTGCTGGAAACTAGAGCAAAACCATGACCCAAATATCCTTACATATCTTGTCAGTGAATACACTGCCACAAGTGCTGGGAATTTGGGGTGGCCCAAGAAAATAAGGATCAGTAAATGGGATCCTCCCATTTCCCATCTGACTGGATTTTGCAGAAGAGGACCTGGCCTTTGTTTCTTCTGTCTTTGGGTAAAAACCTGCAATGGAAAAATGAATGGTGCTTTTTACTCACTCATCAAGCTGGGAGATATATGAGGTCTAAGTTACTCTGAGGGACTAAACCCAAATCCAAAGTCATCAGTCTTCTTGCAAAGGAAGTGTTGGTGAAGTCTTGCATTGATCCATATTTTTATTTCTGAGAGACACTTTTGATCTGTCCTATTTTTGTAGGCAGTATTAAATGTTGGTTTGGTTTAGATTCAGACTTCAGTTCCTTTTGATAGAGTGTCAGCCAGTCTTCCTGGCATGTTTCTTTTAGTGTTTTTGTTTCCCCAACAGTTAAATGGCCTGGTTTTGCATAATCTATTAGTCTCCCACTTCTTTCATCTGTCCCATTAAATTTGGGGTTCTTTCTCTGCAGTCTGAAGATGCTCTTGCACAAGTGATGTCATCTCTAATCCTATTTTTCATTTGTATCATGGTTGTTGCTAGCCACTCTTTAAATAAAAATACAACATGATTCTAATATGCCAAAGAGCTCCACGGATAACCATATAATTTCAAAATGATACTGATTTTGTTTATATGCAACATAATCTTTTACAGTTCTTAGTCTTTATTTGAAGCATTGCAAAGTGGATTTTTATGAAAGGTATTATAAAGGACTCCTTGTTTTTTCATAACAGATTTGAACATTAACTGATCAGAGTTCAGATAAATAGTCTTTACTCTCCATTAAAATATTAAAAAGCCTTTGGTAGGAAACTGGCATAAAGATCCTTCATTCTTGTTTAATGAACACTTGTTGGCAAGTATAACACTTTAATAGCTTTGCAGAATGAATTTTGTGTGAGCATCCTCCATTTCATTGTCAGACACTTGTCCAGGTGCTGGGAATTTATTGGGGGAAGCATATTTTTACTCATTAGTTCTGTATTTGATTACAGAACAGTAAAATATGAACCACTAAGTCCCCGAGGCATAGCTGTGTACATTGAGATTAGTAATTGCATGTCATCGTGTTTTCCATTGGAATTTATATGAACAGATAGGATAGGTGCTTCTTAAGTAGGTTTAAAAGCAAAGCAAATTTGTATTTAATCTTTTTTGCAGGCATATTTTCCCTAATGGAGTAAAGGTTAGGCTAGATGATATATTTTAAATATGAGTTTTATTTGTTTTTCTTCTTTTTTTCTTTTGCCTTTGTTGAAGTATGAGGTTTTCTTTCTGACAGATTAAAAGAAATATATTGTAGCTAAAAATTTGACTCTGTATGTGCTAATATAAACACAAAGACTGGTGTTGTTGTCAGCACTGAGTGTTTATGAATATATATTTTTATATACAATATGTAGACAATGTTTTTATCTTTAACCACCTTTTAATGCTGTAGGTATGAATGGAAAACATGTAGCAGCTCTAGGGATAAATTTTATTTCAACTGAATAAAAGAATGCCATTTTTTTAACGTCCTTAGTTTGCCTGTTTTTCAAGAACAGCTAAAATGCATTCAAAATTTTGTGTATTAAGAAAATCCTCAAAATAAAAATGGAAATTATAAAAAAAATTCTTAACAAATTGGAAAAAAAAAGTTTTGGGTCATGTTGAAGGGTTAAACAATGCCAAATGTGCCGTTCTGTCCCGTATAAAAGTGCTCATGAATGCGTTTTCAAAAACTGAATCTAACGAGGTACTTAATAGCCACAAAACTGGCACATTTGATAATTAATGTTCCTTACTGAGTTTTTGCTGATGCAGTATAGTGTTAAATGGCGAGAAATGTTAACTCAACGTGTCCGTGGACCATCAGCTGTTTGGAAACTTCCCCTTTATTGGTGTGACATAGCTGTGTATGAGCACTCGACGGAAGGCCTTCGTTAGCACATCTCCAGCGTGGTGTGAGGATTTCCCTGTGTTTGTGTCTGTGAGCACGTGGCTCTGTACAAGGCCTGCAATATTGTGACTGTGGCCAGTGGGGAGCCCCTTGTTGTGCTCCTCTGGCAAATGAAGAAATAATTCTGCTTCCAGTGACTGAAGGAATGAGGGCAGAGCTGAGCTCCCGCGCTGCCGTCCTGAGCATCACGTGCAGGTGGAGTGTCCCCAGAGCAGGGCACTGCAGGGACGCTGCTCACAGGCCACCCACGCTTCAGTCAGAGCAGCTGATGGAACTGATTAGTCCTCATCGGGCGTGTCCACTGTTAGTGCCATGTACCTGTTTGAGCAAAGTGGTTGGGGGATGATGATATTCTCATCCCCAGGATATAACTTGTGCAGAATAGAGGTTTACAGGGTCCAGGATTTAGAAGTGTCAATTTAAAACTAGAATGAGGAACCCATATCTTAACAATATAGGCAAAAATGCAATTAAAATAGATATTTAAGTATGAGAAATAAATTTTGAGAATGGGTAGTAAATATTGTTTATTTTTCACAGTCACGTTCTTCAGCAATAGTGGCAGTGTATTTCTTTGTTATTAAATTCCCACTGATTTCACAGTACACATATTGAATCTACTACATGTTACAGAGCTGAGATTCAGGGGATTTTGAGAGAGAAGGAAATGTTGAAGGATTGTTGGAGCCACACAGGAAGAGTGGAGAAGGGATCCAGTGTAGCAAAAGAAGGCTCAGAGAGGAATGTAGAGGCTCAGGGGAAGCTGAAAGTGGATCAAAACGGGACAACTGGAGGTAGAAAGGATGAAAATACCAAGGGGAATTAAAAGGGAGGATTGTAGGTATATACAATATTGTTCAGAGAAAAATGTGTGATCAGACAGGATCAGACCAATTTTGTCCTGGCTGACACAAGGTCGGAGGAGCAGCAGATCAGAAGCACTGGGAGAGGTATTTGGATCCTAAGGATATGGAGAAGGAAGTAAAAGTGATGCAGAGAAAGAACTATTAGAGCAAGTATTAGAGCTGCATGAGAGAAGGAGAAGTCATGGTGTCAGAAGAGCTGAGTGGGGATCAGGAAAGGATTACATGTAAAGCTATCAGGAAAGCCAGGAGTGGGTCAGAAAAGCTTACAGAGATTTGGTCAGAGTGGCCAGAGGGGCAGAATGATGCTTATTATTCAGCATACTACAATTAGTTCAGAAGCCCTTACAGAGCAACTCCAAGGGTGGAAGTATCAAGAATATTAGCATCTTATATGGCAGATCTGATTCATTAGCAAAATCTAGGCTCTGGCTTAATTTATATCCCATAAGGATTTGCTTTGTTGGATTTTGGATATTGTCCGAGCTGCTGCTTTGGAATCCAGTATTGGTTTTTGGGATGGCTGCTCTTGTAAGGCACAACCTAAGGATTTTAGGCAGCTTACCTTCTGAACATCCCAACATCTGGAGGTTTATGGCCAGGGTCTCAGCATTGTTTTAATAATTTATTTTAAAATAAACTGATGTCTTGAAGCAGGCAGATCTTCTGTGGAAGTCTTTATGCAGGCAAATTTTACCTGAAAAACATTTTTTAATAAATTCTTGCTGTTGTGGACTACAGTAACATAGGGGCTATATCCCTGCTTCGGTATAGGGAATGTGCTTCTGCCCATCCAGGCTTCTATTCAGACTTTGTCACTAAGCCACAGGGGTGACCCATTTCATAATGGTTTGCTTCGGACAACTAATTCTGGCGGATGCCATCACTTGGCACTGCTAATGGCATATGTTTGTCAGTCCTCCCAGAACATAGCAAAGAAACTTTTTCGAGAGGAAAGCATTGTCATTTTATCCTATTCATCCCTACTTGAAACCAAACTGAATGGCATTAATTATCACTTCAGGTAGTAAATCGGTTTCTCATTCGTGAAAGGAATGCTTCATCTTGAGTCCCTTTGTTTTGTATAGCGAGAGGGCTATTACAGATGGTATTGAGCTCATAAGGATCATTTTAGCCTTACTCCAGCACAAAGCAGATAATAAATGGATAACCTTGTTTTCCTAAAAAGCCATGAATAACTGTGGCTTTAAATTCATTGATTCTTCTCTGCCCGACTCCCTCCAACTCTAGAAACATGTATTCAGAATCTTACTTTAGAGTCAAGGCAAAGTGCTGATTGACTGTACTGACATAATTGTGTTAATGACAAGACACTGAGAGTACATTATTAGATATGTCGCTTATCATCACTTTTTATTTGGCTCCGATCTGCCAAGCTCAAGTTATGCTTCTTATACATTGTAGTTTCAGTCAGTCACTTTAACTGCGTCAGTGCTAAAATAACATTTTTTACAGGTCTTTTAGCTGTAGTTCAAGAGAAGGAATTCTTCCTGATCATCATTAAACTGTTGAAAGTTTGTTCTCACTGACAGGCTTAAAGTTTGTCCACTTAGGAAATGATTTCTTTCATCAGTAAAATCATTAGTGAAACTACTCTTTTTTTAATACATGGATCCATTTGTTAATACCAAATTAATACCACTGAAGTCTTTTTATCTACAAAATGTATCTTCTCTATGGTCACAACTGACCTCCTGCAGGCACCATCTCAAAGTTTTGAAATATCTTGTTGTCTAATGGAAGAGCGTACGATGGGAAATGGATATTTTTTTATGCTATGTTGTGCTTGATGTGAGTGTAGTTCAGCAAATAGTAATGTTTAAGCAATGCTATGGTATGGGAGGTATCAAAAAAGGTTTACATTTAGCTTGGTGTCATTCTTCCCTAGCTCATTCCATTGCAAGAAAAGCATCATTGTTGAAAGGTGAGTAGCAAATGAAATATGAACAGTTAGGACTCATAAACAGGGTGTGCTTATTCAGGGATAGAAGCCATCTCAGGGTTGTTAATACTCTGCATTGTGTGGGGATGTACTTCTATCTGACTAGTGCTAATTGGGAGGCATAAAGCTCTTTCATCCATCCTGGTAAATTCAGGACAGAGGAGGTCTATTCAGCATAGGCTCATTTTGCTTGGTTTTTGTAAACCAAAATAGCAGATGAGAAAGTCAGTATTCTGAAAAAGTTTAGATTCAGACCTGCAGCTGTTGAAATTTTAAATTAACTCTTTTATGTTTGTCAAGATCATGACATCCTTATTATAGCACAGTTAGTCTTCCTTGGAGAGGGTTCACCTCCTGTGTTAGTGATGTCAAACTTGAAAAAAATAAAAAAGATTGGGCAGACTTTGTCAAGGCTTATTTATATCCATAAAGGGCAACTTTAATAGGAACCCATGATAACTATAACTTCCATAATGTTGCTGAAGAATAACTGAGGTGATGATCTGAATATAATTAAATAACTTGTACATTCAATGCACATATGAGCTTTCTTTTGTTGCGACTGGGAAATTCTCTCACACACGTCTTTCCAGGAACCGGGACTCCTACAGGCTATTTCAGTTGGAATAATTAATAATAATTGTTCTTATAGCAGCCATAAACGCAATAAGTGAAAGTGGTGTTAAATGTTACAAAAATATCCTTAAAACATTAGTCACTGGTATTAGAATCATGAGAGGAAAATTTACATTTGTGATCAGACCAATAGCAGTCAAGTTCAGTTATGCTGTCAGTGACTGAAGCAGTCAGTTACGGTGCAATGAGTAAATGCATTTGGATTTACAGTCTAACTCACTAAGTCATTGCTTTTGACTAGCATGAAACAAAGTATTGGTAATACTAACTCAATACATATGACTATCATATGTCAGTTTTATTTTCTTATTTTTTGGAACATTCTGACTGTAGAGATTCAACAAACTTGTCAAGTTCTGCAAAATGCTAGGACAATGAATCAGTCTAGTTATAGTCTCGTTCTGTGATAGTATTAAGAAATCACAAAATTATGCGTGCCTTCTCTCTCTATGTATACACACAGACACCCCGCCCCCAAGTGTACAGTGTGTACACATAGACACAAGTATTTATTTGCCTGTTGTATGTGCTGGGCCATACATGCATGCACATACTTGTAATATTTGATATTTTGCCAAAATAACTACCTACTGCAATGTAGAGTTTTGAAAGGCTACTGTAATGCCTCCTTTGCTGCTGTCTGGAATAGCCATTGGCTTTCTTTACTAAGGTAAAATCCTAGTTTGAATTTAGGCCTGCAAAGGCAACTATTAGGAACTACCTATAGTGTTGGTGCAGTCTGTTATACAGTTGGAAGTAGGCTGCAAAGTTCTAATTTGGACTTTAAATACTCCAAATCATCAGGTGCATGGACCATATACAATAAGTACAAGTTTAAGTGTGAATATTAATTTAAGAATGCACTGTAACCTCCTACCACATGGGATACCAAAGATTTGAAAGATCAGGACTTGGGTTATCAGATCTTTGGGACAGTGAATGCATCTTGGGCTCTTGTGTATGATGCTGACCTAACTCTGGACCTCAATTTTCAGATGTATATAAGAGTGTAATTTAAATATGTAGCCTATTTTCAAATCACCATTTGAAATGTCAAAGTCTAGGTCTATATTTTGTAAACTGACACAGACTGGTAGCAAAGTGTCAGTGGGATGAAATTGATTTTCTGAAGAGAGCTACACTGGTGGCCCTTCTGGCTTGTTTGTTTTATTTTGTGTAAGTATAGGCTTTGGTTCTGAAAACACAAGTACTTACCTCTTTGCATATGTGTAGTTCTACTGAAGTCTGTGGGGCCTCTGATAATCATTAAATTAACTCTCATAAGTGCTTCCAGACTTACAGACTTGGATGGGGAAAAAAGGCAGTAAGAGCAGATTCTCATTTTTGACTTTAAATCATCCTCTGTAATTTCTGCTCATCCCCATGACATAATTCTGGGTTTTTTCCTCCTCATTTAGATGTATTGCTTTTGATTTTGTTTGTTTTTTAAGATGGGAGCTCTTTAAACCTTGGTAGTTATTTACTTTGGCTTCAGTGTCCCTCATGAGGGAACCACAGATGTATTTTTTTCCCTTGGAAAAAAAAAAGAATTTTTCAATTTTGGACTAAGGGTTCATGTCAAAGATGAAATAAAAAATAATTATTTGTAAGCCATATTAAACATTGGCCATTAAAAAGGAAATTGGAACATGTCATGTCAAATATCTTGAGAGAGAGAGAGAAACGAAGGGAGGGAGTTGAGAGGCACATTCCTTGAAGTAACTAGAAAGAGTCTCCTGGTGAAATGGAGGCATCCTGGGGATCACTGACTTTAATTAAGTAGAAATGATCAAGGCACTGGGATACTTCCGGGGGATTAATGACTGACTGGGAGACTTGATGGCCTCAGGCAAAGCTGTAGGCCATTAACCCCAGCCAGTCCTTCGTTTTTCGGGAAGTGCCCTGTGCCAAGGTCATTTTTCTTATTATAGCTAAGGATGGATCTTTTCTGTAGTCTCATGACAGCCATGAAGTCCATGATTTTTGTGTTGTGTTTTTCCTCTTTTTAATATCTGACTTATGGAATACGGGAATATTTTTATTAAATTGCTTGTGCTGTAGTGAGATAATAGCTTGATACTCTCCTGGTCTGAATTTTATGAAAAATAGTACATGAACAGGCCACATGCATATTATCCAAATGAGCATCAAAGGATTAATCAATACCACAAAAAACACTAGGAGGTTCAGTACCACTGGATTATTAAATTTAATCCCAAGAATAACATTGCAGCCTTGGATAAAAGTTCTGTTAGTGAAAACAGTCTTGGCTCTCTGTGGATGACTTGTACTTCAAGCATCCTGTGTCAGAGTTTCAGAAGTTGTATGTCTTTTCACTTCCCTTTCACCATTCTTTTTCCCCAGAGTCTGAGGGATTGTGAGATGTTATCAAAACTGCCCTTTTCCTGAGCCATTTCTTTCACCTGGGAGAAGGTATAACCAAGCAATATGTTTTTACTAGTAGCACAAACTGCCATTCTTTCCCCCTCCATAGTTCTTGGATTCTTCATGCCCAATAACCGCCTTTTCAATGGCTTCCCATCCTAGCACCCTACACCATGAGCAGGGACGTAAGAAAATGTTGCCAGGGATGACAGCCGTGTTTGGAAAAGCATGGGAGCATTAATGTCCTACTCTCACTGAATCCCACTACACTGATGAAAAATACATTTGGTATTATTGGACATTGTTGCAACTGAAAGAAAAAAAAAGATTTCTATGAAATATGGCCGCTGCTGCAGGGTTCCCAGACTCCAGTGCCTTAGTCCTGGTTCCATGGGAGGGGGGAGTTCAGTGCTGTGTGGGTGTGACTGGCTTGTTCTGTACCAGGCACGTCCTTGCTGGGGTCGTGGTTTTGTTCAGACAGGGCCATTTCCTCTTGCTCTGGCAAAGTGGTGCCATTAACTGCTGCAGGCTGGGCCCCTCTGCCAGCCCGCCAGTCCCCCATGCTGTTCTCTCCAGAGAGCAGCTCTGGACCGCCGGTGCTGAAAGGGACAGCGGCGAAAACTCCATCGCTCCTGGTGCTGAAGCAACAGCGCCAGCTGGGAGGTGGCTGCCAGGGGACCAGTGTTCCTCGCTATTTGGGGCTGGGGAGTGCTTGCCACGTGAGCTCCACCACCATATTGCCTTTGTTCCCAAATGTGTGAGGGCAGCAGATTGCCTTTGTCTGGGGAAACTGCGCCAGGGTGACCTGCACAGAGCTGCCACCATCTTGGTCTTGGTTATGGTCTGAACAGATTTGGTGGGTAAAACACCTCTTTTTTGTGTACTTATTAATATTGCCATATTAATTATTGTTTATTATTATTAATATAACTATATTGAGCATGTCTTATTCCATTGCTTTGTGCACTTGGTAAATTGTTATCTCAACCCATAGCCTCTCCTTTTTGCCCCTCCCTCATGAAAAGGGGCAGGGGAAGGGGAGGGGCTTTATTGTAGTTTAATTTCCTGCTCATGTAAAAAAACCAGCACAATCTCATTTTACATCAGCAGATTCTTACTGAGCCGGGGACTTTGGGGTTGTGTATCTTGGGAGGCGAGCCACACAGCTAACCAGACCCGCAACCACCCTATCTACCCACCCATTTACTGGAAAAACATCTCAGAAACAACTGCTAAAAATAGAATTGTTGATTAAAATAAATTAAACTAAAAAGCTTTTAAGCAATAGATCAAACTCTCCGGCTTTATGAGCTAGAGGTAATTAGAAGCTGTCCACTTAATACTGTTGACACAGAATACTTTTGCAGCCACGTATAATTTTATTGCTTATCTACAGTGGTCAGAAGCAAGGAACAGACCCTGTGTCTCATTTAAACACTTCTACTTCAGCCACTGTTCCTATTCCATCTTATCTTGAACAGCTCATGCTGATATCAATTCATAATATTTTGTTTGTTACACTTAAAGACGTTATCACTTACAAAATGTGCCTTAATAGAAACTTTGAAAACTCTAGCCAGCCTTCTGTACAATATACATTTGTCCTCAGCTCAGAAAGCAGCTTACCTGGAGAGGAGCCAGCAGGGCCATGTCAGAGGAGGCTGCCACAGTGGCAGACTGACAGATGCCTACTCTTACCTGCCTGGAGCAGCCCAGTGTCTGCGTGTCTCCCTGTTCCCAGTATTTGTCTTACCTTAACAGGCACATTCTCTTTCTATGTGGCACTGTGTTCTTGGTTTCCTGCTCTCTGTTTCTGGCCTTTCTACATTTACATCTATTTACATATACTACCCTGGATGCTTCTGCAAAAGCAAGTAAGAGTCGTCTTCTAGTGACTGCATGAAGAATTCTGATACAATGTTGGCAGTCCATAAGGCCTAATAGTTTAGCTATTTTAAAAATTAATGGTGACCTCCACCGTTGGTTTCTATCCAAATCTTTCTGCTTAATTGGTAAGATAGATGCTGGACTTTGAATTATTATATGTAGCTGTTGGTGGGAAAGAAACAATTAGCAGTTCTACCATGCCTGCCTTTTTTCTGGCGTCTAAGAGTGTCGCCCTGATTTTTTCAGCCGTCTCTTCTGTTTCACAGTTTCATGTTTTGGATTCTTTCTTACGCTCTGGTCTGTAAACACAGCCAATGTTATTGTATAGTTTCAAGGAAAGATTTTTCATTCCTGTTCTTAGAGATATGGACAGCTGATGGACAGTTGTCTTGACCAATAGGATGGGTAGAGGTGTCAACCTTCTCCCCCAATCCCTGGCCTTTTTAAAGATACTATATAATGGAGTCAGACTTTTAAATAAAGTAGTTTTTAATTCATGCCTTCTGATCAAAGTGTGAGTGTGTGTTTGTGTGTGTGTGACGAACTGCGTCACAAGAGTAGAGAAGGAATCCCAGTTGTTTATTTGTTTCTGAAAGAGCAGAGGCAGCAAGTGTCTATGCTCTTCATAAGACCCACATCCAAGACGCCAAGTGAGTTTTCTTGTTCTTTGTCTGGAGAGTCCATGAGGACGCTCATTGCATTCTTTCACCTGACTCCATGTCAGATGAGTGGGATGCTTGATTTTGCAGATTAGGGTTGTGGAAGGTTTTCTTAACCAGGGAAGTAATAGATAAATAGATGCTTCCACTGCATTCAGGGGAGAGGAGGGATATATGTGTGATGAGGGGCAAAAAATAGTTGGGTGAAGTAGCATACCAGAGCAGTTATGTTTCTAAGATATCTTTAGTCTGAGGAGACCCAAAAGCTTGTCAGCCTATTTGCCTAGTACTGAAATGAAACTTTTTGGACCAAAGGTTATGTTAGTGTTACCACAAAATGCAATGTTTTTTTTAGAAGAAAAGCCAAGAGTAACTTCTCCAGTTGAAACTGCAGGGGGAATTTTAGGTATGCAGCATGTAATTACCAAAACTGGAATTCAGCCAGTTCACTGTGATTAATTTAACACCCATATTCTTGTTAAAATTGCCATGGATTTTTTAATGATCAAAACTAGTTAGCAATGGGCTTTGGCTTTCTGTTTCACCTACCATAAGTATATGCAAAATACCAAGAAAGTCAGCTATGTTATTTGATTTGTATTCCACCAGCCATTGATGTAGAATTGCCTTAGAAACCATTCAAATATTTCAACCAGAATTTTGTTTTGTAAAATCAAAATACTTTTGTGCTTTTAATTTATATTTATATAATTCATTTATTTATTTTATGGAAGCAGCATTGTTGTAAACATTATATTATGGTCATGCTGCTTCTGTGAAAAGCTTGTGGGTTTGCATTACCCTGTACTAATTTGAAATCTGGTTGTAATGACATGTATGGGTTGTGTTTCTGAACAGCTATATGTTTTATATAAGGTATATTTCTGGGTTACCTTATTCTGATGTGTTGTAAAATACTCCCCAAATCTCAGCATTGATACTGCCTTTTTAGGTATAACTTACTGATAATATTGAAGAAAATGGGCGTTATTTAGGGTTTCTCCACAACTGGCATCAGTCGAAATGAGTGCCTTCAGATTAATGCTATGGAAGCAGAGGACTGATGAAACCAGCTGAAATGGAGTTTTCTCCTCCCAGAGCAATGGAATTCCACTTTTCCAAGCAGACTGATCCCTTCCAGGATTACTGGCACTTGAAACCTCGCAGCTAAGTTCTATGGAACCAAAACTCTGACCCAGCAAGAAACATCTGAATTTGAACTGGATACAACAGGTCAGAGGTTTATTTAAGAGATACAGCCATTAATCACCTGTACCACATACTTACTTTTGTAGTGTCTGCTCTGGAGAAATAGGCATCTGGAGAAATACTCTGAAGCATGTTTTATAATTTAGAAGAGAAAGTGGAAGATAGCTTTTTCCTCCTTAATATTCCAATGAGATTTGGTAGCTTAACCAGACATGTAGTACAAAAGCATTTATGGTTCATGTTATATTAATACTGTGGCCTGATTATCAAAAACCATTACTCCTGGTTATCTTGCACAGGCTGAACTG